>CM069412.1:26004021-26349021 GCA_035609135.1 Eleutherodactylus coqui | reverse complement strand
AGGAGAAGCAGTACTGTGCAGTATATATATATATATGACAGGAGAAGCAGTACTGTGCAGTATATATATATATATATATATATATATATGACAGGAGAAGCAGTACTGTGCAGTATATATATATATATATATATATATATATATATATATATATATATGACAGGAGAAGCAGTACTGTGCAGTATATATATATGACAGGAGAAGCAGTACTGTGCAGTATATATATATATATATATATGACAGGAGAAGCAGTACTGTGCAGTATATATATATATATATATATATGACAGGAGAAGCAGTACTGTGCAGTATATATATATATGACAGGAGAAGCAGTACTGTGCAGTATATATATATGACAGGAGAAGCAGTACTGTGCAGTATATATATATATATATATAACAGGAGAAGCAGTACTGTGCAGTATATATATATATGACAGGAGAAGCGGTACTGTGCAGTATATATATATATGACAGGAGAAGCAGTACTGTGCAGTATATATATATGACAGGAGAAGCGGTACTGTGCAGTATATATATATATATATATATATATATATATATATGACAGGAGAAGCGGTACTGTGCAGTGTATATATATATGACAGGAGAAGCAGTACTGTGCAGTATATATATATATACATATATATATGACAGGAGAAGCAGTACTGTGCATATATATATATATATATATATATATATATGACAGGAGAAGCAGTACTGTGCAGTATATATATATATATATATATATATATATATATATATAACAGGAGAAGCAGTACTGTGCAGTATATATATATGACAGGAGAAGCAGTACTGTGCAGTATATATATATATATATATATATATATATATATATATATATATATGTATGACAGGAGAAGCAGTACTGTGCAGTATATATATATGACAGGAGAAGCAGTACTGTGCAGTATATATATATATATACATATATATGTGACAGGAGAAGCGGTACTGTGCAGTATATATATATACATATATATATATGACAGGAGAAGCGGTACTGTGCAGTATATATATATACATATATATAACAGGAGAAGCAGTACTGTGCAGTATATATATATACATGACAGGAGAAGCAGTACTGTGCAGTATATATATATATATATATATATATATATATATATATATATATATATGACAGGAGAAGCGGTACTGTGCAGTATATATATATATATATATATATATATATATATGACAGGAGAAGCAGTACTGTGCAGTATATATATATATATATATATATATATATATATATATATATGACAGGAGAAGCGGTACTGTGCAGTATATATATATATACATATATATATGACAGGAGAAGCAGTACTGTGCAGTATATATATATATATACATATATATATGACAGGAGAAGCGGTACTGTGCAGTATATATATATACATATATATATATGACAGGAGAAGCGGTACTGTGCAGTATATATATATACATGACAGGAGAAGCAGTACTGTGCAGTATATATATATATATATATATATATATATATATATATGACAGGAGAAGCGGTACTGTGCAGTATATATATATGACAGGAGAAGCAGTACTGTGCAGTATATATATATATGACAGGAGAAGCAGTACTGTGCAGTATATATATATACATATATATATGACAGGAGAAGCAGTACTGTGCAGTATATATATATACATATATATATGACAGGAGAAGCGGTACTGTGCAGTATATATATATTATTCACACACATGACGGCCGTTTCCATACATACAGAATGTGGTTCCTCTTTGCTTCGCACTTGGATTGTCTTAGTATATGGGAGATTCTCCCTTTATCAAGGCGCTGCAGCGAGGGGTGTGAGCCCTGGGAGGGGCCGCATCAGATTAGGATGCACAAGTCCAAAATATCAGAAGCCCTACTGCTAATAACTTTGTACGCCCCTTGCTGCTTGGTCAGGAGTGGGGGTGGGGGACTTGGGATTCCACCCTCCCTCCTTCTATTTAATGGTTCTGTGGGGTGATGTCTCTGCTTTTCTCTCACCCCAGTAATCCTGACTCTCACATCTGTCCTGCAGAGGCGCTATTGCTGGTAATCATCAGTTTATGGTACATGACAAAATACTGCTGCCTGCAGCCACCACCAGGGGGAGCCCACTGCATACAGATATATACAGTGACCAGTAGTGGGAGATCCCAGTATACATGTATATATAGCCAACACTAGGGGGAGCCCACTACATACAGATATATACAGTGACCAGTAGTGGGTGATCCCTGTATACATGTATATATAGCCACCACTAGTGGGAGCCCACTGCATACAGATATATGCAGTGACCAGTAGTGGGAGATCCCTGTATACATGTATATATAGCCACCACTAGGGGGAGATCAGTGTATACAGATATATACAGTGACCAGTAGTGGGAGATCCCAGTATACATGTATATATAGCCACCACTAGGGGGAGCCCACTACATACAGATATATACAGTGACCAGTAGTGGGAGATCCCTGTATACATGTATATATAGCCACCACTAGGGGGAGCCCACTGCATACAGATATATACAGTGACCAGTAGTGGGAGATCCCCGTATACATGTATATATAGCCACCACTAGGGGGAGCCCACTGCATACAGATATATACAGTGACCAGTAGTGGGAGATCCCTGAATACATGCATATATAGCCACCACTAGGGGGAGCCCACTGCATACAGATATATACAGTGACCAGTAGTGGGAGATCCCTGTATACATGCATATATAGCCACCACTAGGGGGAGATCAGTGTATACAGATTATACACTACCACTGGGGGGGAACTCCCTGTATTCAGCGGACATTATATACAGTGTATCTGGGTGGAGGTGTAGAGGACATTATATACAGCATGTGGAGGGTATAGAGGTCATTCTAGTGTGTGAGGAGTGTATGAGACATTATATAGCATATGGGGGTTGCAGAAGACATTATATGTACCGTGGGGAGTATAGAGGACTCTATATACCATGTGGGGGTTATAGAAGACATTATATATACCTTTGGGTGTAAAGAGGATATTATTGACCACGTGGGGGTATAGAAGACATTGAATACAGTAAGTGAGGTATAGAGGGAAAAAAATACTGTATGGAGGAATAGTAAACATTATATACAGTATAGGGGGTGTAGTGGGCATCATATACAGTGTGTGGGTGCTGAAGACATTATATACAGTATAGGGGGTGTAGTGGGCATCATATACAGTGTGTTGGTGCTGAAGACATTATATACAGTATAGGGGGTGTAGTGGACATCATATACAGTGTGTGGGTGCTGAAGACATTATATACAGTGGGAATATATATATTGTTGGGTATAGTGACCATTCTATACAGTGGGGGTGTAGGTGACCCGATATACAGTTTGTGGAAGGTAGAGGACATTATATATAGTTTTTTAGCGGTGTAGAGAACATTATATGCAATGGGTGTGTGGAGAGGACTTTATATACAGTGTAGGGAGTATAGAGAACATTATATACAGTGTGTGGGGAGTGTAGGAGCCATTGTTTACAGACTGTGAGGTATAGAATACTTTATATACAGTCGGGGTATAGGGGACATTATATATAATGTCCTCTGCATCCCCTACACTGTCTATAATCTCCCCATTATGTCTGTTTCACTCCCCAACTCTCTACAACCTCAAAAACTGTATCCAGTACATTATATATAGTGGGGGGGGGGGGGGGTTAAGGGACATTATATGCAATGTGTGGGGGTATAGACGGCATTATATACAGTGCAGGGGGTGTAGAAGACATTATCTATAGCATGCATCCGGGTAACTGGCATTATATACAGGACATTATAAACAGTATAGGGGTATACAGGACATTGCATATACACTCCTGACTATATATAATGTGAGTGTAGGGGATATTATATCCAGTGGGGGAGGATAGGATACATTACACACAGTGTAGGGGTACAAAGGTCATATAGCATGCAGAGGGTATAGAGGCCACTAGTTACAGTGTAGGGGTAAAGGGGACATTATACAGAGTGCGGGCTAGAGGACATTGCATATATTGTGTAGGGGCATTATATACCGTGTGTAGAGGACATTATATATATATATGGTATGGAGAACATTATATACCGTGTGCGGGGTATACCGGGCATTATATACCGTGTGCGGGGTATATCGGGCATTATATACCGTGTGTGGGGTATACCGGGCATTATATACCGTGTGTGGGGTATACCGGGCATTATATACCGTGTGGGGGGTATACCGGGCATTATATACCGTGTGGGGGGTATACCGGGCATTATATACCGTGTGTGGGGTATACCGGGCATTATATACCGTGTGTGGGGGGTATACCGGGCATTATATACCGTGTGTGGGGTATACCGGGCATTATATACCGTGTGTGGGGTATACCGGGCATTATATACCGTGTGCGGGGTATACCGGGCATTATATACCGTGTGTGGGGTATATCGGGCATTATATACCGTGTGTGGGGTATATCGGGCATTATATACCGTGTGTGGGGTATATCGGGCATTATATACAGTTTGGGGAGTTCGCTCCGTCATTCGGCTGAAGTTTGGAAAGTTTCCGTGGTTGTTGTCGGGGGGCATCACGTGCTCGTGGAGGGGGCGGGGTGCTTCGGGTAACACGTGACTTTCCGCCGGGCCCGCACTGTGGCCCCCCGGGACCCGGATCTCACCTGCAGCCGGAGCGCGACCAGAAAGCGAAAGTTGAACCTGGCGGAGGGCGGAGCCAGGTTATTATAGACCCCGCCCCGAGTGTATCGTCTGTAGCCCATATCTACCACCCCTTGTATCCGCCCTCTCATGTACCAATAAGTGCATGCGCCTGTTATTACATATTATATACATGCTATATAGTCTCTTATACATCTTATAGATGGAGTATTATATACACCTCTTATATTATATATATCCCATTATATACTGCAGTATATATCACTCATGTATTTCGCTTACCATATACACCCTATATAGTGCTTAACACCTACATGTCTTAGAGTACACAATACATAACATAGTATATACAGCTCTTAGTTTACACCCCCATAGAGCGTTATATGTATTTCTGATATAATATAGACTTATCATATACACCCTATATAGTGCTTAATATATATTCTTTATTATATACCCCAACAGATAATGTGTCATATGCACCTCTACTTATATACCGCTCTATACATGAGGTATTATATGTACATGATACCATATAGTAATGAATTATCACATACCCCCTATAGACAGCGCTGTAATGAATTATCACATACCCCCTATAGACAGCGCTGTAATGAATTATCACATACCCCCTATAGACAGCGCTGTAATGAATTATCACATACCCCCTATAGACAGCGCTGTAATGAATTATCACATACCCCCTATAGACAGCGCTGTAATGAATTATCACATACCCTCTATAGACAGCGCTGTAATGAATTATCACATACCCCCTATAGACAGCGCTGTAATGAATTATCACATACCCCCTATAGACAGCGCTGTAGTTCCTTATTATACTCCCTATGGATAAAGTATTATTTACACCCCTTATATATTACTTATTATATACCCCTTAGAGGTATTGGGGGGTGATCTGTATCTCCTCCCTGGATTCTTGCTCTTCTGTAAGGAAATATTTGATGATTCTACAGTTAACCCTTTGTTTGCACTTGTATGCAGGGGATGCTGATAACGGGTCAGGCCGGACTGGACGCGCCCCGATAACAGCGGAGTCACATGACCTCATACCAATGACCCATTGCCCTATAGAGTCTTCATCCACCTCTTGTGTGTCAGTCTTTACTGCCTTTCTGTCATTGTCTTCATGAACCAGGTGGTGGGCAGAGTAGCAGCAGATTCTTTGCACCTGTCACCTCTCTGGGGGGCTCCTCTCTTGTACCCCAATACTCGACCCCCGTCTGCTATTAATCAGCTCCTCTCTCTTCGCTTTGTTTACATTTTCCGGACTCGTAATCCCCCAAATCTCCGCGCTCCGACAATCGCCTCCTCCGGTTCTGGGTAATTTGTCTCTTTGTGTTTCCGGAGTTAATTAGACGCGGCGTCTGGAGGATCCGATCGGATGTCGTGAAGCCATTAACCCCTCCAGGCCCGCAGTAGTTTGGTGGTTTAATGTAAATGAGGCTTCGCCGCCGTCTTCACGAGAAGCTTTAAACCTTTCTAATAGACTCGGGGGAATTTGTGGTTTAAGTACAAAGTGCGCTGGAGAGAAGTGCGCCAAATTTATGAAGGCTGTACATCTATTAATACAGTGGCGCTTTTCTGCCTGTCCGTGCGCCTGAAAGTCACATCTCACAGATGGCGTCGATTTGTGCCATCATTTGCTTCAATTTCTGGTGTAAATTATAGTATATCTGTGGTGGCCACACCCCTTTCATATAAGCCCCACCCACTCTGGGGAACAATGGCAGAAAAATGGTAAAAAGTAGCAAATACTTGCACAAATACAGCATTTTTAACCCCATTGATCTCATTAAATCCCCCCTTTATCCTTCAATTTTTCATCCTTTTCAAGATCTCTGCTTGTTGTCAGTGAACGAGAACACTCTTGGTTACACTAGGGTGCTGTAGGGGCTCATTCACATCCACGTTGGAGTCTCCATCATGGATTGTGCTATTTTTTCCGGTTAAATGCATTGCATACCCCATTATAGTTAATGCGGTCGGGGGGCGCCGTTCGTGTTCAGCATACGCCGGATCTATGAATCCTGTTAATATTCGTGTTTTGCCCCAAAACCGATCTAAAAAATGGAAAGTTGTAACAACATTCAAGATAGATGTGAAGGAGCCCTAAAGCTGTAGAAGTCCGTCCTGCTCACAGCTGAGGATTTGTTACAGTTGTATCCAGTGTAAACATCCTGGACTGCAGACTGATACAATGTAACAAAGTAGCAGAGAGATCAGAGCTGCTGTTGTGTTTAGCTGACAGTGTTGTCTAGACTGATACATTGTAACAAACCCTCAGCTGAAAGCAGACCTTGCTACGTATATGATTAGGCCGGGCTCAGACGGCTGTAATTAGCTGCGTCTCACCGGTGGAATATACGTGCGGCACGCAGCAGATTACGCGATCTCTATGCACTATTTTAGCATATATGACGCGACAAGATGGAACACGCAATTCGTGTGACCAGCAGCATGGCCGCCTGTGGCAGACTGATACAGCGTATTTCACGAGCAAAACCAGCGTGCGGAATACTCTGTAACAATACGTTCGTGTGAGTCAGGTGATACCTTACAGGATTAGACAGTGAGGGTGATCAATGAGTGGAACAGGTCACCACGGGAGGTGGGGAGTTCTCCTTCAATGGAAGTGTTCAAACAAAGGCTGGACAGACATCTGTCTGGGATGATTTAGTGATCCTTAATTGAGCAGGGGGTCGGACCCGATGACCCGGAGGTGCCTTTATATGATTCTAAGCGGTCATTCACGTGGGCGTGTATACGCTCCATAGGACATATTTTTTACACGCATAATACAGAATCCCCATTGATTTGCATTGGATAATTCAGACCTGCGTAATTACATGCGAGTAAAAAAAACGTGCCGCGTCCTGTCGTGGTCCATATTACGGACTAAATAGCCCACTGTATCTAATGGGAATCCGTAGATCCGCGCGATCGCTGTGTGCTCGCCGCTCGTTTACGCATGGAATCAGTGGATCTGCTGGCGTTTTTTTCCCCGCACACGAGAGAAACAAAACGTGTGCAAAAGAAATGTATCAAGACCCGACGGAGGGAAACTGCGATGTGTTGGTGCGTAAGAACGGACCCAAACCTGCAGATGTCGGTGTGAATAAGCCCCTTGTTCCCATGGCCACGCCCTTTTCTCCCCGTTGCGCCACTTCTGCCCTGCACATGCCTGCTGATGGTGATCCTATCCACCAGCGCCTCTTACTGAAAGGCACTGCGCCGATTTCCTTCCTGGACCTGTAAGATGGCGTTTCGTACATCGTTGGAGTAAAGCGCCGCCGAAAGACGCGCGTTTTAGCGTAAATACGGTTCAAACCAAAAAACGATCATAAAGCTTTTCAGAAATTGTCCCAAAAGTCTATCAGCGGATTGTAGGAACCCCGGGAACCCTCTTCGGACATGACAAGTCGCTGTTCTCACATCTGGGGTGCTTCTATGGCGCCGCCCTCCTGGCGCACTCCTTCATTACACTCCTCAGTCTGGCACTTGCTCTTCAGTTGCTCCTTAGCTGCAGATTACCAACTCTGACTTCTGAAATGTGACATCTTGTTGTATGCTGCTAAGGAGCGAGTGGCCGGAGAGCGTCAGATCCCAGTGAGACTTCTGGGCCCCCTAATTGTGGGGCCCCGGCCCTCCTGGCCCTGCAGTGCCCCTCCCCCGCTCCAGGAATCTTCATTTGTAACCTGCGCGCTCAGGACGTTGATCCAACAGAAGGAAATCGATTGACATTACTGCGCCGAGTCCCCCGGTACCAGGAGTTCAGCTAATCGCGGCCATCGGATTCTGCAGACGCCGCGAGCTGACGAGGCCGCGGGCCGGACGGATGATGGGATTCAGCGGTGGGCTCAGCGCATGCAGAAGAGGGTTTAGTGGCATCTGGGGGGAGGGGGGATGGAGCCAGCCGGCGGATCCTCCACATCTCTCCTCGTATCAGCCCTGCACACACGCCAGACCCTGCCGCCTACTGCTCTCTGCTATCAGCCATTTCATGATGGAGAGAGGCTGATTAGGATAGGGGGATACAATCTACTGCTCTCTGCTATCAGCCATTTCAGGATGGGGAGAGGCTGATTGTGGGACATGGGAAGACAGTCTACTACTCTCTGTTATCAACCATTTCAGGATGGGGAGAGGCTGATTAGGATAGGGGAATACAATCTACTGCTCTCTGTTATCAGCCATTTCAGAATGGGAAGAGGCTGACTGCAGGACAGGTGACTACCATCTACTGCCCTCTGTTATCAGCCATTTCAGGATGGGAAGTGGCTGACTAGGATAGGGGGATACAATCTACTACTCCCTGTTATCAGCCATTTCAAGATAGGGAGAGGCTGACTAGGATAGGGGAATACAATCTACTGCTCTCTGTTATCAGCCATATCAGTATTGGGAGAGACTGACTAGTATAGGGAAATGCAATCTACTGCTCTCTGTTATCAGCCATTTCAGGATGGAGAGAGGCTGATTGTAGGACAGGAGAACACAATCTACTGCTCTCCGTTATCAGCCATTTCAAGATGGGGACAGGCTGATTGTAGGACATGGAAATGTACAATCCACTGCTCTCTGTTATCATCCATTTCACAATGGGAAGAGGCTGACTGCAGGATAGGGGAATGCAATCTACTGCTCTCTGTTATCAGCCATTTCAGGTTGTGAGAGGCTGATTGTAGGACAGGGGAATACAATCTACTGCTCTCTGTTATCAGTCATTTCAAGATGAGGAGAGGCTGACTGTAGGACAAGGGTATGCAATCTGCTGTTCCCTGTTATCAGCTATTTCAGGAGGAATAACATGAAGTGTAGACACCCCGTCATGATCACCGCCTCATGTCACATGTCTGAGACCCTCTGGAACACGTGCATCCATCTTACTGAATGTTCATCATTTATATTTACTGATATTTTGGTTTTCAGCATTCCCTTTTGTCAGATATGACCAGCTTTACCCTGCAGCTCCTCTCTCCTCGCTGTGTCCTCTTCAGGAGAAAAGCCCTTCATGTGACTTCTGTACTGAGAGCCGGCACCAGGACTGGTGGCTCCTGGCCAGTAGCTGTGTCAGCGCCGCTCCTCTCCTGGTTCAGGACTGGACCTCGAGCTCTCTGTGCTAATGTACCGTATGTGGGCTCAGTTAACCCCTTAGTGGTGTTCGGTTCTGGTGCGAACGGCTGCGGCTCTCGGACCGAACATTTTCCTTCTATTGTTCCCACAAGCAGGGGAAGGGTTAACAGCGGACTGCTCTATTTCTGTGACCTCCCCGGGCGATGTGTCCGGTGTCATCATCATCTCTGTACTGTTACCGGGGGCCTCGTGTGTCCATTATCACAGAGGGGACACAGCTGGCGCCCAGTAATGTATACAGCGACATGTGACCCTCAGTGTCAGCACGCCGCAGTGCAGGACGAGAGAAGCCACGGGAGCCTATATGTGTCTGCGTGTCTGTATATATATGTGTCTGTATAAATGTGTGTCTATATGTGTCTGCGTGTCTGCATATGTGTGTCTATATGTGTCTGCGTGTCTGTATATATGTGTGTCTATATGTGTCTGTATGTATGTGTGTCTATATGTGTCTGCGTGTCTGTATATATGTGTGTCTATATGTGTCTGCGTGTCTGCATATGTGTGTCTATATGTGTCTGCGTGTCTGTATATATGTGTGTCTATATGTGTGTGTGCGTGTCTGTATATATGTGTGTCTATATGTGTCTGTATATATGTGTGTCTATATGTGTCTGCGTGTCTGTATATATGTGTGTCTATATGTGTCTGCGTGTCTGTATATATGTGTGTCTATATGTGTCTGCGTGTCTGCATATGTGTGTCTATATGTGTCTGTGTGTCTGTATATATGTGTGTCTATATGTGTCTGCGTGTCTGTATATATGTGTGTCTATATGTGTCTGCGTGTCTGTATATATGTGTGTCTATATGTGTCTGTATATATGTGTGTCTATATGTGTGTCTATATGTGTCTGCGTGTCTGTATATATGTGTGTCTATATGTGTGTGTGCGTGTCTGTATATATGTGTGTCTATATGTGTCTGTATATATGTGTGTCTATATGTGTGTCTATATGTGTGCGTGCGTGTCTGTATATATGTGTGTCTATATGTGTCTGTATATATGTGTGTCTATATGTGTCTGCATATGTGTGTCTATATGTGTCTGCGTGTCTGTATATATGTGTGTCTATATGTGTCTGCGTGTCTGTATATATGTGTGTCTATATGTGTCTGCGTGTCTGTATATATGTGTGTCTATATGTGTCTGTATATATGTGTGTCTATATGTGTCTGTGTGTCTGTATATATGTGCGCCTATATGTGTCTGTATATATGTGTGTCTATATGTGTCTGTATATATATGTGTCTGCGTGTCTGTATATATGTGTGTCTGTATATATGTGTGTCTATATGTGTCTGCGTGTCTGTATATACTGCGGTGCGTTCTGCAAAATAACTAGAGATGAGCGAATATACTCTTATTGAGTAATTACTCAATCGAGCACCGCGATTTTCGAGTACTTCACTACTCGGGTAAAAAGATTTGGGGGACGCCGGGGGGGGGGGGGGGCGGGGGGAGGCGTGGCGGAGTGGGGGATAGCAGCGGGGAACAGGGGGGACCCCTCTCTCTCCCCCCCACTCACTCACAGCGCTCCCCGAATCTTTTCGCCCGAGTACGAAGTACTCGAAAATCGCGGTGCTCGGGCGAAAAAGGGGCGTGGCCGAGTAGGTTCGCTCATCTCTAAAAATAACCCATCTGGACCTCATTAGGCTAATTAGTCTTTTAATCCACAGAAAGCGTGTGTCACGCGTACGTATGAGCTGGCCCTGCGTGCGCAAAAAGTACAGTAATATGTGCAAAACAACTCGCACATCGACCACTGCAAACCTCGTTAATGCATAAATGCGCTGTGTAGTGGCGAGCGTTTTTGCGCATACAGACAAAACAGTAGATAGCGAATCTTAGCTTTCACGCGCGGGTATATACGCAGCGAATAGAGGCCATCGATTTCAGCGGGTTCATTCACAGCTGGGTATTTGTTCTACAACTTTTGGCCACATAAAAAAAAAATGCAGCATTTCCGTATTACACGCCGTAATAATGGGCGCGCAGAAATATGTAGGAAACCTGCGTCTTCTTATGCACGTAAAATACGGCTGTAAGGGTGAATACCCACTACAGGGTTTTTTCACAGCGAAATTCGCAGGGGGGTTTTTTCTGCAGGGGTCTATGGGACTTGTAATGTTAAAATCGCAATCGCGCAAAATCGCGATTTTGCGCAATCGCGATTTTAGTTTTACAAGTCCCATAGCCCAAAGACCCCTGCAGGAAAAAAAAACGCGAATTTCGCAGTGAAAAAACTGTAGTGGGTATTTACCCTTAGGCTGCAAAACACAAGAATGGGGATCGCATTCACGGGGGATTTGTGCGTCTCGCACGATTTTTCTGAAATTGGCCCTAGAGGTTACTGTCAGTGAATGGAATTAGTCTTGTAATCCAGAGCCCTAAAATCTTCCTTGACCCCGTCCATTTTACGTTTGGCACAGTGTATCAGTGCAGGTGAGAGCTGTTCGCCGGAGACAGGAGGGAGATTTGCGCTGCTGTTTGAGGCTGAGTTCACACTAGTGTTTTCATTTCCGTTTTGCTGATCCGTCGTGGGAAAAGCGAAACCCCCAACACAGGCGTGAGACCACCCTTATTCTCCTCCTCTTCATTCCTATGAGCCCCTGATTCATTGTGTGATAAGGAGATTAGATTGTGAGCTCCTCGGGTCGGGGATAATGGAAGCGATATATTGCATTTCATGTGGAGATTGGATTGTGAGCTCTTAGGGTCCTGGATGATGAGAGTGATACATTGTATGTGAGGTGATAATAAACTGTGAGCTCCTGGAGTTACGGATGATGGGAGTAATACTCTGAAGCATATTTATCCTTACATTCCATAGATGAGGCCATGTAGCTCTAGGCTGGTTCACTCCAGCAGTGTGCGGCAGCAGCGGAGCCCCCAGCAGTGCCCCTGTTTTAGTGACCCATTGATACATCAGGGATATAGTAATAAGGGATGATGTTGGCTGCTGAGATATGAGGTCCTGTATGTCACACAGAGTCTACAGCGAAAGGAACATTAATATTTTTGGGGCTCATGAAATTTCCACGATGGAGATGAAATCTTTGTATCGTCTTTGACCTTCTTAATTCTCTCGGAGGAGCCTTAATTAAGCTGCGACACGTAGATTAGGACATGAAAGCGAATCCTTCTCAGTTGTTTGCTCTTTAAAGGACGCTCAGAATTGAGCTCAGCAAAAGGAGACTAAGAATGGTGCAATTCCCTGCGGGGCCCTCGAGGGCCCGGTGCAGGCATCAAACAGCTGAGAATCTGGGGCGGGGGAAGGGGGTGTCGTTTCAGTTCCCTCTACCCCCCAGGTGATTATCAGCGCACATCTGAATGACAGCATCGACTCATCTGGACAAATCAGAGCAATTAATTCATCTCTCTGCACAAGAAAACATGCAAGGAAGTGACAACCCCATCGTCCTCCAGGTCCTGCTGCTCCTCAGCTTCTGCTGCAAGATTAGGAAATGTGCAGACAACTAAGAAGAATACAAAAGCAGAAACAACTGTCCAAAATAATCATCCATAATCACAGTAATCAACATAATAACCATCGACATCCTTAATAACCATCATCATCCATACTCATAATCCATACTCATCAACATAATCATCATCCATAATAATAAATATCATAAAAAGAAATCATTCATAATCATCATCCATACTCATTCATCATCAACATCCATAATAATATCATCTATGATTGTCATCCATTAGCATCATCCATGATAATATCGTCAGCAGTCATAATCATCATTCATCACCACGTATATTGATAAATATCAACATCCATAATAATAATAATCATCCATAACCATCATCATCCATGATAATATTGCCATCAGTCATAATCATCCATAATAAAAATAATCAATGTCATCCATAAACAAAACCATAATCATCATCTATCATCACTATCCATAATAATAGTCAGCAATCACCATTATCTGTAATTGTCATTATCATCATCCATAATTATAAATATAATAAAAACTATTATCGTCATCCATACTCACCTATCATTAACAACTAGAATAATAATTATGGATGATGCTGTTTATGAATGGTGCTAGTATTGGTGATGATAATGACAATTATGGATGATGGTAATAGATGATTATTTATCACCCATTGCCATCATCCATAATCCTCACCCACAATAATATTGCCATCATTCATAATCATAATCCTTTATCATCATCTATGATAATGAATATCATCCATAATAAAAACCATAACAAAAACCATCACAATCAATCATAATCATCATCCATCATCAACATTTGTAATAAAATTTATCAATCACCATTATCCATAATTGTCATTACCCATAATGACAAATATGCATGATCCATAATAAAAACTATCATTGTCATCCCTAATCATCATCCATTAACATCCATTGTAATCATCAGTCCAGCACCATATTCTGTAATCATCATTTCTATCATCATCATCATCCATAATAATAGACATCATAATCATCATCAATCATTTAATCATAATCCATAATAGCAACCATCATCCATTATTATCACCATCATCCATAATACTAATTATTATCCATACTCATCATCATCCTACATTATCAACATCCAAAATAGTAATAATCATCATCATCTACAATCATCATGTATAATGGTTATCATCATAATGACAGCAATCATCATTCATAATCATCATTGTCATCATTAATCATAATAATATCTTCATCATCCAAAACAAAAAAAAGATCATCATCCATAATCATCATTCATTAACAATATCCACCATCATAAAGATAATCTTAATTGTCCATAATAATCATCCGTCATAATCATCCATATCTGTCATAATTTGCAATCATTATCCATAATACTAATCATAATCTTCCATCCTTATCCAAAATCATCATCCATAATAATTAATAATATCCCTCATCATAAATAATAATATTCATCATCATCATCCACCATCATCACCCATAATTATGGAAAATTTTAACCATCAATTTCCATAAAAATAATAATTATCATCATAATTAAGGATGAGCGAGTATACTCGCTTAGGCACTACTCGTCCGAGTAATATGCCTTAGCCGAGTATCTCCCTGCTCGTCCATAAAGATTCGGGGACCGCTGCGGCTGACAGGTGAGTTGCGGCGTGGAGCAGGGGAGAGCGGGCGGGAGAGAGATCTCCCCTCCGTTCCTCCCCGCTCTCCCCCACAGCTCCCCGCCCTGCACCGGCCCCCGAATCTTTAAGGACGAGCAGGGAGATACTCGGCTAAGGCACATTACTCGGACGAGTAGTGCTTAAGTGAGTATACTCGCTCATCCTTAATCATAATCTAATCATAATCTTCCATCATCATCGATCAGAATCATCATCCAACATCATTATTCATAATCATCACCCATAACAATAACCGCCATCGTCATTATTATCACTGCCATTAGTGCTGATCCAGAGAAACATGAAGCGCATATCAGTTAGTCACCAAATGTCCCAAATCAGGAGGGAGGAATCATCGCAACTTCAAATACAAATACAAATGAATCTCCAGCATCGAGAACAGAGAGCAAGAAAGACGTCCGACCCATTTATAGTCTTCCCATTCATTAACTGTGACAACTCGCTCTGCCAGAAACCACCGTAGTGTGACCGCTCTTATAGTACAGACCTCCACAGTGTGACCGCTCTTATAGTACAGACCTCCACAGTGTGACCGCTCTTATAGTACAGACCTCCACAGTGTGACCGCTCTTATAGTACAGACCTCCACAGTGTGACCGCTCTTATAGTACAGACCTCCACAGTGTGACCGCTCTTATAGTACAGACCTCCACAGTGTGACCGCTCTTATAGTACAGACCTCCACAGTGTGACCGCTCTTATAGTATAGACCTCCACAGTGTGACCGCTCTTATACTAGAGACCTTTATAGTGTGGCCACTCATAAAAGAGACCTCTATAGCTAGATCACTCTTATAGTAGAGACCTCCACAGTGTGACTACTCAATGTAAAGACATCCATAGTGTGAACACTCTTATAGTAGAGCTCTACAGTGTGACCACCCTTACAATAGAGCTCCACAGCGTGATTCCTCTTACAATAGAGAGCTCCACAGTATGACCGCTATTACAATAGAGAACTCCATAACGTGACTGCTGTTACAGTAGAGACCTCCATAGTGTGACAACTCTTACAGTAGAACTCCACATTGTGACTGCTCTTACAATAGAGCTCTACATCTTGACCGCTCTTACAGTAGAGAGCTCCACAGTGTGACCGTTCTTACAGTAGAGGCTCCATAGTGTGACCGCTCTTACAGTAGAAAGCTCCAGTGTGACCGCTCTTACAGTAGAGGCTCCATAGTGTGACCGCTCTTACAGCAGAGGCTCCATACTGTGACCGCTCTTACAGTAGAGGCACCATAGTGTGACCGCTCTTATAGTAAAGCTCCATAGTGTGACCGCTCTTATAGTAAAGCTCCATAGTGTGACCGCTCGTACAGTAGAGGCTCCATAGTGTGATCGCTCCGACAGTAGAGGCTCCATAGTGTGACCGCTCTTACAGTAGAGGCTCCATAGTGTGACCGCTCTTACAGTAGAGGCTCCATAGTGTGACCACTCTTACAGTAGAGGCTCCATAGTGTGACCGCTCTTACAGTAGATCTCCATAGTGTGACCACTCTTATAATAGAGACTCTATAGTGTGACTGCTCTTACAGTAGAGATCCATAGTGTGGCCGCTCTTACAGTAGAGCTCCATAGTGTGGCCGCTCTTACAGTAGAGGCTCCATAGTGTGACCGCTCTTACAGTAGACGCTCCATAGTGTGACCGCTCTTACAGTGGAGCTCCATAGTGTGACCGCTCTTACAGTAGAGACTCCATAGTGTGACTGCTCTTACAGTAGAGCTCCATAGTGTGACCGCTCTTACAGTAGAGCTCCATAGTGTGACCGCTCTTACAGTAGAGGCTCCATAGTGTGACCGCTCTTACAGTACAGAGCTCCATATTGTGACCACTCTTACAGTAGAAGCTCCATAGTGTGACCGCTCTTACAGTGGAGAGCTCCATAGTGTGACCGCTCTTATAGTATTGGCTCCATAGTGTGACCGCTCTTATAGTAGAGGCTCCATAGTGTGATCGTTCTTACAGTAGAGGCTCCACAGTGTGACCGCTCTTATAGTAGAGGCTCCATAGTGTGACCGCTCTTACAGTAGAGGCTCCATAGTGTGACCGCTCTTACAGTAGAGGCTCCATAGTGTGACCGCTCTTACAGTAGAGGCTCCATAGTGTGACCGCTCTTACAGTAGAGCTCCATAGTGTGACCGCTCTTACAGTAGAGGCTCCATAGTGTGATCGCTCTTACAGTAGAAGCTCTATAGTGTGACTGCTCTTACAGTTGAGCTCCATAGTGTGACCGCTCTTACAGTAGAGGCTCCATAGTATGACCGCTCTTACAGTAGAGGCTCCATAGTGTGATCGCTCTTACAGTAGAAGCTCCATAGTGTGATCGCTCTTACAGTAGAGCTCCATAGTGTGACCGCTCTTACAGTGGAGCTCCATAGTGTGACCGCTCTTACAGTGGAGCTCCATAGTGTGACTGCTGTTACAGTAGAGACTCCATAGTGTGACTGCTCTTACAGTAGAGCTCCATAGTGTGGCCGCTCTTACAGTAGAGGCTCCATAGTGTGGCCGCTCTTACAGTAGAGGCTCCATAGTGTAGCCGCTCTTACAGTAGAGCTCCATAGTGTGGCCGCTCTTACAGTAGAGGATCCATAGTGTGACCGCTCTTACAGTAGACGCTCCATAGTGTGACCGCTCTTACAGTGGAGCTCCATAGTGTGACTGCTGTTACAGTAGAGACTCCATAGTGTGACTGCTCTTTTAGTAGAGCTCCATAGTGTGACCGCTCTTACAGTAGAGCTCCATAGTGTGGCCGCTCTTACAGTAGAGGGTCCATAGTGTGACTGCTCTTACAGTAGAGAGCTCAATAGTGTGACTGCTCTTATAGTAGAGGCTCCATAGTGTGACCGCTCTTACAGTAGAGAGCTCCATAGTGTGGCCGCTCTTACAGTAGAGCTCCATAGTGTGGCCGCTCTTACTGTCAGGGTAATTCTAAGTACAGCACCAATCAGGCCCACCCCACTTGCCCCGCTGCCGGCGGAAAGAAGAAAACACCGCACGGAGGTCTGGTATAGTTTCTCACACGGGGACATGACTGCGCTGCGCCTTTATTACAGATTTCATGAGATCTTATACCCTTTGGTCTCATCACTAGCAATGGGTGATGGGCTCATTGGCTAAAATTCACAGCATAACCATATATGGGAAGTCCGGATTTCCGGCCTGAGACAGTGAAAGTTCAGATGCATAGTTGAATGGTCTTCATCTAGATATGGCGCTTCTGGGAAAACAGCCAAGCACACGCGGCCTTCGTGTCTGGTTCTTCCTTGCTGTACATTTTGTCTTCGCCTGGCAAGGCCTTTGGAATATCTGATGTAAGGCGACATATAAGTTTTTCTCATTTTAACTTTGAATAGAACTTGCATACAGGTATAAAAGCATAAAGAACATATGGCAATATATACATATACCCTCACAAACCCCCCTAAAAACTTATATGGAGATCAAGCATCAGACCTTGCACTCTTCCTCGGTCGTCTCTCCCTTGCGTCAGGGTTTCTCCACTGCCCGTAAGTCCCTACTTCTAGGAGGGGGGGATCCCTACCTCACCTCAGAAGGAGGCCATGGATTCCCTGGGCTTATTTCCGGGCATCCATACCCTCTATCTGTACGAGTTAACACCCCACAGGGTGTGCCCTCGCCGGAACCTAAGGTCTTCTGCACTATCCCTAGGCAAATGGGAATTCCACTGACAATCCATCTTAGAAGATCGGGGCGGCGCAGTACTAGTACATTTCTCCATTCTTCTGGTAACGTATCTGGTTGACATTATCGGAACTGGCTCTTCATCTTTTTTCAAACAAGGGAAATTTTGGTCATATTATCCAGTCCCTTACTCATACTCTTTTTGATCAAAGGGATAATACACATACAGGAAGTTACATACCCCACCTCTTTCTGCTAAAATCATATCCAGGGCCACTCTATGGCCATGGATGCAGTGCGCCCTAATTGGTCAGCTAACCCTTGTAAAGCATGCCTGGTGTAGTTTACAAACCTCTGCTGATTGTAATAGATATAATTCATCCAATCTACATTATTATTAACAGTGACAAAAGCAAATAAGAAATCAAAACCTGCTTTAACCTGATCTCTAGAATTAAATTCATCTCGCACCCCCCTTGGCACTCCTATTGCATCTATGTGTACATGTGGATTAAAGTTTTCACCTGGAGCGTCAAATTCTCACCCTCAGTGTACTCTTCATATTGCACATTTGATTGTATTAATTTGTTCTGAAACAGGGGGCTAGTGTACAGTAGTCAAAGGTGTGTGTTAGAGGAATTGTACCACATTATAGCATGTAAAGGATATGCAGGATCATGAGTTCTTTCAGTGTGAAGTGTGGATCCAAGTGAGCTTTCCTTCAAGCTTGACTGCAGTTGGGGTGGTGAGCAACATCTGGTAAGGACCTTCAAACCGGGTTTCTCTCTCAAGCTTTTTCACATAGACCCTGTCACCTGGTTTCAGATTGTGACACTCATCTGTAGGACCTGGGAGAAAAGCCGAGACTGCAGAATGCATTATTGACAATTCCTTGGAGAGACCTATGACAAAATTAACAAGAAAATCATTCCCCAAACTCAGCTACTGTGACATGTATCCTCCGGAGAAAAAGAAAAACTAATGGGAGACACTCAATTCAAGATTTGCCCGTTTTCTTCATTGCCTTTTGTATTTACTTTCCCCCTACTCCGCGGATGGTAGGGTGTGTGAAAAGCCTGGAATATACCCAAAGCAGACATGATGTGTTGCATTATTTCACCTGTGACATTTGTACCTTTGTTTGACTCAATCACTTCCGGTACCCCATATCTGCAGATTACCTCATTCATGAGCTTCTGTGCGGTTACCTGCTTATTTACTTTGGTAACAGGGTAGGTCTCCAACCTGAAAAGAAATCAACAACAAGCACATATTCATACTTCCCAACAAGTGGGAGCTGAGTGTAGCCAATTTGCAATCCCTGAAATGGGTAGAGTGGCCCAGGCAAGTGTTATGTGGCAAATTTACTTCTGCCCTGTTGCTTACGGCAAAGATCATGCAAAATTGGACAAATGATGCAGCAGCTACAGAAAACCCAGGAGCCACCCGTCCTCGTTCAAGCGTCGACATCATTACTGCTTTAAGAGGTGCGTCTTTCCGTGCATCAGCTGGGCCATCCTGGGGCACAGGGACTGTGGTAGGCAAGTGCTGTTGACTGTTCACCATATGCCGTCCCTTTTTAGTCCATTTTTTCCTTTTCTTCCTTGCTGGCTTGTAACTGTAAAGTCCTTAGTATATCAAAGTCCAAAGTTTTTATCAAAGTCCAAAGTTCATATCAAAGTCCAAATTCATATCAAAGTCCAAGTGTAGTCAAAGTCCAAAGTTATTGTTAAATTCTTCTTTTCTTCTTTTCTTCCACGGCTTGAGGGCCGCTGCTTTTGCTGTGTGGTCTGTGATGGCGTTGCCTCTTGTTTCTCCGGTGTAGGAATTGGTGTGAGCTTTCCACCTTGTCAGGTAGAAGTAGAGCCTCCGTGAGGCTCTGCACCACTGCATCATTCTTAATTGGCTGTCCTGCTGAGGTAAAAAACTGTTTGGCTTTCCATGTTGGGCCATAATCATGAGCTATGCCAAATGCATACCGGGAGTCAGTGTAAATGTTTGCCGTCTTACCTTTTGCCACTCTACACGCCTCAGTGAGGGCCTGTAACTCTGCTTCCTGTCCTGGGACATGCGGAGGCATTCTGCTGTTAGGACATCTTGTTGCGTGACCACTGCATATCCAGTGTGGAGTCGTCCATCACCCTGGTACCATCTATAAAAAACAACTCAAAATATGCATTGTTAACAAGGGCTTTCAGTAACTTTTTAAAACTTAAATTTTCTTGTTGCATCAATGCTAGACAATCAGGCTGATATTCTATTTCAAAAAGATCAGAATCTTGTTGCAAAAAAATTAAAAATTTAAAAATGTCTTGCAAAAAATTTAAAAATGGCTGATTTGCAATACCTAGATCACCTATGCCTTCTCCTCCCCCCCTTTGAACCAGGGTACTCAATTGGAAGAATAGGCACCGGGTTCAAGTTAGTACAACATTGTAAAAAGATTTGATGGATGCAGATAAGGCCTGTAAGATGTCAGCACCAATAACAGAGACATGAGTTACATCGGGGCAGAATAATCTACAAACACCTATTAATATTGGAAATGTGATATCCTTTAAGCAAATTTATTATTAATCTGTTCCTGCCTGCAATGTCTTATCAAATTTGAAAAACAAAAAAAAAACAAAAAAAAAAAACTTTTACTAGCTGCTCAAGATTCTCACCCCCTCCCTTGTGGACAAGAGGGATGAAACATTACGTACTATTACATCATCTAGCTCCACCCCTTCGATACTGGTCGCTTGCGTCTTTTTTCAAACCTTCATTTAAGCTTAACAGTCTAAGCATCCACATCACAACCAAGTAAAGTCCCATGCATGGGGGGGGGGGAACTTTTATCCCCAGTCAATATCTGCATCACACACTCACCGCAGCCTGAGCACGGGTCACTAACTCTCATCCATCCATGCGCTCAAGTCTGCTCCGTCACCCCCTTTGAAGGTGTCCCAGTCCATACAGATGCACAGACAAAAAAAGTCTGACAAACAAACATACATCAGTTGAAAAACTTGAGGTGAGTGCTATAATGTTATAAAGTACATGATTCTATTGAGATGAGATTGTGAATGAGCGCTATCTTTGACAAATTATGTGGAAAAAGTTTGCTGACTGAGACATTCTATCTTTCTTATCTACTGAAACTATTATATGCTGTATTAAACGCTAAAGTATTTTAGAATGCGTGACCCTGAGCTTAGAGTGAATCTGAAAGCCCCCACCTTTGTAAAACCAACTGTTATCTCTCTACGAATATGAAACACAGACTGAATAAGTTGTTTTAGCTTAACTATTGCCTGCATTTGAACTCATAATTAACACATATGCTGGGACCTTGCAACATTCATTCTCAACCCCTGTATAGGTAAGAATATATCTTAGAAATTGCTATATTTCCTGCCTACTAAGACAGTATAATTAATTAAATTCATTATAAGCTTTCATTCCATTTAAGCAAGCAAAGATATTTTCCAGGGTCAGTATTTCATTTTCTCTGCTTTGTTATCGCTTGACCTTGAAAACGAGACACAGACTGTAGCTACATGTAAACAATCTTTCTCATCTAAAAGCAAGCTCAGTTAACTATTTGCACATACAGTATATACATATATACACACATATATATCTATATCTATTATCTATCTTGTATTATACACCTTTTCTTCTTTCTCTCTGCCAACAAATCACATGCTTTGTAACCTTCCTCTCAACTTTGCTTGTTCCTTCAGCACTTTCTCCCTACCTAACTGCCAATGTAACCTTTAATAGACACTCTCCCGACACCCTCTTGATCACTTACTGTACTTTCCAACATTTCACTTACGGATACTTTCTTAAACAAATAATGTGTACATACTTAACTTTCTCTGACTGTCTCTCTGCTTCTCACTCCAGCACTTTCTAGCAAACCTTGGTCTTTCAAGGCGCCTCTTGGTCCTAAAGACCTCCTCCCAGACACCATACTGTAATCTACCGTGCGGGTCCTTGTTACACATTTT
This sequence comes from Eleutherodactylus coqui, assembly GCA_035609135.1. Taxonomy (NCBI): domain Eukaryota; kingdom Metazoa; phylum Chordata; class Amphibia; order Anura; family Eleutherodactylidae; genus Eleutherodactylus; species Eleutherodactylus coqui. The sequence continues at coordinate 26,326,317 of CM069412.1, read as the reverse complement.
TTATAAGTTTTCTTACAGTTTACAAATTGGAACTCTCCTCCACCAATTGATCCGCACGGCGGCAGCCCTTGAGGGGCTCTGTCTTCTTTAATAAGATCTTACGCATATTAGAACAACAACAACAATAATAATAATAACACGCTCCATAGAGTGCATCCTTCTGACCCGAATTGTCAGCCCCTTATATATGGCAAAACAACCGAAGGCATCTCCTTCTATGGAACCAGTCCCAAAGAGTGCATCCCTCTCAGCTAAACCATCAACAACTAAACTAAACTAAAACGGAGGGTTCCTTCGTCTATGGGACCTGTCTCACAGAGTGCATCCCTCTCAGCTAAACCATTAACAACTAAATAAACTCAAACGGAGGGTTCCTTCGTCTGTGAGAACTATCTCACAGAGTGCATCCCTCTCAGCTAAACCGTCAACAACTAAATAAACCAGAACGGAGGGTTCCTTCTTCTGTGAGACCAAATGAAAAGTAAGAGAAAAAAAAATTCTGCAGATACAACAAACAACCTTCACTATCGTTAAAACACTACGGACTTCAACAACAAATAGACTACAGACTAGTTTCTGGGTGAGCGATTGGTGCGCTTATCACGGTCAGTGGTTCATGACTGCAAACCCGAAGCCCACACGAGTTACCGTGTAGAACTCTTAACCCAACCCTTCCGGTCACAAAACACAGATAGTCCCTCCTGCTGCAAGACTCGCAGTGTAAAACACAACATAAATATATGCTGGTCTTACCTGGAGTTCTGTGAGTTGATCAGGCTCGGTTTGCAGCAGGACGGCTTTCCCGTGGCGTGGATCCGGGTGGAATGCGTTGTACGGCTCCGGTTTTGTCGCCCCAGTTGGTTGCGCCAAATTGTCAGGGTAATTCTAAGAACAGCACCAATCAGGCCCACCCCACTTGCCCCGCTGCCGGCGGAAAGAAGAAAACACCACACGGAGGTCTGGTATAGTTTCTCACACGGGGACATGACTGCGCTGCGCCTTTATTACAGATTTCATGAGATCTTATACCCTTTGGTCTCATCACTAGCAATGGGTGATGGGCTCATTGGCTAAAATTCACAGCATAACCATATATGGGAAGTCCGGATTTCCGGCCTGAGACAGTGAAAGTTCAGATGCATAGTTGAATGGTCTTCATCTAGATATGGCGCTTCTGGGAAAACGGCCAAGCACACGCGGCCTTGTGTCTGGTTCTTCCTTGCTGTACATTTTGTCTTCGCCTGGCAAGGCCTTTGGAATATCTGATGTAAGGCGACATATAAGTTTTTCTCATTTTAACTTTGAATAGAACTTGCATACAGGTATAAAAGCATAAAGAACATATGGCAATATATACATATACCCTCACAAACCCCCCTAAAAACTTATATGGAGATCAAGCATCAGACCTTGCACTCTTCCTCGGTCGTCTCTCCCTTGCGTCAGGGTTTCTCCACTGCCCGTAAGTCCCTACTCCTAGGAGGGGGGGATCCCTACCTCACCTCAGAAGGAGGCCATGGATTCCCTGGGCTTATTTCCGGGCATCCATACCCTCTATCTGTACGAGTTAACACCCCACAGGGTGTGCCCTCGCCGGAACCTAAGGTCTTCTGCACTATCCCTAGGCAAATGGGAATTCCACTGACAATCCATCTTAGAAGATCGGGGCGGCGCAGTACTAGTACATTTCTCCATTCTTCTAGTAACGTATCTGGTTGGCATTATCGGAACTGGCTCTTCATCTTTTTTCAAACAAGGGAAATTTTGGTCATATTATCCAGTCCCTTACTCATACTCTTTTTGATCAAAGGGATAATACACATACAGGAAGTTACATACCCCACCTCTTTCTGCTAAAATCATATCCAGGGCCACTCTATGGCCATGGATGCAGTGCGCCCTAATTGGTCAGCTAACCCTTGTAAAGCATGCCTGGTGTAGTTTACAAACCTCTGCTGATTGTAATAGATATAATTCATCCAATCTACATTATTATTAACAGTGACATGACTGCGCTGCGCCTTTATTACAGATTACATGAGATCTTATACCCTTTGGTCTCATCACTAGCAATGGGTGATGGGCTCATTGGCTAAAATTCACAGCATAACCATATATGGGAAGTCCGGATTTCCGGCCTGAGACAGTGAAAGTTCAGATGCATAGTTGAATGGTCTTCATCTAGATATGGCGCTTCTGGGAAAACGGCCAAGCACACACGGCCTTGTGTCTGGTTCTTCTTTGCTGTACATTTTGTCTTCGCCTGGCAAGACCTTTGGAATATCTGATGTAAGGCGACATATAAGTTTTTCTCATTTTAACTTTGAATAGAACTTGCATACAGGTATAAAAGCATAAAGAACATATGGCAATATATACATATACCCTCACATTACAGTAGAGAGCTCCATAGTGTGGCCGCTCTCACAGTGGAGCTCCATAGTGTGACCGCTCTTACAGTAGAGGCTCCATAGTGTGACTGTTCTTACAGTAGAGGCTCCATAGTGTGATCGCTCTTACAGTAGAGACTCCATAGTGTGACCGCTCTTACAGTAGAAGCTCCATAGTGTTATCACTCTTACAGTAGCAACTCCATAGTGTGGCCGCTCTTACAGTAGAGGCTCCATAGTGTGACCGCTCTTATAGTAGAGCTCCATAATGTGACCGCTCTTACATTAGAGGCTCCATAGTGTGGTCGCTCTTACATTAGAGGCTCCATAGTGTGACCGCTCTTACATTAGAGGCTCCATAGTGTGACCGCTCTTATAGTAGAGACTCCATAGTGTGACCGCTCTTACAGTAGAGGCTCCATAGTGTGACCGCTCTTACAGTAGAGCTTTATAGTGTGACTGCTTTTACAGTAGAGGCTCCATAGTGTGACCGCTCTTACAGTAGAGCTCCATAGTGTGGCCGCCCTTCCAGTAGAGCTCCATAGTGTGACCGTTCTTACAGTAGAGGCTTCATAGTGTGACCGCTCTTACAGTAGAGCTCCATAGTGTGACCGCTCTTACATTAGAGGCTCCATAGTGTGACCGCTCTTACAGTAGAGGCTCCATAGTGTGACCGCTCTTACAGTAGAGTCTCCATAGTGTCACCGCTCTTACAGAAGAAGCTCCATAGTGTGATCGCTCTTACAGTGGAGCTCCATAGTGTGACCGCTCTTACAGTGGAGCTCCATAGTGTGACTGCTGTTACAGTAGAGACTCCATAGTGTGGCCGCTCTTACAGTAGAGCTCCATAGTGTGGCCGCTCTTACAGTAGAAGCTCCATAGTGTTATCACTCCTACAGTAGAGCTCCATAGTGTGATCGCTCTTATACTAGAGCTCCATAATGTGACCGCTCTTATAGTAGAGCTCCATAGTGTTACCGCTCTTATAGTAGAGGCTCCATAGTGTGACCGCTCTTACATTAGAGCTCCATAGTGTGACCGCTCTTACAGTAGAGCTCCATAGTGTGACCGCTCTTATAGTAGAGACTCCATAGTGTGACCGCTCTTACATTAGAGGCTCCATAGTGTGACTGCTCTTATAGTAGAGGCTCCATAGTGTGACCGCTCTTACAGTAGAGGCTCCATAGTGTGACCGCTCTTACAGTAGAGGCTCCATAGTGTGATCGCTCTTACCGTAGAGGCTCCATAGTGTGATCGCTCTTACAGTAGAGGCTCCATAGTGTGACCGCTCTTACAGTAGAGACCTCCATAGTGTGACTGCTGTTACAGTAGAGACCTCCATAGTGTGACTGCTGTTACAGTAGAGACCTCCATAGTGTGACCGCTCTTACAGTAGAGCCTCCATAGTGTGAACGCTCTTACAGTTGAGGCTCCATAGTGTGACCACTCTTACAGTAGAAGCTCCGTAGTGTGACCGCTCTTACAGTAAAGCCTCCGTAGTGTGACCGCTCTTACAGTAGAGGCTCCATAGTGTGACTGCTCTTATAGTAGAGGCTCCATAGTGTGACTGCTTTTACAGTAGAGACCTCCATAGTGTGACTGCTGTTACAGTAGAGACTCCATAGTGTGACCGCTCTTATAGTAGAGGCTCCATATTGTGACCGCTCTTACAGTAGAGCCTCCGTAGTGTGACCGCTTTTACAGTAGAGACCTCCATAGTGTGACCGCTCTTACAGTAGAGGCTTCATAGTGTGACCGCTCTTACAGTAGAGCCTCCGTAGTGTGACCGCTTTTACAGTAGAGACCTCCATAGTGTGACTGCTGTTACAGTAGAGGCACCATATTGTGATCGCTCTTACAGTAGAGCCTCCGTAGTGTGACCGCTCTTACAGTAGAGCTCCATAGTGTGACCGCTCTTACAGTAGAGGCTCCATAGTGTGACTGCTCTTACAGTAGAAGCTCCATAGTGTGACCGCTCTTATAGTAGAGCTCCATAGTGTGACTGCTCTTACAGTAGAGGCTCCATAGTGTGACTGCTCTTACAGTAGAGCCTCCATAGTGTGACCGCTCTTACAGTAGAGGCTCCATAGTGTGATCACTCTTACAGTAGAGCCTCCGTAGTGTGACCGCTCTTACAGTAGAGCTCCATAGTGTGACCGCTCTTACAGTAGAGGCTCCATAGTGTGACCACTCTTACAGTAGAGCTCTATAGTGTGACCGCTCTTACAGTAGAGCTCTATAGTGTGACCGCTCTTACATTAGAGGCTCCATAGTGTGACAGCTCTTACAGTAGAGGCTCCATAGTGTGACTGCTCTTACAGTAGAGCCTCCATAGTGTGACCGCTCTTACAGTAGAGGCTCCATAGTGTGACCGCTCTTATAGTAGAGCTCCATAGTGTGACCGCTCTTACAGTAGAGGCTCCATAGTGTGACCGCTCTTACAGTAGAGCTCCATAGTGTGACTGCTCTTACAGTAGAGGCTCCATAGTGTGACTGCTCTTACAGTAGAGCCTCCATAGTGTGACCGCTCTTACAGTAGAGGCTCCATAGTGTGACCGCTCTTATAGTAGAGGCTCCATAGTGTGACCGCTCTTAGGCTGCTCTCACTGATAAAAGGTAGCAGTAGCGTTTTTTAGAGCACCCCATCATTACAATGGGTAATGCGGTGTATTAAAAAGCACTGAAACGCACTAAATTGAGCAGACAACGTAATAAATCACGGTGTTAGAAATCCCGTGTTGAATGCTCGTCTGAGAAACCACGTTGAAATCAGTGGAGGCGTTTTACGTATTGTATTATGTACATAAGTTTCTGGAGTAAGTAATGCATACATGTTTCGGTACAGGGTGGTCACACCCACTTTGACAAGCCACACCCTGTTGTTTAAAAAATAGGTGGGGCAGACTGCAGAATGTCAGAAATTATTGCACAAATCCGCACTTGCGCAAATTTATTTGACTTTTTTTCAGCAGAAATTGACATAAAAGTAACTCCGTTTACACTACAATCTCCAGTCCTATATACAATGACTACCCCTCCTATAGTTTATAACTCTTTTCCCTCTGTATGAGCCCTGCTTCCTATATACTTTAACATTTCATTTCAATATACTATATTCTCCCCGTATGGTATAAACCCTCCTCTTATATACCATTACCACCTTTGCTATATATTGTTCCCTTCCATCTGTGTACTATAATCCTTCTATTTACTCAGAGCCCCCTCCTATATACTGTAATCCCCACTCATATACACTACAGTATAACCCCTCTATATACTATAATCCCCCTATATACTCTAACCCCCACTGATATACTATACCCCTCATATACTATACCCCTGCTCCTATATACTACGACCACCTCCATTATTCTATAAACCTCACTCCTATGCACTAATAGTCTCCCCCTAATATATAATGTAACCCCACCTGGTATATACTTAGCCTCCTCTGTTCCACCTGCTATATTCTAAGCCCCCCTTCTATATACTTTGCCCCTTCCTATATACTATGCTACCTCTCCTATATATTTTGCCCCCTCTCCTTTATATTATGCCAACTTTCATGTGCTAAGCCTCCCCCTCCTATATACAATGCCCCCCCTTATATACTATGCCTCACTGTTCTATATGCTTTGCCCCCTGTTATATGCTATGCCTCCACCTTCTACATATTATGCCCCCTCCTATATACTATGTCCACTTCTATATACTCTGCCTGCCCCTCCTATATACTATGCCTCCTCTCCTCTGTACTACACCTGCCCCTCTCATTAATACAGTACTATGCCTCTTCTCCTATGTGCTATAGCCTAAGCTCCCTATATACTATGTCCTCTCTCCTACATGCTATTATCCCTCCTCCTATATACTATGACCCCTTTCCCATATCCTATGCTTTCCAGTCCTATATACTATGCCTCCCCTATATACTATGCCCCCTCTCCTATATATTATGCCTCCACTCCTATATACTATGCCTCCCCATCCTATATACTATGCCCTCTCTCCTACATACTATGATCCCTATTCTGTATACTATGACCCCTCTCCTATATACTATTCCTCCTCCTATATACTATGCCCCCCCCTTGTATATACTGACACCTATCCTATAAACTATGACCCCTCTACTATATATTATGCCTCCCAATTCTATATACGATCTCTCCTCCTATATGATATGGCCACTCTCCTATATACTATGGCTTCCACTGCTATTTACTATGCCCCCTCTCCAATATATATTATGCCTCCTCTTCTATGTACTACACCTCCCACTTCCATATACTATGCCTCTCACTCCTATATACTATAGCCTATTCTCACTATATACTATGCACCCTCTTCTATATATTATGACCCCTTTCCTACATGTTATGCATCCTCTCCTATAGGCCTTAGTCAGACGGGCGTTTTTTCGCGCGATTTGCGGATCGCATGACGGATGCGCATCTGCAAATCGCGTGACCGGTGCCCGAAAATCGCCCCCGAAAATCTGCTCCTAGCCGCGTTTCATTAGAAACGGGCCGGAGCTGTCCAGCGCATTGCATTCAATGGAGCCGGCAATACAGCCCGCTCCATTGAAAGCAATGCGCTGCGGGCGAGCCCGGGATGAATTGTCGGTAAGGGCTTAAATATATAAGCCCTTCCCTGCAATTCATCCAGAAAAGTGTTAAAATAAAAAATATATATATACTTACCTGCTCCTGGCAGACGGAGTTCCGCGCGGCCGGCCTGCAGTGGGTGTGAAGGGGGTGTGAGTCAGACCTGCTCCCTGATTGGCTCAGCGCTGAGTCTGACTCACACCCCCTTCACACCCACTGCCGGCCGGCCGCACGGAACTCCGGCTGCCGGGAGCAAGTGAGTATATATATATTTTTTATTTTACACATTTCTGGATGAATTGCAGGGAAGGGCTTATATATTTAAAGGGGTTGTACCGCGCCGAAACGGGTTTTTTTTTTTTTCAACCCCCCCCCCCCGTTCGGCGCGAGACAACCCCGATGCAGGGACCTAGAGAAAGCTTACCGGAGCGCTTACCTTAATCCCCGCGCTCCGGTGACTTCTATACTTACCGGTGAAGATGGCCGCCGGGATCCTCTTCCTCCGTGGACCGCAGCTCTTCTGTGCGGTCCATTGCCGATTCCAGCCTCCTGATTGGCTGGAATCGGCACGTGACGGGGCGGAGCTACACGGAGCCGGCATCCTGCACGAGAGGCTCCATAGAAGAAAGCAGAAGACCCGGACTGCGCAAGCGCGGCTAATTTGGCCATCAGAGGCCGAAAATTAGTCGGCACCATGGGAACGAGGACGCCAGCAACGGAGCAGGTAAGTATAAAACTTTTTATAACTTCTGTATGGCTCATAATTAATGCACAATGTACATTACAAAGTGCATTATTATGGCCATACAGAAGTGTATAGACCCACTTGCTGCCGCGGGACAACCCCTTTAAGTCCTTCCCGACAATTCATCCCGCGATCGCCGGCAGCCCATTGCTTTCAATGGAGTCGGCTGTATTGCCGCTCCATTGAATTCAATGGGCAAACATCGTTCTTCTCTGCCACAGCTGTTACAGCTGTGGCAGAGAAGAATGATTTGTCTTCTATATGTTCTCAATGGGGTCGGCGCTGCTGCCGCCGGCCCCATTGAGCGCATATAGAGAAGAGAACAGGAATCGCAGATCGCAGATAGGTGCGATCTGCGATTTCTGTTCTATAATTTATCGGACGAGCGCATAAAAAGCGCTCATGTGTCCGATACCATTGCAAAGCAATGGTTTTATAAAATCGCCGGACGCATGCGCATGCGCAAATCGCGGCAAAAAACGCCCGTCTGACTAAGGCCATATACTGTGCCTTTCCCTCCTTTATACTATGCCCACTTCCATGTGCTAAGCCTCCTCCTCCTATATACTATGCCCCCCTCTTATATACTATGCACCCCCCTCCTATATACTATGCCTCCCCTTTTTACATACTATGCCTCCCCCTCCTTTATACTATGTCCCCTCTCCTTTATACTATGACCACTTCTATGTACTAAGCCTCCCCCTCCTATATACTATGCCTCACCCTCCTATATACTTTGGCCCCTGTTATATACTATGCCTCCCCCTTTTACATACTATGCCCCCTCCTATAATATCTCACTTCTATATACTGTGCCTTCCCCTTCTATATACTATGCCTCTTCTCCTATATACTACATCTTCCCCTCCTATATATTATGCCCCCTGCTATATACTATGCCCCCTCCTATATACTATATCACTTCTATATACTGTGCCTTCCCCTTCTATATACTATGCCTCCTCTCCTATATACTACATCTTCCCCTCCTATATACTATGCCCCCTCCTATATACTATATCACTTCTATATACTGTGCCTTCCCCTTCTATATACTATGCCTCCTCTCCTATATACTACATCTTCCCCTCCTACATATTATGCCCCCTCCTATATACTATGCCCAATCTCCTTTATATAATACTGTGCCTCTTCTCCTTTATAGTATAGTCTATGCTCATGATACACTATCCACCCCCCTCTGTATACTATGACCCCTCTCCTGTTATGTCCCCTTGCCTACATACTATGCCTTCCCCTCCTATAAACTATCCCCCCTCTCCGATGTACAATACTATGCATCTTCTATATACTATAGCCTATGCTCCCTATATACTACCTCCTCTCTCCTACATACTATGATCCCCCTACTATATACGATGACCCTCTCCTATATACTATTCCTCCTCCTATATACTATGCCTGCCTTTCAATATACTATTCCTCCTCCTATAAACTTTGATCCCTCTACTCTATCCTATGACCCCTCTCATATATCTTATGACCCCTCTCCTATATACTATGACCCCTCTTCTATATACTATCCCTCCTCCTATATACTATGTCTCCCTCCTCTATAGTATATACCATGCCCCCTGTATGAGGAGGGTACAGGGTCGCCTCTCCTGGTCCGGGCTCAGTCTCCTCCTCCTCGGTCACTCCCCCGGTCCCGGGCTCGGTGCTCACTTCTTCTTCGTCCTCCTCCGGTGCTGCCGTCGTTCCTCACCCTGGTGCCCCGCAGGCGGGTGCTGCTGGTTGCCCTCGGGGTAGCTATGCTGCTGGTCCTGGTGGTCGTCATCCCGCTGCTGGCACTGCCCCCGCCCGGTGCCGGACACTACGAGATGCTGGGCACCTGCCGGATGATCTGTGACCCGTACACCGGGCACCCACCCGGCTCCCCAGGAGAAGCTCTGCAGGACCTCAGCGGAGCCCCTCCACCCTTCATCCAGGGACCTAAGGGGGATCCAGGAAGAGCAGGCAAGCCGGGACCACGGGGACCCCCTGGAGAGCCCGGACCCCCAGGACCAAGGGGCCCCCCGGGAGAGCGGGGTGAGCCAGGCAAGCTGGGGGGCTCCAGCGCTGCCGTGTCCCCTGTTCTCCCCGGACCCCGCATCGCCTTCTATGTCGGGCTGAAGAGTCCACACGAGGGCTACGAGCTGCTCAAGTTCGACGATGTAGTGACCAATGTCGGGAACCACTACGACCCCAGCACCGGCAAATTCACCTGCCAGGTCCCGGGCATCTACTACTTCACCTATCACATCCTGATGCGGGGGGGAGACGGCACCAGCATGTGGGCAGACCTGTGCAAGAACGGCCAGGTGAGGAACCGGGGAGAGAGGGTGAAGAACCAGGGGGAGCAGGTGAGGAACCGGGGAGGGAGGGAGAAGAACCAGGGGGAGCAGGTGAGGAACCAGGAAGAGAGGGTGAAGAACCAGGGGGAACAGGTGAGGAATCGGGAAAAGAGGGTCAATAACCAGGAGGAACAGGTGAGGAACTGGGAAGAGAGGGTGAAGAACCAGGGGGAACAGGTGAGGAACTGGGGAGAGAGGGTGAAGAACCAGGGGGAGCAGGTGAGGATCCGAGGTGAGAGTGTGAAGAACTAAGGGGAGCAGGTGAAGAACCGGGGAGAGAGGGAGAAGAACCAGGGGGAGCAGGTGAGGAACCAGGAAGAGAGGGTGAAGAACCAGGGGGAGCAGGTGAGGAACCAGGAAGAGAGGGTGAAGAACCAGGGGGAGCAGGTGAGGAACCAGGAAGAGAGGGTGAAGAACCAGGGGGAGCAGGTGAGGAATCGGGAAGAGAGGGTGAAGAACCAGGGGGAGCAGGTGAGGAACCGGGAAGAGAGGGTGAAGAACCAGGGGAAGCAGGTGAGGAACCAGGAAGAGAGGGTGAAGAACCAGGGGGAGCAGGTGAGGAACCAGGAAGAGAGGGTGAAGAACCAGGGGGAGCAGGTGAGGAACCGGGGAGAGAGGGTCAATAACCAGGAGGAACAGGTGAGGAACTGGGGAGAGAGGGTGAAGAAACAGGGGGAGCAGGTGAGGATCCCGAGGTGAGAGTGTGAAGAACTAAGGGGAGCAAGTGAAGAACCGGGGAGAGAGGGAGAAGAACCAGGGGGAGCAGGTGAGGATCCGGGGAGAGAGGGTGAAGAACCAGGGGGAGCAGGTGAGGAACTGGGGAGAGAGGGAGAAGAACCAGGGGGAGCAGGTGAGGAACCATGGAGAGAGGGAGAAGAACCATGGGGAGCAGGTGAGGAACCTGGAGAGAGGCAGAAGAACCAGGGGGAGCAGATGAGGATCCGGGGAGAGAGGGTGAAGAACCAGGGGGAACAGGTGAGGATACGGGGTGAGAGTGTGAAGAACCAGGGGAGCAGGTGAGGAACCATGGAGAGAGGGTGAAGAACTAAGCTTTGAGTGTGAGGAACTGGGAAAACAGGTAAAGGGTTGAGGAACCGTGGGAGAGAGAATGAGAGGGCTAGGAATCGGGGCAGCAGGTGAGGAACTGAGGAGGAGAGGGTATGGAAGAGAGGGGAAAGCAATGAGCTACCAAGGGGGAGCAGGTGAGGAACGGGATAGAGGCTACGGAACCGAGTGGCAGCTGGGCTAAAACTTATGGGTGGCTGACTGTAATTGATGGGAGGGTAGAGTCAACAAGAGTAATACTCGGAAGTGACTGAGAGTAATTAATAGGGGGTCGGGCAGCTGGGGTAATATGCGGGGAGTGGCTGAAGGTAATAAAAGGACGGTTGGGTAGTTGGGGTAATACCCTGGAGTAGCTGAGGGCAATTATAGCTGAGTAATTGTCGGTGGTGACAGATGTTTGCAGGATCTTGAGAGGTCACAGGAATCATCAGTGGAAGGAACTGAGGAGATCTCTATGAGTCTCGGACTCCTCATCCTTCAAGTCAAATCATTATTACCAGGTCCGTATCCGGGTGTTTGCTGCAGTGCCCATAGAGTCCCCAAGATCCGATGCTAGATAGTGTGGATGGTACTACTCCCCTCATCTAGAGGTACGGATGGTACTACTCTCCTCATCCAGAGGTGCGGATGGTACTACTCCCCTCATCTAGAGGTACGGATGGTACTACTCTCCTCATCCAGAGGTGCGGATGGTACTACTCCCCTCATCCAGAGGTGTGGATAGTACTACTCTCCTCATCCAGAGGTGCAGATGGTACTATTCTCCCCATCCAGAGGTGCGGATGGTACTACTCCCCTCATCCAGAGGTGCGGGTGGTACTACTCCCCTCATCTAGAGGTACGGATGGTACTACTCCCCTCATCCAGAGGTGTGGATAGTACTACTCTCCCCATCCAGAGGTGCGGATGGTACTACTCCCCTCATCTAGAGGTACGGATGGTACTACTCCCCTCATCCAGAGGTGTGGATAGTACTACTCTCCTCATCCAGAAGTGTGGATGCTTCTTCTTGTGTGGTTGATACTATTATCTTCATCTAGAGGTGTGGATGGTACTATTCTCTTTATCCCAAAGTATATGAATGGTCTTACTCCCCTTATCCTTAAATATGTGGAGGGTACTATTCCCCTCATCCTGAAGTGTGGCTGGTACTACTGCCGTTATCCTGAAGTGCGGATGATACTACTTCTCTCATCCTCTACCTGTGCTGCTGGTACTATTTCTTTCATGCCTCCTGTTAGATGATCTAGTAGTGGACAGTAATGGTTCAGTGGTGGTCAGTAAAGGATTAACAATATGTATAGTCATGGTGCAGAAGTGAAAATTAAAGGGGTTGCCCAGTTATAAACCACTGATGGCTTATCTGCAGGACAGGCCATCAATAGTGGGTCGGCAGGGATCTATTGCCTGAGACCCCTGCTGATCAGGTGTTCCCCAGGCAAGTGGGGTTGTGCACTGAACTGATTTCTGCAGTAAGCAGACAGCTCCGCTCACACTGCAGTGGCTAAGCTTGGTATTGCAGATACATTTCCCATTGAAGCAAATGGGAAGGTTGCCTATAATATCAAGCTTGGCCATTGCAGTGAGAACGGAGTTGTCTGCTTTCTGCAGAAATCACCTTAGTGGGTGAGCACACTGGTTTGGTGAACAGCTGACCAGAGGGGATCTCTGGCAGCAGACCCCCACTGATCTACTATTGATGTCCTAAGGAAAGGCCATGAATACTTTACAACTGGACAACCCCTTTAAAGCATTTTTCCTTCTGAGGCTTTGATATCCTATCTGGCTGTTTCTGAAACTGCCACAGAAGTGATTGGGAACTATACAAATAGCAACATAGTATATATAGCAAGTTAAAGAACTGCAGAAACAGCAAAGGTCGCAGTGCTACACTGTGTGCATAACTCCATTGATGTCTATACCAGTTCGACTGTTTCTGTAATTCTGTAAGCCCCATCTACAACGACCACCACTGTCTGCTGAGACAAGGGTATTGGGGATTAGAACTAGAGATAGCGGTGAGTTCTAGGAGTAGACAGCCCTATTTCAGTAGTGGACAGTCCTGTTTAGGTAGTGGACAGTATGTATTCAGTAGTGGACAGTCAGGTTGGGTTCACACAGGGTGGAATTTCGCCGGAAATCTCACGGTTTTGCCGCAGCGAAAAACCATGAGATTTCCGCCGGGAAAGCACAGCTTTAAAACTCGCAGCATTTAGCCATGGGTTTTGGAGCGGCTTGGCTGCATGCCTTTCTGTTGCGGCCGGCGCTCCCATAAAGAGGAGCGCGGCCGCAATGGGAAAAAAAAAATAGAAATGCTCCGGCCGGGGAATCCACGACGGATTCACCGTCCCGTGTGCACGACATTTTTGACAAATCTCTTCCACATGGCTGGCTAATCCCAGGATTAGCGGCTGCAGGCGGATTTGCTGCAGCGAAATTCCGCACAGAATTTCCGCGGCAAATCTGCCCTGTGTGAACCCGGCCTTAAAGTTCTGTAGTGAGCAATTACTGCTCAGTAGTTGTTAGCCCTGGGTTAGTGGCTCAGTGGTAGACACTAAGGTTTCAGCATTGGGCAGATGTGACTCAGTAGTGGACAGTCATTGTGTTGATCCCTGAGGTAGAACCCACACCTATCAGACTGTCATGACATGCCCCGCGAATATGCCATGAACGTTTCAGATGAGAATACCCCTTTAAGGGCTTTTACCTACTAGCGTTATTTTTTAACGCAGCGATATCGCAGCATTTAAAAAAACGCTAGTGGGTAAAATCCCTTAAGGTACAGCGGTGGGCAGTCATGTTTCAGTAAGGTACAGGCAAGGTTGGCAGACAGTCGGGATTCAGTAGAAGACAGTATTTATTCAGTAGTGGACAGGTATCATTTAGTAGTGGAAGTCATAGTGTAGTGGTGGTGGATAGTCATAGTTAAGTGATGGACCGCCATAGTGTAGTGGTGGGCAGTCATTGTTTGGAGGTGGTTAGTCATATTTTAGTGATGGTCAGTTATAGTGTAGTGGTGGACAGTCCTAGTTTAGAGGAGGACAGTCATAGTTTAGAGATGGACGGTCATAGTGTAGATGTGGGCGGTAATACTTTACAGGTGCGGAGTCATAGTGTAGTGGTGGGCAGTCATAGTGTAGTGGTGGGCAGTCATAGTGTAGTGGTGGGCAGTTATAGTGTAGTGGTGGACAGTCATAGTGTAGTGGTAGACAGTCATAGTTTAGAGATGGACAGTCCTAGTGTAGATGTGGACGGTAATACTTTACAGGTGCAGAGTCATAGTGTAGTGGTGGGCAGTTATTGTTTAGAGGTGGTTAGTCATAGTGTAGTGGTGGACAGTCAAAGTTTAGTGTTGGACAGTCATAGTTTGGATGTGCACAGTCATATATCAAAGGTGGACAGTCATAGTTCAGCAGTATTTCCATCCAGAATATGTATGTATTACATGATGTAGCAATGGACATGCAAGCAGTGCTGGATAGACCCGTGGGCTGGCGGTCATTTCTCGGCACTGAGTGACACACACAGAAATGGAGATAATTGATCTCCTGGACCCCAGCATTCTATACATAGACCATTGTAGACAATAATGTGTTTGCCATACAGGGGTTATTACTGACTGGGGGAGGAAAGAGCTCCGTGGCGGAAGGGGGAACTGACAGTAATTCTGGCCGTAAGACATGTTATGTCTCTAGGCGTAAGTTGCCATGTTTATCTATAGGTCAGACCATCATCAAGCACTGACCTTAGAAGCTCAACCATCGGCCATTTCATTCCAAGGGCAGCTGAAATGTGATAAACACAACAGTGAGAGCCCCCTGTGACCATAATTACAGGACATAAAAGCAGAATATTAATAATGCCAATGGCGCACGGTTCGCCTAAGACCACGGCCATTAACCACGAACACTCAATAATCACTTAACTCATTAGTGAGCCAAAGCTAGATGGAACTGGCGCACAATGGCCACATCTCAGGCATATGGCAAACGCGGCCTCATGCACGGTCCAAATTCCGCCTGTGGAGTCGCGCACAGAATCCGGCCCTGATTTTTTTGAAACACCTGCTTTTTCCGTGGAATCCGCGGCCCGTCCGCAATGTTAATTGCAGATGGGCCGCGGATCGGACGGCTTCCATTGACTTTACTAGAAGCAGTCCATGTGGTAACCGCATGGAAAAAAGAGCATGCTGCGGATTTTCATCCGCGAGCGGAAACCGCAATTGGTTTCTGCTCGTGTGCATGAAGAATCCTCTTTGCATTGCATGCTATGGAGGGTTATTGCTGCAGAATCTAGAGGCGGATGCCCACTCCGGATTCCACAGCTAAAAAACGACCGTGTGCATTGGGTACCCACAGTCCCTGTTTGCCACTCATAGGCATTCATGTTCAGCATGCTCTTCAGTGGGTGGAAGCAACATAAGGTGGGCTCCAGTCACAACCTATAGGTTATTAGTAATATCACTCGTATCCACAAGATTAATATAGCCCCCCCTAGTGTTCATCATTATGATTTCCCTGGGATCTAGTGTGTGGCAAACAACAAACCACGTGGCTTTCTCTGTGAGTTGTAGTCAGGGGCATAACTGTAGTAAATACAGAGGTTGCAGTTGCATCCGGGCTTGGTGCTTCAGGGAACCCAAGGGCCCTATTGTTACATAATGAAGCAACAGTACGGTGTTATAAATGGTACACAATACGTGGAGGTTCTGGCACAGATTTTGCATCGGAGCCCCGCAAACGTTACACCTATGTGCTAATGGTATATTAATAATAATGTGCCTGCTGTCCAAATGGTTAGTCTCTGGTGTTTGGTGGGTTAGTCATAATATAATCTGATCTCTGGTGGCTATGGGGCTAATAATACTATAATAATATGCCTTGCAGTAATAGCAATAATAAGAAAAATTCCTGCTGTGTTGAGGGTTATTAATAATATAACTAGTAATTTTTAGGAAATTATAGTACTAGTGTTTCTGGTAGCGCAATGCGCCACACAGCTCTGCTGCATGCACGTCACACACACAGCACTGCTACATGCACGTCACACACACAGCACTGCTACATGCACGTCACACACCCATCTCTGCTGCATGCACGTCACACACACAGCACTGCTACATGCACGTCACACACAGCACTGCTGCAAGCACATCACAAAGCACTGCTATATGCACGTCACACACCCAGCTCTGCTACATGCACATCACACACACAGCGCTGCTACATGCACGTCACATACACAGCGCTGCTACATGCACGTCACATACACAGCGCTGCTACATGCACATCACACACACAGCACTGCTACATGCACGTCACACACCTAGCTCTGCTACATGCACGTCACACACCTAGCTCTGCTACATGCACGTCAAACACCAAGCTCTGCTACATGCACATCACATTCACAGCTCTGCTACATGCACGTCACACACAGCACTGCTAAATGCACGTCACACACACAGCACTGCTACATGCACGTCACACACCCATCTCTGCTGCATGCACGTCACACACACAACACTGCTACATGCACATCACACACACAGCGCTGCTAGATGCACGTCACACACCCAGCTGTGCTACATGCACATGACACACACAGCTCTGCTACATGCACGTCACACACACAGCTCTGCTGCATGCACGTCACACACAGCACTGCTACATGCACGGCACACACACAGCACTGCTACATGCACGTCACACACCCATCTCTGCTGCATGCACATCACACACACAGCACTGCTACATGCACGTCACACACCCAGCTCTGCTACATGCACATCACACACAGCTCTGCTACATGCACGTCACACACACAGCTCTGCTGCATGCACGTCACACACAGCACTGCTGCATGCACATCACACACACAGCACTGCTACATGCACGTCACACACCCAGCTCTGATACATGCACACCACACACACAGCTCTGCTACATGCACGTCACACACACAGCTCTGCTACATGCACGTCACACACAGCTCTGCTGCATGCACGTCACACAACACTGCTACATGCACGTCACACACACAGCACTGCTACATGCACTTCACACACCCATCTCTGCTGCATGCACGTCACACACACAGCACTGCTACATGCACATCAAACACACACCACTGCTACATGCACGTCACACACCCAGCTCTGCTACATGCACATCACACACACAGCTCTGCTACATGCACGTCACACACACAGCTCTGCTACATGCACGTCACACAGCACTGCTACATGCACGTCACACACACAGCACTGCTACATGCACGTCACACACCCATCTCTGCTGCATGCACGTCACACACACAGCATTGCTACATGCACGTCACACACCCATCTCTGCTGCATGCACGTCACACACACAGCATTGCTACATGCACGTCACACACAGCACTGCTGCAAGCACATCACAAAGCACTGCTACATGCTCGTCACACACCCAGCTCTGCTACATGCACATCACACACACAGCGCTGCTACATGCACGTCACATACACAGCGCTGCTACATGCACATCACACACACAGCACTGCTACATGCACGTCACACACCTAGCTCTGCTACATGCACGTCACACACCTAGCTCTGCTACATGCACGTCAAACACCAAGCTCTGCTACATGCACATCACATTCACAGCTCTGCTACATGCACGTCACACACAGCACTGCTAAATGCACGTCACACACACAGCACTGCTACATGCACGTCACACACCCATCTCTGCTGCATGCACGTCACACACACAACACTGCTACATGCACATCACACACACAGCGCTGCTAGATGCATGTCACACACCCAGCTGTGCTACATGCACATCACACACACAGCTCTGCTACATGCACGTCACACACACAGCTCTGCTGCATGCACGTCACACACAGCACTGCTACATGCACGGCACACACACAGCACTGCTACATGCACGTCACACACCCATCTCTGCTGCATGCACATCACACACACAGCACTGCTACATGCACGTCACACACCCAGCTCTGCTACATGCACATCACACACAGCTCTGCTACATGCACGTCACACACACAGCTCTGCTGCATGCACGTCACACACAGCACTGCTGCATGCACATCACACACACAGCACTGCTACATGCACGTCACACACCCAGCTCTGATACATGCACACCACACACACAGCTCTGCTACATGCACGTCACACACACAGCTCTGCTACATGCACGTCACACACACAGCTCTGCTGCATGCACGTCACACAACACTGCTACATGCACGTCACACACACAGCACTGCTACATGCACTTCACACACCCATCTCTGCTGCATGCACGTCACACACACAGCACTGCTACATGCACATCAAACACACACCACTGCTACATGCACGTCACACACCCAGCTCTGCTACATGCACATCACACACACAGCTCTGCTACATGCACGTCACACACACAGCTCTGCTACATGCACGTCACACAGCACTGCTACATGCACGTCACACACACAGCACTGCTACATGCACGTCACACACCCATCTCTGCTGCATGCACGTCACACACACAGCATTGCTACATGCACGTCACACACCCATCTCTGCTGCATGCACGTCACACACACAGCATTGCTACATGCACGTCACACACCCATCTCTGCTGCATGCACGTCACACACACAGCATTGCTACATGCACGTCACACACACAGCACTGCTACATGCACGTCACATACACAGCACTGCTACATGCACGGTACACACACAGCACTGCTACATGCACGTCAAACACACACCACTGCTACATGAACGTCACACACCCAGCTCTGCTACATGCACATCAAACACACCGCTCTGCTACATGCACGTCACATACACAGCGCTGCTACATGCACGTCACACACACAGCACTGCTACATGCACGTCACACACACAGCACTGCTACATGCACGTCACACACCCAGCTCTGCTACATGCACGTCACACACACAGCACTGCTACATGCACGTCACACACAGCACTGCTACATGCACGTCACACACACAGCACTGCTACATGCACGTCACACACCCATCTCTGCTGCATGCACGTCATACACACAGCACTGCTACATGCACGTCACACACACAGCACTGCTACATGCACATCACACACACAGCACTGCTACATGCACGTCACACACCCATCTCTGCTGCATGCACGTCACACACAGGACTGCTACATGCACATCAAACACACACCACTGCTACATGCACGTCACACACCCAGCTCTGCTACATGCACATCACACACACAGCTCTGCTACATGCACGTCACACACACAGCTCTGCTACATGCACGTCACACACACAGCTCTGCTACATGCACGTCACACACACAGCACTGCTACATGCACGTCACACACACAGCACTGCTACATGCACGTCACACACCCAGCTCTGCTGCATGCACATCACACACACAGCACTGCTACATGCACGTCACACACACAGCACTGCTACATGCACGTCACACACACAGCTCTGCTACATGCACGTCACACACACACAGCTCTGCTACATGCACGTCACACACACACAGCTCTGCTACATGCACGTCACACACACACAGCTCTGCTACATGCACGTCACACACACAGCACTGCTGCAAGCACATCACAAACAAAGCACTGCTACATGCACGTCACAAACACCTCTACTACATGCATGTCACACACACACAGCACTGCTACATGCACATCACACACACAGCTCTGCTACATGCACATCACACACTCAGCTCTGCTACATGCACATCACACACTCAGTTCTGCTACATGCACGTCACACACACAGCTCTGCTGCATGCACGTCACACACAGCACTGCTACATGCACATCACACACTCAGCACTGCTCCATGCACGTCACACACCCAGCTCTGCTACATGCACATCACACACAGCTCTGCTACATGCACGTCACACACACAGCTCTGCTGCATGCACGTCACACACACAGCACTGCTACATGCACATCACAAACACCTCTACTACATGCACGTCACACACACAGCTCTGCTACATGCACGTCACACACACAGCTCTGCTACATGCACGTCACACACACAGCTCTGCTACATGCACGTCACACACAGCTCTGCTACATGCACGTTACACACACAGCTCTGCTACATGCACATCACACACACAGCTGTGCTACATGCACGTCACATACACAGCACTGCTACATGCACATCACAAACACCTACTACATGCATGTCACACACACACAGCACTGCTACATGCACATCACACACACAGCTTTGCTACATGCACTACACACACAGAGCACTGCTTCATACACATCACACACACACAGCTCTGCTACATGTACGTCACACACACAGCTCTGCTACATGCACGTCCCACACACAGCACTGCTACATACATTGTTCATCCCATAAACAGGGATCAGAAGCAGCACAGCACTGGAGATGAAGGACTTGTGATGACGTCACCATCATGCTCCACCACTGATCACATGACAGTGACACTCATCTTGAGTGAACGACTTACATGATCTGCCCCTGATCACATGACGGTGATGTCATCACTTGTCCTGCATCCTTGTGCAGATTACGAGTGGACTACAAATTCCCTGCAGCCTCAGTTGCTATGGAATACTAAGGAACACCTAGGCGGACAGCAGCCATGTGCATACAGGACCTGTGATGATGTCACCGTCATGTAATCAGGGGCGGAGCATGTAAGTCACTCACAAACCCACTCACTCACGCACAGACGGGCAGGTTGTTGTTAGTAGTTTGATAATATTCCTTGTGTCTGGATGGTTATTAATAATACTCTACTCTAGTAATATAATAATATCCTCGGTGTCTGGTGGGTTAATAGTTACATATAGTAATATCCTTCATATCTGGCAGGTGAATAATAATATCCCTTATTAGTACTATAATAATATCCCTTGTCTCTGGAGGCTTAATAGTGATATAACCATATCCCTGGTGTCTGGTGAGTTTATAATGATATCCCTTTAATAGTAATATAATAATATCCCTGGTATTTAGAGGGTTTTTAATAATAATAATATCCCTGGGGTTTAGAGGGTTAATAATAATAATAATATTAGCCCGCCAGAAACCAGGGATATTAATGATATTCCTGGCGTCTTGAGGGTTAATACTAATATTCCTGGTTTCTGGAGGGCTAATAATACTATTGCTGGCTAATGAAGGGTTAATGATATTACATTATCCCTGGTTTCTAGAGGGTTAATTCTAGTATTCCTGATGTCTGGAAGGTTAATAATAATATCCCTGGGTTCTGGAGGGCCAATAATATTTCTGCCGATTGCACATGAATTCCTCCGTTGAGCTGTACAGTGGGGTGATGCTTGTCCTGGTGGTGACTGTTCAGCCAGCGGCGTAGCTAAAGGCTCATGGGCCCGGGTGCAAATGTTTATCTTGGGGCCTCCAACTTCTCTTAACCTCAACGCAGAGGTGTAACCTGAAACTCCAGGGCCCCCAACTATAATGCTTTATTCATAGTACTGGGCTCCCTATATGGAGAAGAGAGACCTTTTGGACCCCCTAAGGCTCCTGGGCTCGGGTGCAACTGCATCCCCTATAGTTACGCCAGTGGTTCAAGGTATCTTCAGGCTGGACCATTGCTGGTGCCCAGGCCTTGGTGAGGTCTGTGAGGAGGGTTGATGCTTTACTTCAGTTCTCTTTTGTCCTCGCTCCTCAGGTCCGGGCTAGTGCGATCGCTCAGGATGCGGATCAGAACTATGATTATGCCAGTAACAGCGTGGTGCTTCACCTGGACTCTGGGGATGAGATTTATGTGAAGCTGGATGGCGGGAAAGCTCATGGCGGGAACAACAACAAATACAGCACCTTCTCCGGATTCATCTTATACCCCGACTAGAAAGGCGGCTGCTCAGCGTCCATCGGGAAGAAATCGTCTGCCATCGGAGTGACCGCTCTAATAGACACTGGCAGGATGATGTGTACCCAGAGCTCCATGCACCATAATGACCCCCAGGAGTAGATCACACTTATCCTCGGCAGAGGAATCCCAGAAACCGCACTCACCTGTGGTGAAAGACATGTTTTACTCTTCTCCACAGACGCTCAGTCTAGAGATGGAAGAATTCAATCCTAAACAGCCTACAGATAACATACATGACCGTCCCAACCTACAGATAACTTATGTTAGTCCTCACTTACACATAACATTGAGGACCATCCCAGCCTATAGATAACTTATGTTAGTCCTCACTTACACATAACATTGAGGACCGTCCCAACCTACAGATAACTTATGTTAGTCCTCACTTACACATAACATTGAGGACCATCCCAGCCTATAGATAACTTATGTTAGTCCTCACTTACACATAACATTGAGGACCATCCCAGCCTACAGATAACTTATGTTAGTCCTCACTTACACATAACATTGAGGACCATCCCAACCTACAGATAACCTATGTTAGTCCTCACTCACACATAACATTGAGGACCATCCCAACCTACAGATAACATATGTTAGTCCTCACTTACACATAACATTCATGACTGTCCCAACCTATAGATAACTTATGTTAGTCCTCACTTACACATAACATTGAGGACTGTCCCAACCTACAGATAACTTATGTTAGTCCTCACTTACAGATAACATTGAGGACTGTCCCAACTTACAGATAACCTATGTTAGTCCTCACTTACAAATAACATACATGATTGTCGTGGCCTACAGATAATATACAAGTTAGTCCTCACAGATAACACATGTGATAATCCTGACCTACAGATAACATACATGACCCTCCCAACCTACAGATGACATACATGTTAATCCTGACCTATAGATAACATACACGATAGTCCTAACATACATGATAGTCCTGACCTACAGATAACATATGTAACCTTTATCAACCAACATATAACATACATGACCTTCCTAACCAACAATTAACATATAAAAATTTATCAGCCCACAGATAGCTTACATGACCATCCCAACCTACAGATAACATATATAATGACCTTCTTGACTCGAGTTAAAATCTGAGACTGTACCAACCAACAGATAACATACATGATAACCCTGACCTACAGATAACATACACGCTTGTTGTGACTAACATAACATATATGATGTTAATAACCTATGCATAACATACGTGACCTTTCTGACTGTAGCTAGAATCTGTGACTGTAGCAGCTGACAGATAACATACATGACTTTTCTGACATGCAGAAAACAAGCATGACCTTCCTGGACTACAAATAACATATATGATCATCACCATAACACATATGGCCTTCCCAACTAACACATAACATACTTGACCATCCTAACTACCATTTAGCATTTAAGACAATATCAACCTATAGAGAACATACATGACCTTTCAACCTATAGACTACATATAACAGGTTCCACAAACCATGCATGACCATACTTATATTGTGACATATCAATCTACACCACCTTCTACAAGGACAAGGAACATCTTTTAGAGAGTGGTGGTGGTCTCATGATGGCTGCTGGTGATGGTGGTCTTATGATGGCTGCTGGTCGTGGTGGTCTCATGATGGCTGCTGGAGGTGGTCTTACAATGGCTGCTGGCTGAGGTGGTCTTATGATGGTTGGTGGTGGTCTCATGATGGCTGTGCTTCCTCCTTCCCTGTAGATTGTAGACAATTCTCAGCAGAGGAACCTTCAGTTATTGCCAGAGTTGTCCACCCTCGTCCAGCAAGGAGAGCGCTCACTCCTTGTTGCCTCTACCAGATGGTTCTGGGATAAGCGGCCATAAGACATTGCTTTCAGCTCTCAAGGATATGTCAAGTTCTTGCCTGCAAGTTTGTGTGTGATGCCTTCCCTGTTTCCAGTTCCGTTAGGACTTGTCAAGACTTCATGGATTCTGGGAATGAGGGGTGATGGCCTTTCTTTCTGCCAAACATCATCATCTTATTCTTTTATGGTCCGTAGTTTTGTTATTTTGTTGCTTGGAGGGTAAACATTGGGAGACGATCCTTCAAGATATGGCCACTGAGTGTATAGGGGGCACTATGGAGTCATTGCTTGGACACATTACCCGGGACTCGCTCCGGAGAGCACGTCTCACTGTTCTACTGCAAACTCAATAAACAGGTTTTTAGACAATGACTGTGACTCTGCTTCCACTGATCCCTTGAAAAGTAAGTGACCCTGATCACATCAGACTAGTAGTCTTAGTAGAAGCGCAGAGAGGACCAGTCCTGAAAACACTATAATCCCATATTTAATCCTTTATTTCCCATTAAGCATCATTTCCAAACACCATTTTGTAACCTCCTCCCCATCCACTGACTGTGTGGCCCTGCCCGCTGACTCCTATGTAGATTATGAGAAATAACATCAGAGGCGGAGTCTGATACCAGTATACTGGTGCTGGATATATCATGGAGATAAGAGCCACAACCTTATAACAGGGTGTAAGAGTGCTTCCCCTTTAAAGAACACAGTCATAGTCCAAAATAAGTGCAAATAATGCAACATTACTGAGTACAACTGCAACTACAGTGGTACAAATATTTTATGGATGTGGTGATTTCATGAAAGCTCAGTACTCTTACTGGTTGCTGATCTCAGAGGAGGCATCAAAACGTAATGGTTACAGGTAAAAACACACAAGGTTTAAAGAGACTCAATTACTTTGAGTACTATCTATAAGCTAAGCTTATGGGCTCAAAGTAGCTGAGATGCCAAATCCAGGGATGTACACAGATTGTCAAAAACAAAACAATCCCTCCCCTAGAAATTGTTTGAAGGGAACAAAGCTTTCTCTGTGTGATTGCAACATTGATATAAGTGATTACAATATCCGAGCAAAAGGAGCATTTATTGTGGAGAACTGACCCCTTGTAGGGAGGCTCTAGTACCCTGTTGTACCGCCTGTAGCTTGGATACAAGATGTGATACGGGTGGGCATGGAGGCTCTAGTACCCTGTTGTACCGCCTCTAGCTTGGATACAAGATGTGATATGGGCGGGCAAGGAGGCTCTAGTACCCTGTTGTACCGCCTCTAGCTTGGATACAAGATGTGATATAGGCGGGCATGGTGGCTCTAGTACCCTGTTGTACCGCCTCTAGCTTGGATACAAGATGTGATATGGGCGGGCATGGTGGCTCTAGTACCCTGTTGTACCGCCTCTAGCTGGGATACAAGATGTGATATGGGCAGGCATAGAGGCTCTAGTACCCTGTTGTGCCGCCTCTAGCTTGGATACAAGATGTGATACAGGGTGCATAATGGCTCTAGTACCCTGTTGTACTGCCTCTACCTTGGATACAAGATGTGATACACGCGGGCATGGAGGCTCTAGTACCCTTTTTTACTGCCTTTAGCTTGGATACAAGATGTGATACGGGCAGGCATGGAGGCTCTAGTACCCTGTTGTACGGCCTCTAGCTTGGATACAAGATGTGATACGGGGGGCATGGAGGCTCTATTACCCTGTTGTACCACCTCTACCTTGGATACAAGATGTGATTCAAGGGGCATGGAGGCTCTAGTACCCTGTTGTACCGCCTCTAGCTTGGATACAGGATGTGATACAGGCAGACATGGAGGCAGACAGGTTCTGTATGGTATCCTGTGACAGATCGCTCCACATTTGCTGTAACGGAGCCTCTAGATCGTGTACACTCGTAGGCTGTCGCAGTTGGCGTCCCAGATGGTCCCATAGATATTTTATTGGCGATAAATCTGGCGACTATGAGCCATGAAAGTGTGACAATGTTGTGGGGGCTCCTGTGACCCCCTTGTGTGTGCAGCTGGGCATTATCCTGCTGGAAGCCGCCATGAGAGGAACACATGTGGCTGCAGGATGTCCTGAAGATATCGCTGAGCTGTCATTGTCTCTCCTACCACTACTACGGGGGGCCGACTGTTGTATGCGATGCCCCTCAGACCATCACACGAGCAGGGGGCAGTGTGCCGCTTCACAGCAAAGGCATGATTAAGACGCTAACCCCGAGGTCTCCAGACACAAACATGAGCATTGTCAGCCCCCAAAGTAAACCCTTAATCACTGACGACAACCCGTTTCCAAATTGTAGCATCCAGTCTAGTCGTTCACGACATCACTGCAAATGGAGGCGATGGTGGGTGTCAGAGGCCGTACATGTAATGAGGGCCGTGAGACCAAATGTCCTTCAGCCAAGCACCTGTAAAAGGTTCTGACAGACACAGGGGTGTAACGATAGCGCCCCCTGTCTCTGGATGGTGGACAAGGAAACAGTTCGAGCTGCTGGTGCTTGTCAGTTTATTAGATGTTCCTCTCTACTGGTGGTCTGTTGAGGGTCACCTTGGGTACCTTCACACATCCACTGGTTCCAACCCCCCCTAACAGTCTGGTCAGACGCTCCTCTCTACTGGGGGTCTGTAGGGGGCGTCCTGAGCCCGGTCACCTTGTGTATCCTCACACATCCAATGGTCCCAACACCTCCTAACAGTCTGGTCAGATGCTCCTCCCTACTGGTGGTCTGTAGGGGGTCCTGAGCCCGGTCACCTTGTGTGCCCTCACACACCCACTGGTCCCAACACCTCCTAACAGTCTGGTCAGATGCTTCTCTACTGGTGGTCTGTCAGGGGTCATGAGTCCGGTCGCCTTGTGTGCCCCCATCCACTGGTCCCAACACCTCCTAACAGTCTGGTCAGACGCTCCTCTCTACTGGTGGTCTGTAGGGGGCGTCCTGAGCTCGGTCGCCTTCTGTGCTCTTGTATTGTTCCCAACACCCCCTAACAGTCTGGTAGAATGGCCTGGCGGGGAAGAATTTGTCAATACAACCATCCAGCTTCTCACATCCCAATAATGCGCCCCTCTCAGACTCTGGTAACAGGGTGAAATCTCTTCTCAGTGTCAGAGACGCGCAGTGGTCAATAAATTCTACACAAGAAGAGGTCACTACTGTCACGTCCTCCGGGCACACCTTCAAGTGCCTTCAAGTTCTCAGGCTGAACCCAATCCAAAACAGCTTGGACCTTCCCAGCATCCATTTTAAATCCCTTTGGGATTATAACATGCCTCAGAAAGGTAATCTCCTGTATTGCAAAAGTGCAGTTCTCTCTCTTGGCAAAAAGATAGTTTTCACGGAGAGCTTCCAACATCTGTTGACCGTGCAAAATATGTCAATCAGGAAAAAAATAAGAATATCATCGAAATAAACCAACACAAAATGTCCAATGAAATTATGAAGAACCTCATTTATGAAAGCTTGGAACACTCCGGGGGCATTGGTCAAACCGAAAGGCATAACAAGATTTTCAAAATGACCTTCGGGAGTGTTGAAGGCTGTCTTCCATTGATCACCCTCTCTGACCCGTATTGAGTTGTATACCCCCCACAAGTCCAACTTAGAAAACCAGTGGGCACCCATTAGCTGGCCAAAGAAATCGGGAATGAGCGGTAACAGATAAGGGTTGCACTTAGTAATCTTAATAAGTTCCCTAAAGGTCAAACATGGTCGCAAATCTCCATCTTTCTTCTTAACAAAAAGGAAATAGGCAGCTGCTGGCGACTTGGATGGGCGTATGTAAATAAAAATAAATAAATCTTGGTATTTGTATAGCGCCAACTTATTACGCAGAGCTTTCAGGTAATTATTACTTAATTAACCCCCACCAAGCTGGGTTCTCATTTTACCAACCTCAGAAGGATGGAAGGCTGAGTCAACCTTGAGCCAGCTACCTGACGCAGGTGGGGATCAAACTTGCAACCTTCAGGTCGTAGGTGAGAGCTTACGCTCTGCGCCACACGAGGCTCATGTATGTGTTTCTTTCTCAAGCTGTCAGCAATATACTCCTTGAGGGACTGCCTCTCTGGACCTGACACATTATACATGCGACTCTTGTGTAGCTTGCAACCTGAAATGAGATCAATGGAGCAATCCCCCCCCCCCCCCCGCCTATGAGGTGGTAACTTATCGGCTCCCTCCTTAGAAAAGATGTCAGTGAAATCCTTGATGCACTCAGTTATTCCTCAGTTTGTACCGCAGAGACATTGACTGACATTGACTGTCTTGAGGAAGGATTCCACTGAACAAGGTCTTCCTTCTCCCAGTCCACCACTGCGTTGTGCAACTTCAGCCATGCCAAACCCAACACCACCTGTGTAGGAAGCGACTCCATGACAAATAACATCAGAACATCAGAAATAAAACATGTTAAACACGTCTGGGACAGTGGAGCGGAATCAATGGCTGACAACGGTATTGGGTAATCCAAAGGTCTAATATTAATTTTCAGATGTTTGGCCACCTCATCATGAATTAAATTTACTCCGGCTCCAGCAATTATAATCTCAGTGGGAAGGACCAACCTGGAGGATGACATCCAGGCGATTTGCAGGCCCAAAGGGAACTTCCCCTTAACCTCCAGTTTTCCCAACTGAGACCCCTGAAAAGGACACAGCAACCTCTTCCCTTACTGCTTCTCCTTTCTCACAGCTTCACCAGATAAGGAGCCCAATTGCATGGGTTCATCAAACTCCACGGGTTCTACTGACAGGGCAAACAATAGCTCTCTAACACGCCGACCAATCCGTATGGCTAGAGACATGGCCTCGTCAAGAGTTCTAGGTGTGGGATGTGAAGCATAAGATCTTTAATCTTGTCGCATAGCGCAAAGCAAAATTGACTCCTCAATGCGGGGTCATTCCACTGTAGATCATTTGCCCAACGGTGAAACTCCGTGCAAAAGTCTTCAATGGGTGATCTCCCCTGCCGTAAGCCTCTAATCTTACCTTCCGCCAGAGATACCCCATCAGGGTCATCGTAGATCAGACCCAAAGCAAAAAAAAAATTATCCACAGACAATAAAGCCTCAGAAGTGGATGGTAATAAAAAGGCCCAAGCCAGTGGTTCTCACTGCAACCAGAAAATCACCACCCCCACCCTCTAAGGGCTCCCACCCACTGGCGATATTTTCTTTCTTGCGCTGCGAGAGCACGAGAAAAATCTCGCATCGCAGCACAAGAAAGAGGCCGGTATAGAACCGGCATATCGCAAGTGCTTTCAATGTGGCTAGCGACAGCAGCGCTAGCCCCATTGAAAGCATAGGGAGAATGCCGCGGACCTCTGCCACAGCTGTCACAGCTGTGGCAGAGGTCCGCGGCATTCTCCCTATGCAGGAGTTTCCTTCGTCCCTGCGGGGACCGCGGGGATGAAGGAATCCTCTGTGACAGCTGTGGCAGGAGTCCGCGGCATTCTATTCTATTGCTTTCAATGGTTTCAGCTAAGCCCCGCAGAATGATTATTGGGGAAGGGCTGGAAATATGAGCCCTTCCCCGATAATCATATATAAGTGTGAAAAAAAAATTAAAAAACATTCTCACCTCTCCTGCGCTCAGCCGCGTCCTCCTGCTGGCTCCCCAACACTGCTATAAAGCTCTTTCAGCAGTCGGGGAATTAAAAATCCCTGCCTCCTGAAAGAGCTGTGCAGATTGGCTGAGGGCTCAGCCAATAGCAGCCACTGCATAGCTATTTGCTGAGCGCTCAGCCAATCACACATAGCCCTTAGCTAAGGGCTTAGCCAATAGCAGCTACTGCTTAGCTATTTGCTGAGTGCTCAGCCAATCACACATAGCCCTTAGCTAAGGGCTATGTGTGATTGGCTGAGCGCTCAGCAAATAGCTAAGCAGTAGCTGCTATTGGCTGAGCCCTCAGCCAATCTGCACAGCTCTTTCAGGAGGCAGGGATTTTTAATTCCCCGACTGCTGAAAGAGCTTCATAGCAGTGTCGGGGAGCCAGCAGGAGGACGCGGCTGAGCGCAGGAGAGGGGAGTATGATTTTTTTTCACACTTTTGGCAGATTATCGGGGAAGGGCTTATATTTCAAGCCCTTCCCCGATAATCATTCCACATGGCTTGCAGAAAGCAGTGCTTTCAATGGGATCGGCAAAGCAATGGAATAGAATGCCGGGGACTTCTGCAACAGCTGTGACAGCTGTGACAGCTGTGGCAGAAGTCCCCGGCATTCTCCATCTCTTTTCAATGGGGCTAGCGCTGCTGCTGCTGGCCCCATTGAAAAGACTGGCGATATGTCGGCGTGATGCCGATTTTTTTCTCGCACTGCGATGCGAGACTTTAACTTTAGAATCACATCGCAGTGGAGAAAATATCACCAGTGGGTGGGAGCCGTAAGACTCATCATCGGAAGACAAAGGGCACAGTTTAAAGTATAGTTTGCAGGATTCTTTGAACACAAAAATCCCTGTCTTTTACCAGAAAAATGATCTGGAAGGTCCAGCTTAGGTTCTTTTACCAAACCTATTCCGCCTAAGTGTTGTTGCTTATCCTCAGCAACCTCAATAGCCAGAGACCTAAGCTGGTTGGACAAGGTCTCAATGGGATCCATGAACATGCAAGGCAACAAACAAAAACCTGCCGAGAAAACATATGGCTGTTGATTATGTCACATCTGTCGAGCGCACCTCGCCACAGCACGGACACAGGGACACACAGAATGCAAAACGCATACACCAAAACTATGGTGGACAGTGAACACGACTCCAGGAACCATAAGATGGAAAAACCTTTACCTTACCTAACATGGAAGTGAGGAGCCCCTGCCTGCAAGCAGAGCCATTGTCCTGATAAGGACAGCCCCGCTGTTTTTTCCTGGGCCCTGACTATCCGTTGCTGGACTCCCTGGAGTTTTGCTCTGACACAGCAAAACAAAACAAGAAAGATAACAAATAAACAGAAATGATAACCAGGACTTAATTTGGAAGTATTTCACCCAGCATAGAGGCACCAACCTACTCCAATCACTCCTCTAAAGAACTGAAATCAACAGCAAGGGACACAAGTTGTGGTAGGAATATAAAGCTCTCCCCACCTGCTGATAGGTAGAGCAGCTAGAGAGCCACACCCCTAACCCTCTCTCAGGTATGCAGTAAACTGAGAGACAGCAGCCAGCAATCTCTGCACAACGTGCATTAACCCTTATGCATGAGCCTTATATTCCAGAGCTGCACTCCCTATTCTGCTAGTGGAGTCACTATGTACATACACCCCTTATCCTGTACTGATCCAGAGTTACATCCTGTATTATCCTCCAGAGCTGCACTCGCTATTCTGCTGGTGGAGTCACTGTGTACATACATTACTTATCCTGTACTGCTCCTCAGTTACATCCTGTATTATACTCCAGAGCTGTACTCACTATTCTGCTGGTGGAGTCACTGTGTACATACATTACTTATCCTGTATTGATCCTGAGTTACATCCTGTATTATACCCCAGAGCTGCACTCACTATTCTGCTGGTGGGGTCACTGTGTACATACATTACGTTTCCTGTACTGCTCCTGAGTTACATCCTGTATTATACTCCAGAGCTGCACTCACTATTCTGCTGGTGGAGTCACTGTGTACATACATTACTTATCCTGTACTGACCCTGAGTTACATCCTGTATTATACTCCAGAGCTGCACTCACTATTCTGTAGTGGAGTCACTGTGTACATACATTACGTTTCCTGTACTGCTCCTGAGTTACATCCTGTATTATACCCCAGAGCTGCACTCACTATTCTGCTGGTGGAGTCACTGTGTACATACATTACTTCTCCTGTACTGCTCCTGAGTTACATCCTGTATTATACTCCAGAGCTGCACTCACTATTCTGCTGGTGGAGTCACTGTGTACATACATTACTTATCATATACTGCTCCTGAGTTATATCCTGTATTATACTGCAGAGCTGTGCTCACTATTCTGTAGTGGAGTCACTGTGTACATACATTACTTATCCTGTACTGACCCTGAGTTACATCCTGTATTATACTCCAGAGCTGCACTCACTATTCTGTAGTGGAGTCACTGTGTACATACATTACGTTTCCTGTACTGCTCCTGAGTTACATCCTGTATTATACTCCAGAGCTGCACTCACTATTCTGCTGGTGGAGTCACTGTGTACATACATTACTTATCATATACTGCTCCTGAGTTATATCCTGTAGATCTTTTTTATTATAAAAGTGAAAAACATAACAATAAACAGAACATAAATATCGCTCACTTGGCATAAAAGACAAACATAAAACAAAAACAAATCATCACTTATATTAACTGTACTTTGCCTTACTGCAGGACAAAGGAACAAAAGCAAAAGGTCCATCTGGTCCAAATAATACACACAGCACACTACACCAACCTGCACTCCAAAACTATACTCACCAATACATATACACTACATACTACATATAACAATATACCCACATGTGAGAAAACATCCCTAACTCACAGGATCCAGCCTGAAATCCCAAAGAAGAAGAAAGAAAACTTGACTAATAACCGAAAATCCATGCCAAATGAATTATATAATAACAATAATACTAACAAAAACAAAAGTAGTAATAATAATAACAACAACCCAATACCCTTTATTTATTTATTTTTATTATATTTTTTTTTTTATTTTTCAATTTTTTTTCTTTTTTTTTTTCAATTTTTTTTTATTTTTTCAATTTTTATTTATTTATTTTTTTGTGATGCCCACCACCTAAAGAACAAAACCTTACATAATCCTAAACTAACCATATAACCAGACCAAACCACCACACACCCCACACAAAACCCCTATGGTGCAGCCTGGGAGCCACGCCTGCATCCCAAGTCCGTGCTCAATGTCTATGTCCAGGACGAGCCAAGCTACACCAGAAAACACGCCCTGCCCGCCGCAGCCTGAGGGCCACGCCCACACCATCAGTCCGTGCCCAGTGTTCATTGTCCGGGACGTATCAAGCTACGGCTAAGGCATATATCCCCCCTCCCCCCAATAAACCCCCACCCAACCTATCTATAACCCGTAACCCTATATACAAAACAAAACATATAACATCTCATATTACATAACTAAAAACCAACACTACATATTAATACCCGAAAGCCTAAGGTTCAGTTACCTGCAGCCGTACATACTTCATCTTTGACCGAAAACAAAAACTCTACTAGTGTCACACTCAGCCCTCCACACTGATTGGATATGATAAGCCGGGCACCAACCAAATAGAGAAAAAAACTATCCCTATAGTTAATCTGTCCCTACAATGTCCCTACTCCTTCCCTAAAAACTTACCCTCCCGAGAAAACTGTCCCTACCTCTCCCTATTCTGTCCCTAAAAAGACCCTAACAATAAGAAAACTGTCCCTAACGAAAGACAAACCCTCTCCATAGGAGAGAGGCTTTAGTTGTGCCCAACCTCTCATAATCCAGAGAGCGCACCTTCACCAGGTCACCCAGGATGTTCCTATTCACCTCATCCGCGAGGAGGATTTTCTCTTCCGTCGAAACTAGACACCGTGCATTCCAAATGTGAAACCTGAGCACTAGGCTGACTAAGAATAAAGTGCACCGGTCCCTGCCACCAAGGTCCCCGAATGCCCCATAGACCCATTCCGCATACGAGAGGTGTGCCAACCTGGGCCAACCAATGGAGGCTCCCACCCGATTGTATACCTCTG
Organism: Eleutherodactylus coqui; assembly: GCA_035609135.1. Lineage (NCBI taxonomy): Eukaryota > Metazoa > Chordata > Amphibia > Anura > Eleutherodactylidae > Eleutherodactylus > Eleutherodactylus coqui. The sequence continues at coordinate 26,292,638 of CM069412.1, read as the reverse complement.
TAGTAAAGGGACACTGAAGCAGGAAATGCTCCATGCTTTCCAGCACGTTGCTGCACTCCTGGCGGGGACAACCCCTATCCACCAGTGGCCTGCTCTTCAAGTTGCCCCATACATACAGTCTCCCGTGGAAACAGCGCCAAGTCAAGTCCCAAAACTTCAAGGGGATCCTGTCAGAATTCAATAAACGTAACCCTCCCTCCAGGTCCCGACTTGGGCAGTCGTTGAGCGCCAGGGGCTTCTGGAAATGGGTCAACAGAACCCTCTTATCGAGGAGTTTCCTCGACAGAGTTCTGATCTCCCACATCCCCAGACCCCACCGACGTATCATCTTCAGAACCACGGTAGCGTAAGCCGCAAGATGCCCGTGCGGCGTGCGAAGATCCTTCACTCGCCCTCCTGTCTCCCATTCCTGGAAGAAAGGCCGAAGCCATCCCCAACAGGAAAATACCCACAGAGGAGCCCTCTCTTGCCAGAGGTTGCCTATATTGATCTTAACAAAGGTGTTTACGAGAAACACCACGGGGTTGACCATAGATAACCCCCCCAGTCTCCTCGTGCGATATGTGACATCTCTCCTAATTAGGTTCAACCTGTTCCCCCACAACATTAGGAAGAACAGGTTGCAGACCCGGGTCCAAAGAGGCTCTGGCAAAATGCATACGCTGCCCAGGTAGATGAATAAAGGGAGCAGGTATGTTTTGATCAGGTTAACCCTTTCCCGAAGGGTCAAAGACCAACCCTTCCACTGGGCCACCTTCTGAGTGGCACCATCGAGCCTGACCACCCAATTTTGCATGGGGTAATCTCCCTGGCCAAATTTGATGCCGAGAACTTTAGCTGAGTCCTGGGGCACTGGAAGGGTGTCCGGGAGACCAAATGTAGGATCTCCCCTTCCTAACCAGAGACTTTCGCACTTATCCCAGTTGATGCCGGACCCGGATGCTTCCGTGTAGCGATCCACCTCTGCCATCACGTACTCTGCCTCCCCCCTCGAGGACACAAAGACGGTGACGTCATCAGCGTACGCTGCCACCCTGAGGGTGGCTTCCGGCACCGTCCGATCCATCCCGACCCCCGCCATAGGCCCACCATCAATCCTCCTAAGGAAAGGATCAATGGCAAACACGTACAGCAAGGGGCTCAGAGGACAACCCTGACGGACGCCAGACCCAACCTCAAATGGGTGACCGACCCAACCGTTCACTAGCGGGAAAGTCTCAGCCCCCGCATACAATGTCCTGAGCCAATTGACAAACCCCACTGGCAGGCCATATCTCAGAAGAACAGACCAGAGGTACTTGTGATTAACCCGATCAAATGCTTTGGCCTGATCCAAGGACAGCAGGTACCCCTCCCAGTGACCAGCCCTACCCTGCTCCACTGCCTCCCGGAAACCTAGAACAGCACTAAAGGTGCTACGGCCTGGAACAGAGCAATGCTGGGCACCCGAGAGGAGCCGGGCTGCAAACTTGACCAGCCGATTAAACAGCACTTTTGCCAGAACCTTCCTGTCCGTATTGAGAAGCGCTATGGGACGCCAGTTCTCAATACAGCTCGAGTCTTTACCCTTTGACACAAGGATCAAAGCCGACCTCCTCATTGACTTTGGGAGAGTGTCCGAGGAAAGACACTCATTGAAAACCTCAGTCAAGAGGGGACTCAAGAGGTCCTTAAAGGTTTTATAATACTCGGATGTTAAGCCATCCGGTCCTGGCGATTTTTGAGCGCAAGCCCATCAATCGCCAGTTTAACTTCCTCTATGTTGATCTCCTCTGTCAAAACATTAAGGGAGATGTCATCCCCTGGCTCAGGAACAGCTTCAGCCAGGAAAGCCGACATCACATCTCGATCTAGATCCCTCTTTCTCAAAAGGTGCGAGTAGAAGGATCTGACGACTTCCAGAATCCCTGATCTGGACCTGTTCAGAGATCCCGTACCATCGACCAGTCCAGTGACAACTTTACGATTCACTGACATCTTGCAGTTTCTGTAAGGGTCAGGTGAGTGGTACTTCCCGAAGTCCCTCTCAAAAACCAAAGATGCGTGCCTATTATACTGGCACCCTTTGAGCAAAGACTTCACTCTGGAGATCTCCTCGTGGCTACCTCCACTCGAGACAAGATGTTCGAGTTTCCTCCTCAGGCCCTGATAAAGACGGTACTTACTCAGGCTCCTGAGGCTAGAGAGCTGGCGGAAGAACCTCGCCGCCCTGATCTTGAGCATCTCCCACCACTCTGACTTACTGCTACAAAGATCCAGTAATGGTACCTGGCTCTGCAGAAAATCCTCAAAGGACTGTCTTATCTCTGCTTCCTCCAGGAGTGATGAATTCAGCCTCCATAAGCCTCTACCCATCCGGGGGGTCTCTGCAACATTCAGGGAAAACAAAATTAGACAGTGGTCGGAGAATTCCACCTCAACAACAGATACTGGTGAAGAGATGGCTTCCTCCTTCAAATAAAACCTATCTATTCTAGACCTGCACTCGCCTCTATAATAGGTGAAACCCGCGTGGCCTGGGGTGTGCCGGATGTGGACATCCACCAGGCGAGCTTCGCTAGCTATGCTATTAAGCGCGACGCTATCATAAGTCAGCTTGCCTAGGGAGCCTCCCCTGTCACGGGTCCTCGTGACTGCGTTAAAGTCACCCCCAAAGATCACCTGCCGACTGGTAAAAAGGTACGGCTTGATCCTCATAAAGAGATCCTTGCGGTCCCGCTTGGTTTGGGGACCATAGATGTTGATTAGCCGAAGCTCTTGTCCCTTCATGAGAACATCCAGGATCAGGCACCTCCCTATTTCTAACTCGATAACCCGTCGGCATTCAACCGCTGCGGTAAAAAGTACTGCCACTCCGCTATATGGCTCGGCCGCAAGAGACCAGTAAGATGGACCAGACCTCCATTCCCTCCTTGCCTTATGCACAGCTGCCAAATTTGGCAGCCTGGTCTCTTGCAAAAACAAAATGTCGGCTTCAACGCGGCCGAGAAAATCAAAGGCCTCGAATCTAGCCATATCAGATTTAATGCTGGCAACATTAATGGATGCCAGCGTCAACGGAGTGGGTGCCGCCATCATTGGTGATTGAGTTAGATGGCTTTCTTCTTCCCACCCCCCTTCTCATCAGGGTCTGAGGATGACCCCTTGCCACGTTTCTTGGACACTGAAAGGTCCATGGCAAGGGGCTCCTCAACCTCGTCCTCCTTGCCACTGGGCTCTGGGCCAGCCCTCCCCCTGGAGGTCACCAAACCCCCACAAGAGGAAGGCTCAGCACCCCCTGTAGGCCCCACGCTTGTCCTAGGCGCCTCTCCCTCTGCCTCCTCCGAGGACGAGAGAGCTTGGTACCTGTTGGAGAGCCCAACAAGAGGAGAGTTTGGATTGCCTTCCTGCACCTGGCCCGTTGCAGGGGAAGATTTCCCTTCCCTTTTTTTCATTTTCTTGGAGCCCTGCTTGCGCTTTTTCTTTTGCCACTCATCCTTGCCCTCACCCACACTTTCATAGTGGGAAGAATCTGAATAAGTGGCATCCTCTTCCCTTTGGATCCTCCTGACCTCCTCATCCAGCTCCCTGTCCCCTGGAGCCTCAGCCACATGATTTGCGTCCGGAGCAGGGGCCAGCATTGACCCACCTGCCACCTGGGTTTCCACCAGCTCCCTGCCCCTTCCGCGCTTTTCTTGGCGCCTTAGCTTGGCTGCCCCAGCATGTTTGTTCTTCCTTGGCTCCTGGGCTCCATCGCCTCTGCTGGTCCCCTCCTCTGCAGAAGCAACCTCACGGCTCTCCTCCGCTGGGGCCCTGACCGCATTGGCAAAAGAGCGTGGACAGCGACTGAATGGGTGACCAAGGTCACCACACAGGTGACACCTAATCTCTGTACAAGATGCCGCAAGATGACCTACCTCGCCACATAGAGCGCACTTGATGACGTTACAGGCTGCACTCAAATGTGTGGGGTCGCCGCACTTGTGACAGAGCTTCGGCTGCCCCTGGTAGAAGGCCAAGATACGATCCCTGCCAAGGAAGGCCGCGGATGGTATGTGGGCCACCGAATTCCCTGAACGCTTAAGTTTCACCATAAACGTCCAGGCTCCGGACCAGATGCCGTGTTCGTCCCGGTTCTTATTGGGCATATCCACCACCTCTCCGTACCGACTTATCCAAGTCATGATATCATAACAAGAGAGGGACTCGTTACGAGTCAAAACGGTCACTCTCTTGACTCCAGTCTGGCGGGTTACCACTTGTGCAGCGAAACCGCGCCAACCGGGCTCGTCCTTCGTCAGCTCATAATTCCCCCAGAAGAGCTCCAGGCCCTCTGGACGAGCAAAGCTGATGTCGAACTCAGACGTGCCGTAAGGATGGATCAGGGCATAGATGTCATTTGCCCTGAAACCCATCTTCAGCAGAAGCTCCACCACCTTACTCCTGGATGGGCACGCGTCATTGCCTCTCCACTGAAGACGAGCCACATTCCTACGGCCAATGTCCTGCCCGGTTGTCGGCAGGGACCAGACGGTCCCCCCCCTTTGTTCTCGGAAGGCACCAAGACCATGTCTCTCCACCCAGAGAGACAAATCCACAACTCTGCCCCCTACATTCATCGAGCTCTCCCCCCTCCTCAAGGCCTCCAGGAGGCGCCGTTGCAAAACGCCATCCCCAGAGCCCAAAGACAAGGAGGACGCATCCCCCCTCCAGCGGCGACACTGGCATAACTTCTACCAGCTGTTGTCACCGCTGGAGGGGTGACTGGATCCTGACCAACCCCCTGACTACCCTCCGAAGTCCCACCCACCCGTACACAAGGTGGCATACTAGCCGGGGAACCGGGGACAGCTGTTCCTGCAGGAACAGGGGCAGCAGAGGTACCAACAGCCGCATCAATTACCTCACTCACATCTTTATTAGCTGCTGGACCAGGACCCATGTTACCTTTACCATTAACTTTCTCTTTATGCCCTGAGGGCAAGTCCATGGCACTTCCGGTGGGTGGCTGAAGATGCACTTCAACATTTCTCTTGACATTGGTGGCTGTAGCTCCGCCCACCTTAGCCACTCTAGGAGTTGTAGTTCCTCCAACTTTCCTTTCAGCAGCAGAAGAAGGATGTTTACCATGTGTGGGAGGATCGGCAGACTCAGCCACCACCCACTGCGCCCCCTCTGCACCGGAAAGGCGCTTTAGGGACACAGGGGGGACAGTTAAGCCACCACCGGTGGGACCTGGTGCCGGACCACGCCCCCCTCCCACTGGGACGTGACCAGCAGCGCCAGCACCTCTGGACTGGCCGCGACTCTTCGCTTTCCCAACGCTCTTCTCCACCTCCTTTACTCCTCCATTCCGACTACTAACACAAGCGGGCTTGGAGTTTTGGGCCGCATTAACCCTCTCTTCCCCAGTCCCCTGCACCGGACCCACCACAGAGCCCGGGACTAGGAGCTCAGGGTTACCACCCTGGTCTGACTTTGCAGCCAAACCAGAGTGCTTGGTGACATAAACGAACTTTTCTTGAATATATGTTTTTTTCCTTTTTCCTCCTCTTCTTGTTTGAGGTTTCTGGGGGCAAATCCTTTCCAAAGTAGCAGGACTGCAGCCTCTCTGGGGACTCCTGCAGCTGTATCTGCCGCATTATCAGCGCCCCCTCTCCACTGCTACTGCAGCTGTCATCAGTGTCCTCTGAATCCGACTCGCCTGATGTGGGGGGCAGGCTGACCTGTTCAGCTGAGATGCTGGGCCCTGTAGTCCCACCTGGCAGTGATGATTGCTGCTCCCCAGAGCACCCAGCTCGCCCATCCTGAGCACCATCAGATTCCACCGAACTGCTGCTTGAGCGCCTGGCAGAGCGCTCTTTAATAGCAGCGCTGCTCACCGACGCCATTTTGCTAAACCTTTCATCGTTTAACAGTTTTTCTTTGAAAGGCCCACTTCTTTCCAGTATCCTTTCCCTCTCCTCCGCATAAAACTCAATGGCCTCCTCACAGGCTTCAATCTGCCGTGATATGGCCAGTTTCCTGGTACGGGATTTTGCCCGCTTCGCATCATGTCGGGCAGCGTGCAGCTCCTGCGTATATTTATTCAGCTGCCTCCCGACATGTCCATAGTCCTTCATATATTTGGCAATACGGGTTGCCACATCGGTCACTGACTCGCCCTCCCTGCGATCAGCCCAACTTGCCTGCAAACGTTGTTTTTCAGCATGGTCCTCCACTCTCTTCCTCTGGCTCCGAGTCATCTTTGGCTCCTCCTGGGGAGTCAGGGTGACATTGCTGCCACTCTGACCTGATCTTCTCCCCTCCTGGGGTGCAGTCCTCCCTCCCCCCGACCGAAGCCGGAGGGAGGAGGTCCGGGACTCCATGGCTGGAGCAAGCCCAGCACCTGTAGACTTGGCTGGGTAAGATTCCTCTCACTGGTGACCACACCCTGGATCCTGCAGAGCTCTCACACACCCAACCTTCTCCAGAGATGCACTCACTATTCTGCTGGTGGAGTCACTGTATACCTACATTACTTATCCTGTACTGCTCCTGAGTTACATCCTGTATTATACTCCAGAGCAGCACTCACTATTCTGCTGGTGGAGTCATTGTGTCCATACATTACTTATCCTGTACTGATCCGGAGTTACATCCTGTGTTTTACTCCAGAGCTGCACTCACTATTCTGCTGGTGGAGTCACTGTGTACATACATTAGTTATCCTCTACTGATCCGGAGTTACATCCTGTGTTTTACTCCAGAGCTGCACTCACTATTCTGCTGCTTTACACCTGTACAGCACTGAACCTCTTACCAGTCTGGCTGATGACAGGGGAATGCAAATAAAGAGAATCGTCTGTTTTGAGGGATTCTGCTGTATCTCATGTCTCCAGCCTTCTGCTCTGGCCCTCTCCAGTCTGTAATATCCATCTCCCTATAATATTATTAGCAGTTGTATTATATAGGTGTTATCTGGGTCTTTTGTTTCTGCCTGTGTACCAAAGTGGTCGGGCCATTCCTGCATTACAGCTGTTAGATGCCTTCTGTCTATAGAGACTGTCCTGTGTATAGTAGCTATATCCTGCATGTAACAGCTGTATCCTATCCATTCTATAGGAGCTGTATCCTGTGGATATGAGCTTTATCCTGTATATAGGAGCTGTATCCTGTGTATGGAAGCTGTATACTGTGTATAGTAGCTGTATCCTGTCCATTCTGTAGAAACTGTATCCTGTCCTTTCTATAAGAGCTGTATCTTGTGTATATGAGCTGTATCCTGCATATAAAAGCAGTATCCTGTATATAGGAGCTGCGTGCTATGTATAGGAGCTGTATCTCGTGTATATGAGCTCTGTCCTGCATATAGGAGCTGTATCCTGTCTATAGGAGCTGCATGCTGTATATATGAGCTCTATCCTACATATAGGAGCTGCATGCAGTCTATAGGAGCTGTGTGTTGTGTATAGGAGCTGCATGCTGTCTATCGGAGCTGGGCCCGGTGACTGTGATGACCTCCTGTCATGGGGACCTGTGTGGCCCTTGTCTCATCAGTCTGGGCTGCTGTGAGCTCCTGACACTGCAGACTCTCTCAGCATCAGAATAGCTGCAGCTCGTCCCTCCTGGGAATACAGATTACTCGGCTGAACACCGAGATCGGGATAAGTGTTGGGCAGAGCCGGCTGTGCAGATTGGATGTTAATGCAGAGGATGAGCAGAGCTGACACCTCCCCGGGATCTCAGCTCCGACTTGTGTTATCTTGTCAATTTCCATTTCTTGCACTTAAACCAAAAGCTTTGTATCTAAGCTTATCAGGGGAAGGGGATCAGTCACCCAGGATTACTGCGGCTCAGGAAGACCTCCCAACTGCACTGCTAATGACTGAGGAGTAGGAGGATGAGGAAGATGGGAATGAGGAGGAGAAGAAGAAAATGGGGATGATGGGGAATAAGAGGAAAAGGATGGGGATGAGGATGGGGGTGATGGGTAAGAGAAGGATGGGGATGAGTAAAATGAGGATGAGAGGGATGGGGAGAGGAAGGATGGGGATGGTGAGATTAAGAGCAGAAGGATGCGGATGAGGAAGATGAGAATGAGGAGAAGAAGAAAAAGAAGAAGCAGGATGGGGAATGGGAAGATGGAGATTAGGATGGGAATTAGAGATGGGGAGAAGAAGGGTAGGGGTGATGGGGAATAAAAGGAGAAGGAGGAGAAGGATGGGGATGATGGGAAGAACATGATAAGGATGGGGATCAGGAAGATTGAGATGAGAGGGATGTGGAGAGGGACAGGGAGAAGAAGGATGGGGATGATGGAGATAAGGAGGAAAAGGATGGGGAACGGGAAGATGGAGATGAAGATGGGGATTGGATATGCGGAGAAGAAGGATGGGGATGAGAAAAACTGGCATGAGAGAGAATGGGAGAAGAAGAAGTCCAGAGATAATGGGGTTGAAAAGTAAGATGGGGATGAGGAAGATGGTGAGAAGAAGAATGATAGAGATGATGGGGGCGTGAGTTTAAAGAAAAAAAAAGCAGGAAGATAAGTCCCGCCCTTTCTTTCTCACACGTAGTATTAATGCCAGAGAATACGGTTAGTAAAAATGAAACCATTGAGATCAGTGGTTTTGTTTCATGCCGCTATGTGGCCGCGATGTCCTATATTTTCCAGCTGGCCGTTTCTAATAATTACACTGTGCAACAAATTTAAAAAAAAAGTTTTGTAACAGAAAGTAGTTGATACGTATTTGTAAAATTAAAACCTGCTGATTCCACTAGTAGAACTGAATAATAGCAGCACATCTCACTTTCAAGTTATTTAACCCCTTAGTGACTAAGAATTTTTTTTGTTTAAAAAAATTGTAACTCCTTTATTTATCCATCGACGTAGTTGTATGAGGGATTGGTTTTTGTGGGATAAGGTTTTTTTTTAATGCTACTATTTAATGTCCCATATAATGTATTTAAAAATGTTCTAAGTGGAGAAAAAATTTTTAAAAATTACGCCATCTTTCGGTGCGTCTTGTTTCTACGGCTCATTAGCTGCAACAAAAATGACATGATAACTTTATTCTATGGGTCGGTATGATTACTACAATACCAAACTTATGTTGTTTTTTTTTTTTTCTTGGTGTACTACTTTTATTTTTTTTCAAAGACATTAAATTTTTATTAAAGTTATTAATTAATTTTTATCGTTATTTTCTGCCGCGATCTTCTGCACGCAATAACTTGTTTATTTTTCCATCGACATACTTGTGCGAGGGCTCATTTCTTACGAGACATCCTGTAGTTTGTGTTAGTACCATTTTGGAATACATACGACTTTTTGTTCACTTTTTGTTCACTTTTTATCGCATTTTTTCTTGGAGACAGAATGACCAAAAAAGCGCATTTCTGTCGTTCTTAATTTTTTTTTCAGACAACATTCACTGTGCGGGGTAAATAATGCAATACTTTGATTGATCGGACTTTTACGGACGCAGCGATACTAAACATGTAGTTTTGTTTTATGATTTTGATTCTTTTATTTAGTCTAACCAATGACCCATAAAAGCACAGTTCATTAATGACAACTTACTGGTGGATGATCAGCAGTGTCTCCACCACGTAGAAACATACCCTATATCTATATATATAAAGACAAAAGCCCTCACTGACTGACTCACTGACTGACTGACTCGCCACTAATTCTCCAACTTCCCGATGTCGTAGAAACAGGAAATTTGGCACAAGCATAGATTATGTCCAAAAAAGTAATTGGGCCCCAACTCGATTATTCAATTCTAACGCAAAAGAATTAGCGTCCAAATTTTACGTACAGAATCTAATTCTCCAACTTCCTGATGTCGTAGAAACAAGACATTTGGCAGGAGTATTGATTATGTCATAAATAGGAAAAGTTAATGGGTCCCATCTCAATTTTTCAATTCTAAGCGCAAACAATTTAGCGTCCAAATTTTACGTACGTAATCTAATTCTCTCACTTCCTGATGTCATAGAAATTTGAAATTTGGCACGGGCATTGATTATGTCATAAATAGGAAAAGCTAATGGGTCCCAACTCGATTATTCAATTGTAGCGAAACAGAATTAGCGTCCAAATTTTATGTACGTAATCTAATTCTCTCCCTTCCCAATGTTATAGAAACTTGAAATTTGGCACAAGCATTGATTGTCTCATAAATAGGAAAAGTTAATGGGTCCCAACTCGATTATTCAATTCTAAGCACAAAAGAATTAGCGTCCAAATTTTATGTACGAAATCTAAATCTCTCACTTCCTGATGTCATAGAAACTTGAAATTTTGCACGAGCATTGATTATGTCATAAATAGGAAAAGTTATTGGGTCCCAACTTGATCGTTAAATTCTAAGCGCAAAAGAATTAGCGTCCAAATTTTATGTACGGAATCTAAATCTCTCACTTCCCGATGTCATAGAAACTTGAAATTTGGCACGAGCATTGATTATGTCATAAATAGGAAAAGTTAATGGGTCCCAACTCAATTATTCAATTTTAGCAAAACAGAACTAGTGTCCAAATTTTATGTACATAATCTAATTCTCTCACTTTCCAATGTCATAGAAACTTGAAATTTGGCACGAGCATTGATTATGTCATAAATAGGAAAAGCTAATGGGTCCCAACTCGATTATTCAATTCTAAGCGCAAAAGAATTAGCGTCCTAATTTTAAGTACGGAATCTAATTCTCTCACTTCCTGATGTCATTTTATATAAAGGAAACGTCTCATGGTTACCTCCCCGTGGTGTTTCCTGGGTAACACAAAGAACCATGCAAAATGGTGAACATATGTTTTTCCTCGGTATCTCTAAAGTAACCACGACTTCATAAGATTTTCTGTGTGAACATCAGATAAACATGAGTACCAAATTAACTCGGGCGAAGCCGGGTATATCAGCTAGTATTACATAAACCTACCCTTATAGTGTTCAGTCAGCACGCAGTGTGTAGGGCTGGGTTCACGCAGGATTGATTTCCAGCGAAATTCCGCTGGAAAACTGCAGCTGCGGGTTTTGGAGCAGCTTCGTCGCCTGCATTTCCACTGCGGCCATCTCTCACCATAGAGAAGAGAGAGGACGCTTAGGAAAACAAAAAAGAATTGAAATGCTGAATCTCTAATTTTCGCGCCACATGGCTGTTTCCGGACGGTTTGGCGGCAACGAATTGGCCGCAGCGGATGGATGAGATTTTTGCAAAATCTCGCCCACATTGCTGGCTAATCCCGCGATTAGGAGCCGCGGGTGGAATTTTGGTGCAGACAATCAGCACGGAAATTCCGCAGCAAATCCGTACCGTGTGAACCCAGCCAAACAGTGATTGTGAAATAGTTGCGCAATCACTTTTGTTATTCTTTTTATTAAGCAGGCTAATGGCGAGCCGACTGGGTTAATTTCTATAGCATAGTTCCAAAAAATAAATTACAACAGCAATTGGATAACATTATTCCGCATAACTGGAAAACCTTACGCGGCAGGAAAAACGGATATCATGTTTGAATATATATATATGTAGATAGCGAAAAGCTCCTATAAAGGACATTGGAACACCTATAGACAGGACAGGGGACATCTGTTATAGCCAGGGCTGGGAGCAGCTTCCATATGCAAGATAGGGCCAGCTCCTATACACTACATAACCACTATAGACAGGACACTGGAACAGCACCCTTAGGCCTCTTTCACATGGGTGATGCTTTTGTTGGCCGGCTGCATCATGTCCGAAAGTCGTATAAACAAGAAACAGCTGCAGTCACGTTGTGGTCAAAATTCATGTTTTCTCGCCCATTGACACGCCGCAGCCTGGAATTCCTTTGGTCGGGAGAAATGCTCAGCATGGATTCTATTATTTAAATAGAGTCAGCTGACATGTTTTAGCAGCACTAGCCACTGCTAAACTCCCTCCCCCTCCCTTTCCCGGCAGCTCCCATAGAAGCCTATGGGAGCTGCCAGCTGATCGCAGCTGAGAGATAAGGCAAGACCTATCTTTTCCGGCCATGTCCAAAAATCAGCCGGCGTATTCAGCTGCCGATGTCCTATTTTCAGCCAGAGGTTTTTAAGCAGCTAATAATCGCTCATGTGAATGAATGCATTGGAGTCCGGGGCTCCACACGGTCCCAAACTTCAGCCGACGTGTTATTGTGGCAAGATAACCTCCATAAAATACTTGTGTGACTAAGGCCTCAGACGGGACAGGGGCAGCTCCTATAGACAGGATAGAGCACAGCTCCTATAGACAGGACAGGGGCAGCTCCTATGAACAGGATAGAGCACAGCTTCTATAGACGGGACAGGGTCAGCTCTTATAGACAGGATAGCGGACAGACAGCTCCTATAGACAGGACAGGGGCAGCTCCTATAGACAGGATAGAGCACAGCTCCTATAGACGGGACAGGGGCAGCTCCTATAGACAGGATAGAGCACAGCTCCTATAGACAGGACAGGGGCAGCTCCTATAGACAGGATAGAGCACAGCTCCTATAGACAGGACAGGGGCAGCTCTTATAGACAGGATAGAGGACAGCTTCTATAGACAGGACAGGGGCAGCTCTTATAGACAGGATAGAGGACAGCTCCTATAGACAGGACAGGGGCAGCTCCTATAGACAGGATAGAGGACAGCTCCTATAGACGGGACAGGGGCAGCTCCTATAGATAGGACAGGGGCAGCTCCTATAGACAGGACAGGGGCAACCGAACTGCTCTGTATAAATGGAGCCTAAGGCATGACAAGGGCAGCTCCTATAGACAGTATAGTGGAAAGCTCCTATAGACAGAACAGCAGTTATCAGCAGAACGGCTTTAATATACAAAGGCAGCTCCTATAGACAGCGCTGAGGACCTCTCCTATAGACAGGACAGCAGTAATCAGCAGGACGGCTTCTATATACAAGGGCAGCTCCTATAGACAGTGTAGTGGACAGCTTCTATAGACAGAACAGTCGTTATCAGCAGGGCAGCTTCTATATACAAGGGCAGCTCCTATAGACAGGATAGTGGACAGCTCCTATAGACAGAACAGTCGTTATTAGCAGGACGGCTTCTATATACAAGGGCAGCTCTCATAGACAGCGCTGAGGACGCCTCCTATAGACTGGATACATCTGTTAGACGCGGGTTCGCTTCTTACACTCACTATGAGTTTTGCAGGAATGACTTTGAGAACGTCCTGACAGCAGAGGACAGATGAGCGGATTCTCGGGGGTCCCTCACATTCAGGGGATCATCCTTCTCTGTGAAGTTCTCCCCTTCATCATCATTATCACACAATAAATGACACTAATGGCGGCACACAGGATCAGGAGGCCGGAGATACATGGCTGAGAGAGCCACAAAGTGTCATCAGAGACTGATCACAGTCCAGTAATAACCAGAACACTGCCACATCCATTATAGGGCCAGCAACCCTACAGAACAGAGCTTATATCACTGCTGGGGCGTTATAAGAGGAGCGGCTGATATCAGTCACCTATATGATGTCTGTGGAGCTTATATCACTGATGGAGCGTTATAGGAAGAGCTGCTGATATCAGTCACATATATGATATTAATGTTTTTGGAGGATATATCAGTGCTGGAGTGTTATAAGAGGAGTGGCTGATATCTGTCACATATATGATATTAATGTCTCTTGAAGATATATCAGTGCTGGAGCGTTATAAGGAGGAGCAGCTATCAGTCACATATATGATATAAATGTCTCTGGAGGATATATCAGTGTTGGAGCGTTATAAGAGAAGCGGCTGATATCAGTCACATATATGATATAAATGTCTCTGGAGGATATATCAGTACTGGAGTGTTAGAAGAGGAGCGGCTGATATCAGTCACATATATGATATAAGTGTCTCTGGAGGATATATTAGTGCTGGAGTGTTATAAGAGGAGTGGCTGATATCAGTCACATATATGATATAAATGTCTCTGGAGGATATATCAGTACTGGAGTGTTATAAGAGGAGCGGCTGATATCAGTCACATATGATGTAAATTACAGTGTGGCAAATGGGACACGTATGATTCCTACTGTACGGACATACACTGGCTTCCAGTCACCAGAGGGCTAATACCACCATTACTGAACAAGCAAATAATCATTTTTATACGGTCCATATCTGCACGTTATATGTACTACATGTATGCGGTATATTTGTGTTTTCTTTTATATCTGTGATGTGTGTTATGTTTCTGTACCTAATATGATGTATATTATCAGTTAGATGTTGTATGAGGAGTATTACGGCTCCGAGAGATAAGCATGTTACACAATATGCCTTCTCCTGAGCAAATACTGAGCATTTTGCGAAGGCACCACTTGTTCACCCAGCCCTGATTTGAATGGCTAATTAGCGTAACGTGTTGCTGGTAACAGAGGATAAGTGCTAAGTTTAACGCATACCTGCAAGGGCAGATGTACGTGTTAGTGCACCTCCCACAGACCTCTATGGGGCCCTTCGGTGCGCAAACACACACAAGATAGAGCAAAAGCAACGAGTGCAAAAAAGCAGTGAGGGCTCCTGCAAACGAGCATACGCGTATATACGCTCACGAGAGCATGATTTGACCGCGCTCTGAAGCGCTATCTCGTGTTCTCACAAGCGTCTCCGCGCTGCTTGCTGTCAGTTCACATTGCCGCGAAACACAACCTCGCCGTGATTGAACTAGCTGAGCGGCCTAATTAGTCCCCAGTGTTATCAATTAATAACAGTTCCATGCGTGATTTTGTGCGAACAGGGTGCGCAGTTCCGCACCTCCATAGACTCCTACGGTGCCCTGGGTGTGCAATTGCCTATAAAAATATATTTTCACATGCGCAAAAATGTTGCGCAAAAATGATCAATGTGGCATATCACGATCATCCGTTTAAGCTCTTAGGGGAGCTTCACACGAGCGGGTGTGCAGAAAGTACAGCAAAATGCGCTAAAATGTGTGCAACAGCGCGTCCTTCACTGCTCAAAAAGTCGCACTATTGTGAGCGTTTTTGCGCTTCCGCTCGTATGAAGCCGCCCTTATTTATATGTGATGCGTGCTGCATGTTACATTTGTGATATGGTGTGTATTAGAGCCGGGCTCACACAAGCTGGTGTACAACGCAGCATTTTACCGCTGTGTGAGCCGGGTTATCGCCACGTATGGCGGCAATTTTTGATTGGGCATGATAGCGTATCCCACGCGCACTGTCATGCGCGGTCTTCCTTTTTTTCTCAGCAGTAATAGTTTTCCACATAGTGGCCCCAGCAGTAATAGTGACCCCCATAGTCATCCCAGCAGTAATAGTGACCCATATAGTGGCCCCAGCAGTAATAGTGACCCTCATAGTGGCCCCAGAAGTAATAGTTTCCCCCGTAGTGGCCCCAGCAGTAATAGTGACCCTCATAGTGGCCCCAGCAGTAATAGTGACCCCTATAGTGGCCCCAGCAGTAATAGTGACCCTCATAGTGGCCGCAGCAGTAATAGTTTCCCCCATAGTGGCCCCAGCAGTAATAGTGACCCCCATAGTGGCCCCAGCAGTAATGCTGACCACTATAGTGGCCCCAGCAGTAATAGTGACCCCCATAGTGGCCCCAGCAGTAATGGTGACCCCTATAGTGGCCCCAGCAGTAATAGTGACCCTCATAGTGGCCCCAGCAGTAATAGTTTCCCCCATAGTGGCCCCAGCAGTAATAGTGACCCCTATAGTGGCCCCAGCAGTAATAGTGACCCCCATAGTGGCCCGAGCAGTAATAGTTTCCCCCGTAGTGGCCCCAGCAGAAACAGTGACCCCCATAGTGGCCCCAGCAGTAATACTGACCACTATAGTGGCCCCAGCAGTAATAGTGACCCCCATAGTCATCCCAGCAGTAATAGTGACCCCTATAGTGGCCCCAGCAGTAATAGTGACCCTCATAGTGGCCCCAGAAGTAATAGTGACCCTCATAGTGGCCCCAGCAGTAATAGTTTCCCCCGTAGTGGCCCCAGCAGTAATAGTGACCCTCATAGTGGCCCCAGCAGTAATAGTTTCCCCCATAGTGGCCCCAGCAGTAATAGTGACCCCCATAGTGGCCCCAGCAGTAATTGTGACCCCTATAGTGGCCCCAGCAGTAATAGTGACCCCCATAGTGGCCCGAGCAGTAATAGTTTCCCCCGTAGTGGCCCCAGCAGTAATAGTGACCCCCATAGTGGCCCCAGCAGTAATAGTGACCCCTATAGTGGCCTTAGCAGTAATAGTGACCCCCCATAGTGGCCCGAGCAGTAATAGTTTCCCCCGTAGTGGCCCCAGCAGTAATAGTGACCCCCATAGTGGCCCCAGCAGTAATACTGACCACTATAGTGGCCCCAGCAGTAATAGTGACCCCCATAGTCATCCCAGCAGTAATAGTGACCCCTATAGTGGCCCCAGCACCAATAGTTACCCTCATAGTGGCCCCAGCAGTAATAGTTTCCCCCATAGTATCCCCAGCAGTAATAGTGACCCTCATAGTGGCCCCAGCAGTAATAGTGACCCCTATAGTGGCCCCAGCAGTAATAGTGACCCTCATAGTGGCCCCAGCAGTAATAGTTTCCCACATAGTGGCCCCAGCAGTAATAGTGACCCCCATAGTAGCCCCAGCAGTAATACTGACCACTATAGTGGCCCCAGCAGTAATAGTGACCCCCATAGTGGCCCCAGCACTAATAGTGACCGCTATAGTGGCCCCAGCAGTAATAGTGACCCTCATAGTGGCCCCAGCAGTAATAGTTTCCCCCATAGTGGCCCCAGCAGTAATAGTGACCCCTATAGTGGCCCCAGCAGTAATAGTGACCCTCATAGTGGCCCGAGCAGTAATAGTTTCCCCCGTAGTGGCCCCAGCAGTAATAGTGACCCCCATAGTCATCCCAGCAGTAATAGTGACCCCTATAGTGGCCCCAGCAGTAATAGTGACCCTCATAGTGGCCCGAGCAGTAATAGTTTCCCCCGTAGTGGCCCCAGCAGTAATAGTGACCCCCATAGTCATCCCAGCAGTAATAGTGACCCCTATAGTGGCCCCAGCAGTAATAGTGACCCCCATAGTGGCCCCAGCAGTAATACTGACCACTATAGTGGCCCCAGCAGTAATAGTGACCCCCATAGTGGCCCCAGCAGTAATAGTGAACCCTATAGTGGCCCCAGCAGTAATAGTGACCCTCATAGTGGCCCCAGCAGTAATAGTTTCCCCCGTAGTGGCCCCAGCAGTAATAGTGACCCCCATAGTGGCCCCAGCAGTAATAGTGACCCCTATAGTGGCCCCAGCAGTAATAGTGACCCCCATAGTGGCCCGAGCAGTAATAGTTTCCCCCGTAGTGGCCCCAGCAGTAATAGTGACCCCCATAGTGGCCCCAGCAGTAAGAGTTTCCCCCGTAGTGGCCCCAGCAGTAATAGTGGCCCCTGTAGTGGCCCCAGCAAGTATTTCACCCACTCAGGCCTCCTTCACACAACCGTATGCGTTTTTATGCTGATCGCGGTAAAAAAATAGATAAAAATCGCTCATCTGAATGAATACATTGGAGACCAATGCTTCAGATGGTCGCAATTTTTAACGCGGCTACGATAGCTGCGCATATAGGGTCATGTGAAGAAGGCCTCAGCCTGTAGCTTTGGTTTGGTGGCTGCTGCTGCAATCATCTGTGGCCCCTGACCTCTCTGCCCGGCATCTTCACTGCGTCCCAAGATGCAGATGTGGGAAGGAGGGGTCAGGCCTCCCAACTTCCCAGATTCTGTGGGACAATCCTGGTTTTGGGACGTCCCACCCCTCCCCCACCTGCTAAGTGCAGTCACCTAGGTACAGAGGATGAAGGAGCTGCTATGACATTACAGTCACATGACCCCTGCAGGTCCTTCTTCATCTAATTGGTCAGCCATCTGCGGTGGAGGAAAAATAGGAGCTTCCTCCACCTCCAGCATCGTACATTCTAGTGCTGCCTGGGGTGCCGGTCAGGAGACCCGCGGTCAGGCCGGGCCGCACTTCCGTATTATGGATACAAAACGGAGACCGAAATATGGCCCATTTACAGGTAGCGATTATCACTCAAGATTCGTTCAAGCGAATTTGAGCAATAATCGTGTGGTGTAAACGCAAAAAAAAAATTGTTCACTGTTCGTTCGCAAGTTGTTATCGCTCTTTCCGTGTGAACGCTCCCCGCTCAGCGCTTCACCTTGTATGTGAAGTGCTAAGCGGGAAGTGTTTACACGGAAAGAGAATCCAGCGAGAACCCAGCAACCCAACGGCGAAGTCTGTCAGTCTGAACGCTCTGCATGAGCGCTAACGACCTCAGCGGTGACGTCATCACTCCTGCAGTCAGTTACCCGACTGCCGTCCCGTGTAAAAGGGTCATAAGGCTGCACTGTCCAGCCGGCCGCACGTGGCCGTGCCGCACCCACCGCAGCGATGGCTACATGATCACTAGCCGCTGTGGATGCTTGCGGGATGAGTTGCGGTTCTATCCATACCATTTTAGGCTACATGTGAGGCCTGAACAGATGGGCGTGTTTTATCCCCGTTATGCGGGAGTTTGAATAGTCCAAAGAAAAAAACAATACGTTTCTTGGCGTCCGCGTGTTTCTGTCCTGACTTTGTGATCACATTTTATTATTTTTCTTGGCATCCAGATGACCAAAAAGCAGTAATTCTGGCATTTTGTCTTTTTTTCAGCACATACCCTACGGCATAAATAAAAGAATAACTTTATTTTTTCGCTAAATACAAAAAAATTTTCTCAATTTTATTTTGCTCTTTTTGCACAATAAAATCCCTTAAAAAAACTGTATTTGCATCATTGCGTTCAACAACCCGTAAAATGTATAGTTTTCCACCAGCTGAGCGGTGTTACATGTTCCTTATGGCGGGACAAGTCGTAGTTTTCCTTGGTAGCATTTTGGGTTACATATTCCGCTGCATTCCTCCACTGTCACTGCCCCCAGCGCTCTGCCTTTTCCCGTCTCTGCTCCCATTCTTCTGGTGGAGACAAGATACAACAGTACCAACAAATATAACATTTTTATAGCGCTGATCTTTATGAATGCTGCGATAGTTAGTATGTGTATTTTATTTTTATTAAAAAGGGAGTTTTGTAAGGAACAATGGTTTCTTTTTTTTTTTATTTTTAAACCTTCTTTTATTGTCCCTCGCACTTGAAGATGCGATCATTTGATTGTTAGTTTACTACACTGCACTAAATTTCAGATTTGGTGGTACAGTCCTAGATTCCGTCACTATTACTGTGAGGGGGTCACTGAAGGGCAGCATCACAGGATGCAGAGGGTGTGGCTTAGCATAAATGGGAGTGGTCTGTCCTAAAAAATTGAGGCAGTGGGCTACATACACCACTGTAATTCTCTCTCTTTTCATTGCTCAGAAGTTGAGAGGTATGTGCAAACTGATTACAGCAGCGACGGCAGCTGGATTGGAGCTATAGACCAAGGGTTTGGAATGCTTGTTGGGCTGTTGCCTGGCTGGAAGTCCATTACGGGCCACTGTTGCTACTGGGGTCACTATGTGGGTCACTATTACTAGTGTGACCACTATAGATGACATATAACTACTGGGGCCACTCTGGGAGGTACTATAACTACAAGGCCACTATGGAGGACGTTATTACTACTGGGGCCATTATGGGGGTCACTATTTCTACTGCAGTTACTATGGAGGCACTATTACTACTGGGGTCACTATAACTACTGGAGCTACTATGGGGGGCACTATTACTACTGGGGTCACTATAACTACTGGAGCTACTATGGGGGTCACTATAACTACTGCTATAGGGGACACTATAACTACTGGGGCCACTATGGGGAACGCTATTACTATTGTAGTTACTATGGGGGTCACTATAACTACTGGGGCCACTATGGGGGTCAGTATTATTACTGGGGTGACTATGGGGGTCACTATTACTGCTGGTGCCACTAAGGGGGTCAATATTATTACTGGGGCGATTATGGAGGTCACTATAACTACTGGGGCCACTATGAGGGATAGACTGGAGCTACAAACTAAGTGAGTGAAATGCGTGTGTAGTTCTGCCCAGTCGGTTCATCGTTGGCAATTACTTTTTACCGGCCATTAATATGGCTGGTAAGAAATAAACACTGTGCTTAATTACCGGTCGGATAGGTGACTTACCATCCAGGTGACAACCTGACACCGTTCCTTCCAGGGTCCTGCAGATCGCTGCCTGAGGAGGCAGGCTCAGGTCTCCTCATGTTGCGGTGCCCCTGGATAGGATGTGTGCGATCTGCTGTATACATGATATATTGTATGTGTGATATATGCGTTATATATGGTATGCTGTGTGTGGTATATGTGATGTGTTGTATGATGTGCAGGGAGGCTCGGTGATGTGGTATGTGCTGTCTGCTATATACATGATATATTGTATGTGTGTTATATATGGTATGCTGTGTGTGGTATATGTGATGTGTTGTATGATGTGCAGGGAGGCTCGGGAATGTGGTGTGTGCGATCTGCTGTATATATAATATATTGTATGTGTGATATACGTGTTATATATGGTATACTGTGTGTGGTATGTGTGATGTGTTGTATGATCTGCGGGGAGGCTCGGGGATGTGGTGTGTGCGATCTGCTGTATACATGATATATTGTATGTGTGATATATGTGTTATATATGGTATGCTGTGTGTGGTATATGTGATGTGTTGTATGATGTGCGGGGAGGCTCCGGGATGTGGTGTGTGCTGTCTGCTGTATACATGATATATTGTATGTGTGATATATCTGTTATATATGGTATGCTGTGTGTGGTATATGTGATGTGTTGTATGATCTGCGGGGAGGCTCGGGAATGTGGTGTGTGCTGTCTGCTGTATACATGATATATTGTATGTGTGATATATGTGTTATATATGGTATGCTGTGTGTGGTATATGTGATGTGTTGTATGATGTGCGGGGAGGCTGGGGGATGTGGTCGGAGTTGTGTGATTACATTCTGACAGCCTCATCTATCTGTCCTGGGTTGGAGCATCATTACACGAGCGGCTGATTTGTCTGTGGATGGAGATTGATTCATTGATGTCGGGGAAGTGACAACCGCAAGTATTTTCTGATTTTCCTGCCGGAATCTTCTGCAGACAGAACGCAAAAACATCTGTCTCAGAGAAGTCATTATTACCGGAGACGATGTCAGCGCCGCCCCCCGGCCCCCCATCTGTGACCCCTCCATATACACGCCTCTGTCATGTTAGATGCCCTGATCAGCGGCATATACAGAAAATAAGGGGCGTCATAGCAAAAATAAAAATGGGCCACCTAATTAAGGCGCTGGACTTTGTCACCTAAGGGGTTAAGTATCATATCGGTCTGAGAAACGCGGAACAATATTGCACTCGCAAACTAGTGATTTTTGCCTGCGATTGCGTTTTGTGAGAAAAGCGTAAAGCATCATTGTACACGTGAAAATGGCGTGTTGTTTCAATAGAAAAAACGCATTGCACTCGCTTGAAAATTACATTTACAAGAATCGCCCAAAAATAGGACTGGCTGCGATTCTTCCTATCTTAAATCATCCTAAAATCACCCATGTGAATAAGCAGATTTAAGTTAATGTGTTCTTTTTTACGCGCGAGTTCATCCATATCGCAAGCGGACAGAAGCCGCGTGTGAAAATCACCCGAGTGAATATACCCAAAGACATGTAACATGACCAATGCCAGACACCACATCCTCTACAGATGTCACATGACCAGTCCTGGACACCACACCTTTAATAGATATCTAACTCGACCAGTCCTGGATACCACATCCTCTACAGACATGTATCATGTCTGGTCCCGAGCACTGAGTCCTCTACAGACATGTAACATGACCAGTCCCGGACACTACATCTTCTACAGACTTCACATGACCTATCCTAGATACCACATCCTGAACAGACATGTGAAATGATTGGCTGTGGACACCTCATCCTCAACAGATATTTAACATGACCAGTCCTGGACACCACACCCTTAATAGAAATGTAACATGTCCAATGCTTCTACAGATGTTGCGTGACCAGTCCTGGACACACCTTCTACAGATATCTAGCATGACCAGTCCTGGATACCACATCCTCTACAGACATGTAACATGTCTGGTCCGGAATACTGTGTCCTCTACAGCCATGTAACATGACCGCTGCCGGACACCACATCCTCTTCAGACATGTAACATGACCAGTCCCGGACACTACATCTTCTACAGCAGTGGTGGCGAACCTTTTGGCACGTGTGTGAGAGGCGGCATGCTAAGCTGTCCCTGCTAGCACACGCAGCTGCTCACCACGTTAGTGAATACCGGCAGGGGCCGTGGCTCCCCTGCCGGTATTCACTTAGGTGCGCTGCGCTGCTAGCGGCGCTGATTAAAGCGCACACTGTGACGTCAGTGTGCAGCCGGGATCCTCCTCCCCTTCCCCTGACGTCTCCTCTTTGGTTCCACAAGAGCAGGGGAGGAGGCATACGGCAGCACACACTGACATCACAGTGTGCACCGGGATCAGCAGAGAAGGAGCAGCGCTCCTACGAGGAGGAGGGGGTAAGTATATGGATCTCAGGGTGTCACTATCACCACGGGGGGCCACTGTGGGATGTTACCATTAATACTGGGGCCGCTGCGAGATGTCAGTATTACCGCTAGAGCCGCTGCGGGATGTCAGTATTGCCTCTTGGGGGGGGGGGGGGTCACTATTAACTCTGAGGTATGTTTACACATGGTGGAAGGATGCCTGCAGGATGTCCTCAACGGAAATTTCTGTGGCAAATTCTGGAGCATTTCCGCATCCAAAAAAACAGTCAAAATCCGCACCCGGTCTATTTTGAAACAGCCCTGCCCATTTTAGAACGACAGAGGTAAAATCATATGTTGTAACATGGTGGCACTTTGCTATAAATAAGTGGGTTTTGGGTTGCAGTTTGGGCACTCGGTCTCTAAAAGGTTCGCCATCACTGCTCTACAGACGTCACATAACCTATCCTAGATACCACATCCTGAACAGACATGTGAAATGATTGGTTGTGGACACCTCATCCTCAACAGATATCTACTATGACCAGTACCCGACACCACATTCTCTACAGATGTCACATGACCAGTCCTGGACACCACACCCTTAACAGACATTTAACATGACCAATGCTAGACACCACATCCTCTACAGATATCTATCAAGACCAGTCCTGGATACCACATGCCTCCAGCCATATAACATGACCGGTCTCGAACACCATATCCTCTAAGGATGTCACATGACCACTGCTGGACACCACATCTTCAACAGACATGTTATATGACTGATCCTGGACACCACATCCTCTAAAGATATGTAACATGACTGGTCCTAGACACTACATCCTCTACAGGCATGTAACATGACCGGTCCTGGACACCACATTCTCTACAGACATGTATCATGACCAATCCCGGACACCACATCCTCTAAAAATATCAAACATGACCGGTCCTAGACACTACATCCTCTACAGACATGTAACATGACCGATCCTGGACACCACATTCTCTACAGACATGTATCATGACCGGCCACGGATACCATATCCTCTATAGACATGTAACTTGACTGGTCCCGGACACTTTATCCTCAACAGACATGTTACATGACTGATCCCGGACACCACATCCTCTAAAGATATCTAACATGACCGGTCCTAGACATTACATCCTCTACAGACATGTAACATGTTATGGTCCCGGACACCACATCTTCTACAGGCATGTAACATGACCGATCCCGGACACTGCATCCTTAACAGACATGTAACATGACCGATCCTGTACACCACATTCTCTACAGACATGTATCATGACCGGCCACGGATACCATATGCTCTACAGACATGTAACATGACTGGTCCCGGACACTTCATCCTCAACAGACATGTTAAGTGACTGATCCTGGACGCCACATCATCTACAGACATGTAACATGACTGGTCCTGGACACCACATCATCTACAGACATGTAACATGACCGGTCCTAGGCACTACATCCGCTACAGACATGTAACATGACCGGCCACGGATACCACATCCTCAACAGACATGTAACATGACCAGTCCTAGAATTCTGTACTTATCTTTAAGTGGAAATAGTTAATACGCAGAAGTTGCTTCATGTGATGATTGGTAATTAATATTCCCCCGGCAGGAAAAGTTTAGTTTTGAACTTGACTCATCCAGACCTGATAAATAATTGATCGTTGTCCTGTGTATATGACGGAGGTGATTAGTGAGGAGAACCGTCGGCTGCATAAATCAGAACTGATTAACATACCCGAGCTTCTGACAGCAAAACAATGTCCAATCACTCTCATCATCCATGTCTGTCATGTAGTCTCATCATCTGTGTCATGTACTCTCATTATCCTTATCACATATTCTCATTATTCATGCTGTGGACTCATCATCCATGTCATGTGCGGTGATGGGGGGAGCAGTGAGAAATGCAGGGGCAGCGCTAGGGCAGCAATGAAGAGAACAGAAGTTGTGGGGGGCTGTGAGGAGTTCAGGAGCTCCTCTGGGGAGCAGTGAAGAAAGCTGGGGGAGCAGGAAGGAACGCAAGGGTGGTACCAGGGGAGCAATAAAGAGTTCAGGGGCGGAGCTAGGGAGGGCAATGAGGCATGCAGGGGTGGTACTGGGGGAGCAGTGAGAAGTGCAGGGCAGCGCTAGGGCAGCAATGAAGAGCAAAGAAGTTCTGCGGGGCTGTGACAAGTTCAGGAGCTCCTCTGGGGAGCAGTGAAGAAAGCTGGAGGAGTAGGAAGGAACGCAAGGGTGGTACTAGGAGAGCAATAAAGAGTTCAGGGGCGGAGCTAGGGAGGGCAATGAGGCATGCAGGGGTGGTACTGGGGGAGCAGAGAGAAGTGCAGGGACAGCGCCAGGGCAGCAGTGAAGAGCACAGAAGTTGTGGGGGGCTGTGAGGAGTTCAGGAGATCCTCTGGGGAGCAGTGAAGAAAGCTGGAGGAGTAGGAAGGAACGCAAGGGTGGTACGAGGGTAGCAATAAAGAGTTCAGGGGCCGAACTAGGGAGGGTAATGAGGCATGCAGGGGTGGTACTGGGGGAGCAGTGAGAAGTGCAGGGGCAGCGCTAGGGCAGCAGTGAAGAGCAGAGAAGTTCTGGGGGGCTGTGACAAGTTCAGGAGCTCCTCTGGGAAGCAGTGAAGAAAGCTGGAGGAGTAGGAAGGAACGCAAGGGTGGTACTAGGAGAGCAATGAAGAGTTCAGGGGTGGAGCTAGGGAGGGCAATGAGGCATGCAGGGGTGGTACTGGGGGGAGCAGTGAGAAGTGCAGGGGCAGCGCTAGGGCAGCAGTGAAGAGCACAGAAGTTGTGGGGGGCTGTGAGGAGTTCAGGAGCTCCTCTGGGGAGCAGTGAAGAAAGCTGGAGGAGTAGGAAGGAACGCAAGGGTGGTGCTAGGAGAGTAATAAAGAGTTCAGGGGTGGAGCTAGGGAGGGCAGTGGGGCATGCAGGGGTAGTATTGGGGGAGCAATAAGGACTGCAGGGGTGGAGATTGGGGAGCAGTGAGAAGTGCAAGGGTGGTACCCCTGCACATCTCACTGTTCCACCAGCTCAACCCCTGTACTCCTCACCGCTCCCCCAATACCACCCTTGCACTTCTCACTGCTCCTCGAGCTCCACCCCTGTAGTCTTTTGTGCTCCCCCGGTTGAGCTGAGGGAGCAAAGAGAAGTGCAGGGGCAGCAGTGGGGAGCAGTGATGAGTACGGGGTGGAGCTAGGTGGAGCAGTGAGAAGCGCAGGGGCAGCAGTGGGGAGTAGTGATGAGTACGGGGCGGAGCTAGGTGGAGCAGTGAGAAGCGCAGGGGCAGCAGTGGGGAACAGTGATGAGTACGGGGTGGAGCTAGGTGGAGCAGTGAGAAGCGCAGGGGCAGCACTGAAAAAGTACTAAGAAACACAAGGGCAGCACTGGAGAACAGGAAGGAGCACTGGGGTGACACTGGGGGAGCAGTGAGGAGTGCAGGGGCAGCACTGGGGGAGGGGCATCATATGCATGATTCGCTTTTGACATATTTAAGAAAACAAGGAATGGACAGATTCACTCATCAAGCTCTGTGAAGTCATCACTGCAAGCCGAGAATCCGAAGACTCCAAGCACGCAGTAGGGAAGGGGTTAACACAGGGGCGGCGGTGATGACAAATTCTCAGGGGGCTCCTGCGGCTGCAGCTTCTTGATGATGAAACGACTTTCTAGTGCTCGCAGCTGTCACGAGACCGATGGCTGCTCTGTGCTGCGCTATTAACACCTTCAGGGTCGCAGACAGGACATTCATTTGCTCATTAGGCTGATGGATGATAAGAGTTGTAGTTCATAAACGCTGAGCGCTATTTAACTGACTATGAAGCTATGATGGCCGCGGCGACGATGATGTAACTGCCCGTAGGGTCGCTACACCATGTCAGTCCGAGGTTTAATGTGTACCAGCCGGCACTTCTGGCAAGGACCTTGGAGGCAGACGCTGCACATAATGCCGGGCCCCCTAAAAGAGGGGCCCATTCTGGGCTGGTGGGACAACCCTTGCAGGACTCTTCAGACCCTCCTGTCCTCTTCTACGGACACCCAGCCACAGCCCCCCAGACACCGGCTCCCCAGTACCTATTGGAAAACCTCCACCATTCACATCACCGTCTCCAACCCCACTGAGAATCCAACCGCATGAGGTACAGGTGGAGGGGGATGTGTGTTCTCCTCCAGTATAGGAGGTACAGGTGGAGGGAGATGTGTGTTCTCCTCCAGTATAAGAGGTACAGGTGGAAGGTGATGTGTGTTCTCCTCCAGTATAAGAGGTACAGGTGGAGGGGGATGTGTGTTCTCCTCCAGTATAGGAGGTACAGGTGGAGGGAGATGTGTGTTCTCCTCCAGTATAGGAGGTACAGGTGGAGGGGGATGTGTGTTCTCCTCCAGTATAAGAGGTACAGGTGGAGGGGATGTGTGTTCTCCTCCAGTATAAGAGGTGCAGGTGGAGAGGGATGTGTGTTCTCCTCCAGCATAAGAGGTACAGGTGGAGAGGGATGTGTGTTCTCCTCCAGTATAAGAGGTGCAGGTGGAGGGTGATGTGTGTTCTCCTCCAGTATAAGAGGTGCAGGTGGAGGGTGATGTGTGTTCTCCTCCAGTATAAGAGGTGCAGGTGGAGGGTGATGTGTGTTCTCCTCCAGCATAAGAGGTGCAGGTGGAGGGGGATGTGTGTTCTCCTCCAGTATAAGAGGTACAGGTGGAGAGGGATGTGTGTTCTCCTCCAGTATGGGAGGTGCAGGTGGAGGGTGATGTGTGTTCTCCTCCAGTATAAGAGGTACAGGTGGAGGGTGATGTGTGTTCTCCTTCAGTATAAGATGTGCATGTGGAGAGAGATGTGTGTTCTCCTCCAGTATAGGAGGTACAGGTGGAGAGGGATGTGTGTTATCCTCCAGCATAAGAGGTACAGGTGGAGGGGGATGTGTGTTCTCCTTCAGTATAAGATGTGCATGTGGAGAGAGATGTGTGTTCTCCTCCAGTATAAGAGGTACAGGTGGAGGGGGTTGTGTTCTCTTCCAGTATAAGAGGTACAGGTGGAAAGGGATGTGTGTTCTCCTCCGGTATAAGAGGTACAGGTGGAGGGGGATGTGTGTTCTCCTCCAGTATAAGAGGTACAGGTGGAGAGGGATGTGTGTTCTCCTCCAGTATAAGAGGTACAGGTGGAGGGGGATGTGTGTTCTCCAGTATAAGAGGTACAGGTGGAGGGGGATGTGTGTTCTCCTCCAGTATAAGAGGTACAGGTGGTGGGGGATGTGTGTTCTCTTTCAGTATAAGAGGTACAGGTGGAGAGGGATGTGTGTTCTCCTCCAGTATAAGAGGTACAGGTGGAGGGGTGTGTGTTCTCCTCCAGTATAAGAGGTACAGATGGAGGGGGATGTGTGTTCTCCTCCAGTATAAGAGGTACAGGTGGAGGGGGATGTGTGTTCTCTTTCAGTATAAGAGGTACAGGTGGAGAGGGATGTGTGTCCTCCTTCAGTATAAGAGGTACAGGTGGAGGGGGATGTGTGTTCTCCTCCAGTATAAGAGGTACAGGTGGAGGGGATATGTGTTCTCCTCCAGTATAAGAGGTACAGGTGGAGGGTGATGTGTGTTCTCCTCCAGTATTAGAGGTACAGGTGGAGGGGAATGTGTGTTCTCCTCCAGTATAAGAGGTACAGGTGGAGGGGGATGTGTGTTCTCCTCCAGTATAAAAGGTACAGGTGGAGGGGGATGTGTGTTCTCCAGTATAAGAGGTACAGGTGGAGGTTGATGTGTGTTCTCCTCCAGTATAAGAGGTACAGGTGGAGGGTGATGTGTGTTCTCCTCCAGTGTAAGAGGTACAGGTGGAAGGTGATGTGTGTTCTCCTCCAGTATAAGAGGTGCAGGTGGAGGGTGATGTGTGTTCTCCTCCAGTATAAGAGGTACAGGTGGAGGGGGATGTGTGTTTTCCTCCAGTATAAGAGGTACAGGTGGAGGGGGATGTGTGTTCTCCTCCAGTATAAGAGGTACAGATGGAAGGGGATGTGTGTTCTCCTCCAGTATAAGAGGTACAGGTGGAGGGGGATGTGTGTTCTCTTTCAGTATAAGAGGTACAGGTGGAGAGGGATGTGTGTCCTCCTTCAGTATAAGAGGTACAGGTGGAGGGGGATGTGTGTTCTCCTCCAGTATAAGAGGTACAGGTGGAGGGGATGTGTGTTCTCCTCCAGTATAAGAGGTACAGGTGGAGGGAAATGTGTGTTCTCCTCCAGTATAAGAGGTACAGGTGGAGGGGGATGTTAGGGATAAATCCATGTTACGTTAATATGCTGTGGGGCTCCAAATCAGAGGTGGTTATGGCAGCCACCATGAGAAAGCAATAGACACAGGCATCACGGTCGTGTCTTAGAGCAATCTGAGTTTTATTGTGTACATTGTCTTTCTTATACAAAAAATAGTAGACGTATCAGAGGTTGAACTGCTTTACAGAGGTCGACCTGTTTTACTGGTACATAATTTTGTCTTCTCTATAAACAATGCTTTATTTGTTTGTATGTAGACATCGTGTCTGGTATCCTGATTATCATCACACTCTACATATTAATCACATGCCCTACCTAGACAGCAGACAATGATCAAAGCATTCCTCACAACCTTTGTAAACAAAAGCTGAACAAGATCTTGGAGACATGATGGACATTTAAGATTACACCTCCACTTCATTTAGCAGAGCTTTTCATAGGACACAGAATAGAGTGTACAATTTAGGCCTACAGCCTCCGGAAACGTATATTACAGATGGATGAAATGTATACATATATAAGTTTTCATGTTCATAACCCTCACAGTCCCCCATTTTGAAACAGTCCATCTTGAAAAGAGCCTTTGTAGTGGTACTATCAAGGGTGCTAAGCCACCCTTGCCGGTCTTTCTATCCTCTTCGCCGGATCCCCACTGTTGTTGCTCTTTTACGTATGACTGTTTTAACGATATCGTAGAGGGAGCGATTCCAGATAATTTGCTTGTCTCCGTATCCCACAGAATGTCCATAAATTGCAAACACTCAAAAGAATGAACAAAAGAAACAGTATTAGTAAAGGGTGAAACATAAAATCCATCATCTTTCCTGCAATAGGTGACCATTCAGTAAAAATATCATACCAGTTATACTCTGTGTCTACCTGGATCTCAATACCTAGGCTGACTAGCTTATCTCCTACCCATACATTTTTCTAATTCCATAAGGGAGAGGTTAGTAACATCCAAATGCATTTAAAGGTGTTCAGTATCTATCATTAGTCTTACAATTCTACCCAAGGATACTGTCAGAGTTGACATAGGGATAGTATCTGGGTACCAGTAGTACCTTAATGTTGCTTCAGCATCTGGCAAAAAGGTGTAAGTTTCTGTAAATCTATGTATCACCGATATGTTCTGTATACATCCAGACAATGGAGTGATGAGATTATACATACTGGTGGTTCCAGTTCGGTTGGCAACAAAGAATATATACATATTGGGGGCCAACTTCTATCAGCATATAGAAGAAGCAGGTAACACCGTCCAATCACATATGCTGATTGAAGGCTGCTGGAAACATGGCTCATATGCGGCTGTACTCCGTCCGCATGCTAGGCCATCCAGTGTTTCTTCACAGTTCTCTATGCCATGGGTTTTATTGTCAATCATAGTACCTGTGAACTTGGACAACCAATATTGGAAAGTATATAGAGGCGGTCCGAACACCACAGGTAGTACTACAGACTTACACATCAGGCTTGTGTCCTTTACATCATAAAATCATTTCCCCAGTGCTATATTCATCAGAGCATTCTATACTATCAGCCCCGGGCCGTATCCAAGATGCTACTGGAATTACATTATTGAGAATATTTCTCCACAATTTTTCATTATTTGTCATCACATCTGACTGCTTTGTCCCTCTCGTGAATCATATATACATATTGCAGGCTACATTGTGTATAGTTCATGAATTTACTCATATTTACAAACAAATCCTTTTAAACCGCAAAACCAGATTAAAAAGCGTTAATACATCCTTATCATATCCTAATGCAAGACATCGGGGGAGGAACAAGGAAGGCATGCATTGTGCCTGAACATTTATCAATCTAGAAACATCCTGTCCCACCCCAGCCATTTTATTCTTCATCACCTCTAAATCTATAGAGTTTAGAACCCCTACACCTGTACCAATTCCCCCTAATAGGGTATCATACCATTTTCGTTTTCCTCTGGTGCAGGGTTTCATTGCCTGAAGAGAAATATTATAATGCAATATGGTTTTCTGGCTCTTTGTGGATGATAAGGGGTGTCAAATGCCTGGGAGTTACCCAGGGCAGACATGAAGTGTTGCATTATTTCACCTGTGAAATGTGTACCTCTATCTGACTCAATTACCTCTGGTACCCCGTATCTGCAGATTACCTTATTCATGAGCTTCTTTTCGGTTACCTGCTCATTTACTTTTGTAACAGGGTACGCCTCCAACCTGAAAAACATCAACAACAAGCACATATTCATACTTCCCAACACGTGGGAGCTGAATGTCGTCAATTTGCAATCCCTGAAATGGGTAGAGTGGTCCTGGCAAGTGCCTTTGTGGTCAATTTACTTCTACCCTGTTGCTTACGGCATAGCTCATGCAAAACTGGACAAATGATGTAGCAGCTACAAAGAACCCAGGGGGCAACCCTTTCTCTCTCAAGCGTAGGTAACATAGCTGCCTTCGATAGGTGAGTCTTTCCATGGATCAGCTGGGCCATCATGGGGTACAGGGATCGTGGTAGGCAAGTTACTGACCGTTTGCCATACGCCACCCTGTTCTACTGCTCCCATATTAGTCCATTTATCTTTTTCTTCTTTGCTGGCTTGTGACTGTAATGTCTTTAGTACATTAATGTTCAAATTTTTATCAAAGTCCAAATCATAGTCTCTGACTTGTGCGGTCAGTATCTTCTTTTCTTCTTTCTTCCACGGCTTGAGGGCCGCTGTCTGCGCTGAAGTCTGCTAGGGCGTTGCCTTTTGCTTCTGCACTGTTGGCTTTAGTATGAGCTTTCACCTTCAGGATTGCTACTTTGTCTGGTAGGAGTAGGGCTTTCATAAGGTTCTGTACTGCTACACCATTCTCAATGGGTTGTCCTACAGAAGTTTAAAAAATGTCTGGCCTTCCATATTGGGCCGTCACCATGATCTATGCCGAATACATACCAGGAGTCAGTGTAAATGGTTACCTTCTGTCACTCTACACGCCTCAGTGAGGGCCTTCAGTTCCGCTTCTTGTACCGAGACATGCGGAGGCATTCTGCTTTTAGAGATCTTGTTGTGTGAACATCTGGTGTGGAGTCGTCAATCACCCTGGTACCATCTATAAAAAAAAACAACTCAAAATATGTATTAACAAGGGGTTTCAATAACTCTTTAAAACTTAAACTTTCTTGTTGCATCAATGCTAGACAATCATGCTGATATTCTATTCCAAATAGATCACGTTCTTATTTGCAAAAATTTTTAAAAATAGCTGATCTGTAATACATTGATCACCTATGCATCCCCCTCCCCCATTTGATCACCTATGCCTCCCCCTCCCCCATTTGAAATAGGATACTCGATTGGAAGAAGAGTAGCCGGGTTCACCATTGAAAAGAAATATTAAAGGGGGGGCATGAGCAAAGCACATTGCAACCTTATTTGACGAGCTAGAGACAGATGTTTAGGTTGTACTTGAGTGAGTATACTCTGGATGTCATGAGGGGTGAGAACCACTAGGGGGGGTAGTTCAGGACCAACTCAGAAGACTTGTCAACCATTGCTTGTACTGCTGCTACCGCACGGACACAGGAGGGGGCTCCTCAGGCTATCGGATCCAATCTCATGGAGTAATACCCAAGTGGCCGTGGACGTCCTCCATGTTTTTGCGTCAATACTGCTGTCGCATGAAAGGCCAGGGACGGCAGTATGAGACAAGTCCCAAAAAGGTGCGAAGCTTTGGCAGCAGAAGAAGATACAGAAATGGCTTGAACTGCAGCCCTGCGTCGTTCTGTGAGATGTCTGCCTTCTTGAGCTAGACAACAACCTTTTGTTTACAAAGCTGTAATTTTTCCTTTTTAAGCCTTGCAGCCATTTTCTGCTAAAAAAATTTTAGAAGAGAAATAGATGCAGATTGACATGTTTCAGATCCTCAACACAAAGCTGGAAAGTCATTAACATATTGCAACAGCACAGTCCCCTCAGGCGGAGTCCAAGCCTGCAGGACAGTTACATAAATGCCCTTTTGTCTGAAAAAGGGCCGGAGATTCAGACTGTCTCCACTCTGGCTTATTATCTATGACCTTAGGGATTCCAATAGACCTTCTACAAAGGCCATACTAAGTACATGTTTGCCCATCTTTTCTATGCCCCTATACCCCAGATCTGACTAATGTTGTTGAAGGCGGGCATAGAATTGTTTTACACTTTCTTCCTTCTCTTTGTGTGATATTAGAAAGAGACAAGGAGGATTCTCTCAATTTTTTTTTTATTTTTTTTTTCTTTTTCCCCAATGTTTCAGACAAATTAAAAATATTTTACCACTTCTCAATTCTCTATGTTTAATTTTATCCCAATCTGTGCCACAATAGTCTTTCACATAATTTTAGATTATCGTTCCCACTGCCTTCCCTGTTTTACATCTGCTCCTATTCCACCCTCCGCTCCCTGCATCTCTTTCTTGTCCTCATGCTTCCACTCACTAGCCTAGGATCTAGTGAGCATAGGCATAACCGGTTTGCACCGAGGAGCTCCGCAAGCAGGGCAGCTCTCTCTCCAATCCGGGTTCTGTTGTCCACAATGCCAGCAGGTCAATCCCTCCAGTCCAATGTTTGACCTTGGAGTGGATGACTTGGCATAGGGTGGGGAGGAGACGGTTGGAATTGAGATGAAGGAGGGGGTGAAGATGGAAGAGGGAACTAACCCGACAATGAGAGAACATCTTTGAATTCTTTTCTCATTTCATTTTCAGCTACTGAACAGTATATATATATATATATATATATATATATATAATACAACATACTTCCTGTATAGCCAAATATAACCAATTCTTAATTCAGATTTCTTTGCAAAGACAAGTAGGTCTTCTAAAGCCCAGTACTCCCCACCCTTTGAAATGTATCTTATCTTCTATAGAACACAGAAACTTGTCCAGACAGATAGCTGTATAACTGGTTCCACTGCCTGTGACTATCTTCCTGGGCTGTCTATTTAAGATTAACCCAGAATGTAATACACTTGCCCCCACCTTACAAAAACTGCAAATTCACACTCACTAAGGGGGGTTTTATTCATTCCTATACGGACTGATAATATGTGAAGTAGAAATTGGGATTGTATTTACTGTACACCAGACTTCCAATAATGAGCGAATTATGTATAGATAAGAAAAACTCTTAGTACCGCGGTTTTTACACAATTTGCTCAGAATAGGCTACCCAATGACAAACACAATACAACTTATGCCCATTTCTACCCACATACTGATATTCACCACACTGCGACCACTCAGCGGCCAATATATTATAGGGGGCTTTATTCCACCTGGCATAATTAACAATTCATCGGACACGTCTTTGTTCTTAGCTACCGACATTTTCGTACTATTTCGGATTTTCTTAAAAGGCGACATTTTCACACTAAGCCCGATTATCACAAGAAATTCTTCAACTATCAGTTTATCAAAATTTTCCTTTAAAACAAACTAGTGTATTACTCTCTGCGTAATCCTGTTCACAGCGCTATTAATATATATTGCTGCAAGGAGCAAGACTTAGTTCAAATTACGCTTTAAAGAGAGTTAGACACTATAAAAGGTTCATACTGTAGTTGATTGGGACCCCAACAAGTGGGATGGGGACCAACACTCATCCGCCAACCTCCCCAGCCATCCTTCACACCTTATCCTCTTTACCAGCAGTATGGACAAGGGCTGGCGGTTTATGTACACCAAGAGGCTTATTGTTTTTATTCTTTCACACACATAAAACAATTGTTTGTTTCACTATTTTCTTATGCAGTCTTCCGCACCTTATCCTCTTTACCAGCAGTATGGCCAATGGCTGGCGGTTTATGTACACCAAGAGGCTTATTATTATTATTATTATTATTATTTTCTTTATACACTCTTCAAATAAAATACTGTTGTTCATTGAAGATGAATTACACTTTAAATAGAACTTTTGTTATTAATTTGACTAAAGTACTTATCAGGTGTTTCAAGTACACAATTATCTCATATTAATATCTTAATTCAATAATATTCAAATTAACACAACCCAATATTTTTGAATTCCACATATTCCACGAATCTGTATATTCATATATACACTGTGGTAATCCTGGGCTATTATCTCACACAACTAGTCTCAGGAATAAAATTAGATAATTAGATGCCCCTCCTTTGGTCACTCCATTTGTTCAAGTGAGAGACTTAACATGGAGTCTAAGAGTGACCTTCACTCTATACATTACCACAATATACATATATATACACCAACATCCACTTAAAATGGAGACACACTTCTCACCTAGGCTGGACTGTGTGGAGGGTGGAGCAAGACCTGTTCCTATTGTTCTTCCCTCCCATCTCCTTACATCACCTAGCTCCACCCCCTGTGGTCTGGCTCAGCATTTGGTCATTTTTGCTTCATTTCGTTTCTGGTTACCGGACAGTATACACCATATAACACAGTTTAACTCTCATACAGGTCCTTCCATTTATACACACACATAAAGACAAAAACATTTGCATGTCAG
Source organism: Eleutherodactylus coqui (assembly GCA_035609135.1). Lineage (NCBI taxonomy): Eukaryota > Metazoa > Chordata > Amphibia > Anura > Eleutherodactylidae > Eleutherodactylus > Eleutherodactylus coqui. The sequence continues at coordinate 26,257,353 of CM069412.1, read as the reverse complement.
TTACTAACGTGTCAGTACTTTTTTAAGTGTCAGTACTTCCTCACTTGTCTAAAAGTGTCGGTACTTCCCAACCCTGCTTATTTCCCCCCGTCTCAACTACTTCTCTTATACCTATAAGAGGATCCCATCAGGGATTTTATCCCCTGAAAATTTTAGGCTTCCCTGGTACAATTTATACCATGCCTTCCCGAGATCGGCAAGCGGGTTTCATATTCTGTACTTCCTCACATTCTGTACACTGACCATGCAAAGTAACAAATAAAGACAATAACAGTTAAACACCCGCACAGCATATTCAGCCCACCATATGAATTCTTAAAAAGCTTGAAGATTTATAAGAGGCATGCACTTCTTACCCCTCGGACAGGAAAGGAGCAGCCAGGAAGCACGGATAGATTGTGGCAAGATAAAACCTTACCTTACTGCGCAGTTTTTGTCAATCCGTGGTTCCGAGTGGCTCCTTATCCCATCTGGGTCCGGGGGGGTTCGAGGTGTAGGTGGTCCTCTTGTTCCATCAAGCCCCACGTTGGGCGCCAATTTTGTTAGGGATAAATCCATGTTACGTTAATATGCTGTGGGGCTCCAAATCAGAGGTGGTTATGGCAGCCACCATGAGAAAGCAATAGACACAGGCATCACGGTCGTGTCTTAGAGCAATCTGAGTTTTATTGTGTACATTGTCTTTCTTATACAAAAAATAGTAGGCGTATCAGAGGTTGAACTGCTTTACAGAGGTCGACCTGTTTTACTGGTACATAATTTTGTCTTCTCTATAAACAATGCTTTATTTGTTTGTATGTAGACATCGTGTCTGGTATCCTGATTATCATCACACTCTACATATTAATCACATGCCCTACCTAGACAGCAGACAATGATCAAAGCATTCCTCACAACCTTTGTAAACAAAAGCTGAACAAGATCTTGGAGACATGATGGACATTTAAGATTACACCTCCACTTCATTTAGCAGAGCTTTTCATAGGACACAGAATAGAGTGTACAATTTAGGCCTACAGCCTCCGGAAACGTATATTACAGATGGATGAAATGTATACATATATAAGTTTTCATGTTCATAACCCTCACAGGGATGTGTGTTCTCCTCCAGTATAAAAGGTACAGGTGGAGGGGGATATGTGTTCTCCAGTATAAGAGGTACAGGTGGAGGTTGATGTGTGTTCTCCTCCAGTATAAGAGGTACAGGTGGAGGGTGATGTGTGTTCTCCTCCAGTGTAAGAGGTACAGGTGGAAGGTGATGTGTGTTCTCCTCCAGTATAAGAGGTGCAGGTGGAGGGTGATGTGTGTTCTCCTCCAGTATAAGAGGTACAGGTGGAGGGGGATGTGTGTTTTCCTCCAGTATAAGAGGTGCAGGTGGAGGGGGATGTGTGTTCTCCTCCAGTATAAGAGGTACAGATGGAGGGGGATGTGTGTTCTCCAGTATAGGGGGTACAGGTGGAGGGCGAAGTGTGTTCTCCTCCAGTATAAGAGGTACAAGTGATGAGGGATGGGTGTTCTCCTCCAGTATAAGAGGTGCAGGTGGAGGGAGATGTGTGTTCTCCTCCAGTATAGGAGGTACATGTGGAGGGGGATGTGTGTTCTCCTTCAGTATAAGAGGTACAGGTGGAGGGTGATGTGTGTTCTCCTCCAGTATAAGAGGTACAGGTGGAGGGGAATGTGTGTTCTCCTCCAGTATAAGAGGTACAGGTGGAGGGGGATGTGTGTTCTCCTCCAGTATAGGAGGTACAGGTGAAGGGGGATGTGTGTTCTCCTTCAGTATAAGAGGTACAGGTGGAGGGGGATGTGTGTTCTCCTCCAGTGTAAGAGGTACAGGTGGAAGGTGATGTGTGTTCTCCTCCAGTATAAAAGGTACAGGTGGAGGGGGATGTGTGTTCTCCAGTATAAGAGGTACAGGTGGAGGGTGATGTGTGTTCTCCTCCAGTATAAGAGGTACAGGTGGAGGGTGATGTGTGTTCTCCTCCAGTATAAGAGGTGCAGGTGGAGGGGGATGTGTGTTCTCCTCCAGTATAAGAGGTACAGGTGGAGGGGATGTGTGTACTCCTCCAGTATAGCAGGTACAGGTGGAGGGTGATGTGTGTTCTCCTCCAGTATAAGAGGTACAGGTGGAGGGGGATGTGTGTTCTCCAGTATAGGAGGTACAGGTGGAGGGGGAAGTGTGTTCTCTTCCAGTATAAGAGGTACAGGTGATGAGGGATGCGTGTTCTCCTCCAGTATAAGAGGTACAGGTGGAGGGGAATGTGTGTTCTCCTTCAGTATAAGAGGTGCAGGTGGAGGGAGATGTGTGTTCTCCTCCAGTATAGGAGGTACATGTGGAGGGGGATGTGTGTTCTCCTTCAGTATAAGAGGTACAGGTGGAGGGGGATGTGTGAATGTTAACTTTTTCTGTTTATCAAAGTACTACTGACCACTTGTCCGTGAGTGAGTGAGTGAGTGATTTAGTTACATGCCCCGCCCCTGATCACATGATGGGGATGTAATCAAAGTTTCTTCAACAAGAGAGTGAGTTACATGCTCTGCCCCTGATCACATGATGCTGATGTCATCACAGGTCCTTCATCTCAGCCCTTGTTTCACCTCAGGGAGTAGCTGAATCACTGGAGCTCTGAGCTCCGCCCCTGATCACATGACTGTGACATCATCACAAATCCTTCAATATTTTTTCCAACTCCAACCATCCTCACAGGTCCTTCAGCGAGTTACATGTGATGATGTCATTCACTATATTATAAGTGGTGCATTGTGCCATCAGAAACAGTGGTACTATAAATAATACTAATAAGTAGTATCACTATATACAGGAGATGTAAATCTTATACCAGCTGTACATATATAATCATATACAGGAGATACCCAGGTTATATCAGCATGCTCCATATCACTATATACAGGAGATGTAAAACTTATACCAGCTGTACATATATAATCATATACAAGAAATACCTAGGTTATATCAGCATGGCCCATATCACTATATTCAGGGATAGAGGGGGGATATACTTCTACTGTATATATTGATCTGGAGCATGCTGGTATAACCTGGGTTTGTCCTGTATGTAATTATATATGTACACTTGGTATAAGCCACACATCCTGTATATAGTGATGTAGACCATTCTGGTATACTCTGGCCCAGGATATATCAGCCTAGTTGATATCACTTTATACAGCAGATGTATAAGTTATACCACCTATACATATATAATTATATACAGGAGATACCAGGTTAGGGCGGTTTCACACCTGCACTGGGGAATTCCGATTTTCTGCTCTGTTAGGGGAGCAGGAAAGGCGAATTCCCGCGGCCAAACGGCTCCAGAGGAACTCCATTGACTAGAATGGGATTCGTTTACTTTCTGCCCAGCTGCTCAGCTTTTGGACGGAAGAAAGACACTGCATGCAGCGCGTATTCTTCTGGTATTTTGAGTCACATCTGTGAGAGTATCACTGTATACAGGAGATGTATATATGGATGGAGAATGATGGTATAACCCGGGTATTTCCTGTATAGAATTATATATGTAGAGCTGGTGTAAGTTATACACCTCCCTGTATATAGTGATATAACCATGCTGGCATAACCTAGGTATCTCCTGTATAGGATTATATATGTAGAACTGGTATAAAACAATGATTGAGAATAGCACCCCTTCTGGCCGCTCGCCTTGGGGAGAGACTATGCATTAAAATGGCACCGCAATATGCCTTCTGCCCCAGCAAACCATTGGCCTACTTCCGCTACATTGATGACATCATAATTAGAGATGAGCGAACGTACTCGTCCGAGCTTGATACTCGTTCGAGTATTAGCGTGTTCGAGATGCTCGTTACTCGTAACGAGTACCACGCGATGTTCGGGTTACTTTCACTTTCATCTCTGAGACGTTAGCGCGCTTTTCTGGCCAATAGAAAGACAGGGAAGGCATTACAACTTCCCCCTGCGACGTTCAAGCCCTATACCACCCCCCTGCAGTGAGTGGCTGGCGAGATCAGGTGTCACCCGAGTATAAAAATCGGCCCCTCCAGCGGCTCGCCACACATGCATTCTGACAGAGATCAGGGACAGGGCTGCTGGTGCCGGAGCTGCTATAGGGAGAGCGTTAGGAGTTATTTTAGGCTTCAAGAACCCCAACGGTCCTTCTTAGGGCCACATCTGACCGTGTGCAGTACTGTTGAGGCTGCTTTTAGCAGTGTTGCCCAAATTTTTTTTTTGTATATCGGGCGTGCAGAGCATTGCGTCCTCAGTCTGCAGTCATTGTACAGAGTATAGGGCCAGTACTGGTGAGGCAGGGACAGTGGGAAAGGTGAAAGAGATTTACTGTCTATATAGGCAGTGGGCTTTTTAAAAAAAATTGGGGAAAAATACTATCTTTGGGCTGCCTGTTACCGTCTTCAGTGTACTGCGTGTCTGCTGGGGGTAGTAGTCCTAATTAATACGCAGCTAAGTGTTACAGCAGGCTTGCGCAAAATTGTTTCCTGGCTCTGCGTTGCCCGTTACATCACCGCCGTCATAGCGCCAGAGGGAAACAGTATACAATAGAAACGCTGCATACAGTATCTGTCTGGTGTTTCAGCTCACCATTTTAAAAAATTGAAGCAAAATACTTAAGGCCTACTACTGGCCTTTGGCCACTTGACTGCTTCTGCGCTGTGAATTCCACTAGCTCAGTCATACGCACCTACGTCTCACTACAGGCGTGCGCAAAATTGTTTCCTGGCTCTGCTGTGCATTCCGTAAGCGAAGTCATCCTCCAACCACAGGCCAATAAGCGGCACATTTAATTACAGCGTTCTGTTTCTGCTCCACTTGTAATACACCATGCTGAGGGGTAGGGGTAGGCCTAGAGGACGTGGACGCGGGCGAGGACGCGGAGGCCCAAGTCAGGGTGTGGGCACAGGCCAAGCTCCTGATCCAGGTGTATCGCAGCCGACTGCTGCGGGATTAGGAGAGAGGCAAGTTTCAGGGGTCCCCAGATTCATCTCACAATTAATGGGTCCACGCGGTAGACCTTTATTAGAAACTGAGCAATGTGAGCAGGTCCTGTCGTGGATGGCAGAAAGTGCATCCAGCAATCTATCGACCACCCAGTCTTCGACGCCGTCCACAGCTGCAACTCTGAATCCTCTGGCTGCTGCTCCTCCTTCCTCCCAGCCTCCTCACTCCATTAAAATGACACATTCTGAGGAGCAGGCAGACTCCCAGGAACTATTCTCGGGCCCCTGCCCAGATTGGGCAGCAATGCTTCCTCTCCCACCAGAGGAGTTTATCATGACCGATGCCCAACCTATGGAAAGTTCCCGGGGTCCGGGGGATGAGGCTGGGGACTTCCGGCAACTGTCTCAAGAGCTTTCAGTGGGTGAGGAGGACGACGACGATGAGACACAGTTGTCTATCACTCAGGTAGTAGTAATTGCAGTAAGTCCGAGGGAGGAGCGCACAGAGGATTCGGAGGAAGAGCAGCTGGACGATGAGGTGACTGACCCCACCTGGTTTGCTAAGCCTACTGAGGACAGGTCTTCAGAGGGGGAGGCAAGTGCAGCAGCATGGCAGGTTGGAAGAGGCAGTGCGGTGGCCAGGGGTAGAGGCAGGGTCAGACCGAATAATCCACCAACTGTTTCCCAAAGCGCCCCCTCGCGCCATGCCACCCTGAAGAGGCCGAGGTGCTCAAAGGTCTGGCAGTTTTTCACTGAGAGTGCAGACGACCGACGAACTGTGGTGTGCAAGGTTTGTCGCGCCAAGATCAGCCGGGGAGCCACCACCACCAGCATGCGCAGGCATATGATGGCCAAGCACCCCACAAGGTGGGGCGAAGGCCGTTCACCGCCTCCGGTTTGCACCACTGCCTCTTCCCCTGTGCCCCAACCTGCCACTGAGATCCAACCCCCTTTCAGGACACAGGCACAACCTTCTCCCGGCCTGCACCCACACCCTCACCTCCGCTGTCCTCGGCCCTATCCAGCAATGTCTCTCAGTGCAGCATCCAGCCGTCGATAGCGCAACTGTTTGAGCGCAAGTACGCCGCCACGCACCCGCACGCTCAAGCGTTAAACGTGCACATAGCCAAATTGATCAGCCTGGAGATGCTGCCGTATAGGCTTGTGGAAACGGAGGCTTTCAGAAACATGATGGCGGCGGCGGCCCCGCGCTACTTGGTTCCCAGTCGCCACTACTTTTCCCGATGTGCCGTCCCAGCCCTGCACAACCACGTCTCCCGCAACATTGTACGCGCCCTCACCAACGCGGTTACTGCCAAGGTCCACTTAACAACGGACATGTGGACAAGCACAGGCGGGCAGGGCCACTATATCTCCCTGACGGCACATTGGGTGAATTTAGTGGAGGCTAGGACCAAGTCAGAGCCTGGGACCGCTCACGTCCTACCCACCCCAGAATTGCGGGCCCCAGCTCGGTGGTGGTATCTGCGGCGGTGTATGCTTCCTCCACTAAACCACCCTCCTCCTCCTCCTCCTCCTACGCAACCTCTGTCTCGCAATCAAGATGTGTCAGCAGCAGCACGTCGCCAGCAGTTGGTGTCGCGCGGCGTGGCAGTACAGCGGTGGGCAAGCGTCAGCAGGCCGTGCTGAAACTACTCAGCTTAGGAGAGAAGAGGCACACGGCCCACGAACTGCTGCAGGGTCTGACAGAGCAGACCGACCGCTGGCTTTCGCCGCTGAGCCTCCAACCGGGCATGGTCGTGTGTGACAACGGCCGTAACCTGGTGGCGGCTCTGCAGCTCGGCAGCCTCACGCACGTGCCATGCCTGGCCCACGTCTTTAATTTGGTGGTTCAGCGCTTTCTGAAAAGCTACCCACGCTTGTCAGACCTGCTCGGAAAGGTGCGCCGGCTCAGCGCACATTTCCGCAAGTCCAAGACGGACGCTGCCACCCTGCGGACCCTGCAACATCGGTTTAATCTGCCAGTGCACCGACTGCTGTGCGACGTGCCCACACGGTGGAACTCTACGCTCCACATGTTGGCCAGGCTCTATGAGCAGCGTAGAGCTATAGTGGAATACCAACTCCAACATGGGCGGCGTAGTGGGAGTCAGCCTCCTCAATTCTTTACAGAAGAGTGGGCCTGGTTGGCAGACATCTGCCAGGTCCTTGGAAACTTTGAGGAGTCTACCCAGATGGTGAGCGGCGATGCTGCAATTATTAGCGTCACCATTCCTCTGCTATGCCTCTTGAGAAGTTCCCTGCAAAGCATAAAGGCAGATGCTTTGTGCTCGGAAACGGAGGCGGGGGAAGACAGTATGTCGCTGGATAGTCAGAGCACCCTCATGTCTATATCTCAGCGTGTTGAGGAGGAGGGGGAGGAGCATGAGGAGGAGGGGGAAGAGACAGCTTGGCCCACTGCTGAGGGTACCCGTGCTGCTTGGCTGTCATCCTTTCAGCGTGTATGGCCTGAGGAGGAGGAGGAGGAGGATCCTGAAAGTGATCTTCCTAGTGAGGACAGCCATGTGTTGCGTACAGGTACCCTGGCACACATGGCGGACTTTATGTTAGGATGCCTCTCTCGTGACCCTCGCGTTACACGCATTCTGGCCACTACGGATTACTGGGTGTACACACTGCTCGACCCACTGTATAAGGAGAACCTTTCCACTCTCATACCCGAAGAGGAAAGGGGTTCGAGAGTGTTGCTATACCACAGGACCCTGGCGGACAAACTGATGGTAAAATTCCCATCCGACAGCGCTAGTGGCAGAAGGCGCAGTTCCGAGGGCCAGGTAGCAGGGGAGGCGTGGAGATCAGGCAGCATGTACAGCGCAGGCAGGGGAACACTCTCCAAGGCCTTTGCCAGCTTTATGGCTCCCCAGCAAGACTGTGTCACCGCTCCCCAGTCAAGGCTGAGTCGGCGGGAGCACTGTAAAAGGATGGTGAGGGAGTACGTAGCCGATCGCACGACCGTCCTCGGTGACGCCTCTGCCCCCTACAACTACTGGGTGTCGAAGCTGGACACGTGGCCTGAACTCGCGCTGTATGCCCTGGAGGTGCTTGCTTGTCCTGCGGCTAGCGTCTTGTCAGAGAGGGTGTTTAGTGCGGCTGAGGGAATCATCACGGATAAGCGTACCCGCCTGTCAACCGACAGTGCCGACAGGCTAACACTCATCAAGATGAACAAAGCCTGGATTTCCCCAGACTTCTCTTCTCCACCAGCGGACAGCAGCGATACCTAAGCAATACGTAGGCTGCACCCGCAGATGGAAGCATCGTTCTCTATCACAATCCAAAACGGGGACCTTTTTGCTTCATCAATCTGTGTATAATATTCCTCCTCCTCCTCCTGCTCCTCCTCCTGAAACCTGACGTAATCACGCCGAACGGGCAATTTTTCTTAGGCCCACAAGGCTCAGTCATATGACTTTTGTAAACAATTTTTATACGTTTCAATGATCATTAATGTGTTGAAACTTTCACCTCAACCAATTTTTATTTTAACTGGGCTGCCTCCTGGCCTAGTTACCAATTAAGCCACATTAACCAAAGCGATTAATGGGTTTCACCTGCCCTCTTGGTTGGGCATGGGCAATTTTTCTGAGGTACATTAGTACTGTTGGTACACCAATTTTTTTGGGCCCTCGCCTACAGTGTAATCCTAGTAATTTTTATGGGCTTCGCCTGCACTCATGGTACAGCAACGTGTGTGGGGTTGGCCTACACTTTTGCTACATAAATGTAACTGGGGCCTTGTCTATACTGCAACTACTGAAATGTGAAAGAGACTGTTATCTCCCTAAACTGCTGTAATGGGAATGTTACTGGGGCCTGTCTTGACTGCTACTACTACTGAAATGGAACTAATACTGTGCTCCCCCTATACTGCTGCTAGTGATATGTTACTGTGGCCTGTCTTGACTGCTACTACTACTGAAATGGAACTAATACTGTGCTCCCCCTATACTGCTGCTAGTGTTATGTTACTGGGGCCTGTCTTGACTGCTACTACTACTGAAATGGAACTAATACTGTGCTCCCCCTATACTGCTGCTAGTGATATGTTACTGGGGCCTGTCCAGACTTCTACTACTACTGAAATGGAACTAATACTGTGCTCCCCCTATACTGCTGCTTCGGAATTGTTACTGGGGCCTGTCTTGACTGCTACTACTACTGAAATGGAACTAAGACTGTGCTCCCTCTATACTGCTGCTTCGGAATTGTTACTGGGGCCTGTCTGGACTGCTACTACTACTGAAATGGAACTAATACTGTGCTCCCCCTATAATGCTGCTGGTTATATGTTACTGGGGCCTGTCCCTAGTGGTACCACTGAAATGTTACTAATTCTGGGCTCTGCCTATACTGCTGCTAATGCTATGTCACTGGGGTGTGGAAATGGAGGCTTCCCAAAGACATGATGGCGGCGAGGCCATTTCCCACCAACGCGGTTACTGTTAAGGTGCATATAACCACGGACACGTGGAGAGGGCACGTAGTGCCTCAAAAACATCCCCCTCCTCCTCCAACAATGAAAACATTCTTGCCAAATACCTTTGCATTGGTCTGTCTGGTGGCAGTCCAAGAATTTCACCTTTACCGACACAACAAGAGAGCCCCCCCCACCATCCCCCCGCCACGGCCCACTTAATCCTGGCCACATTCCGAAAACCAACTAAATAAAACCGCGCTACTAGGTCCGCAGTCACCACCACATTACCACCAACGCGGTTACTGTTAAGGTACATATTACCACTCTGACTGGGGCATGCACTGTGGGCCGAAGCCCACCTGTATTGTATGTGACGTTAGCTCTGCTGAGCAGGGCACTGCAATGGGATACGTTTATGTACCGCCGGTGGGTTCCAGGGAGCCACCCATGCTGTGGGTCCACAGGGACTTCACATTAGGGATTTGTACCTGCCAGTGTCTATGTGTTAAAAACCCCGGTCAGACTGGGGCATACAGTGTGGGCCGAAGCCCACCTGTATTTTATCTGACGTTAGCTCTGCTGTCCAGGGCACTGCAATGGGATTTGTTTATGTACCACCGGTGGGTTCCAGGGAGCCACCCATGCTATGGATGCACACGGAATTCCCATTGCGGAGTTGTACCTGCCTGTGACTATTTATAAAAAACCCCGGTCTAACTGGGGCATGCAGACACCTTGACAGAATGAATAGTGTGTGGCACATGGGTTCCCCATTGCTCTGCCCATGTGTGCAGCTCCTGATGGCGGTGGCACAGGATTGGATTTCTCATTGCTTCTGTACAGCATTATGGGCTATCGCCCCGCCCCTTTTAAAGACAGTCGCTGCCTAGCTGTGCCAACCCTCTGCAGTGTGTGCCTGCGGTTCCTCCTCATGGCAGACGCACTTATAAATAGACATGAGGGTGGTGTGGCTATGAGGCCAGCTTGTGGCATAAGAGCAGCTATTGTGGCTTAATAGTGGGACCTGGGATCCTGAGATGCAGCCCAGCATTTTGCCCCTTCGCCTGCCCTATCCGTTTCTGTGTCGTTTCCAGCACTTTCTTGGGTTTTGCAGATTTTCACAAATGAAAACCTTAGCGAGCATCGGCGATATACAAAAATGCTCGGGTCGCCCATTGACTTCAATAGGGTTCGTTACTCGAAACGAACCCTCGAGCATCGTGAAAAGTTCATCTCGAGTAACGAGCACCCGAGCATTTTGGTGCTCGCTCATCTCTAATCATAATCATCTGGACCAACACTTAACAACAACTAATAAAATTCCATGAGAGATTCAATGCATTCCACCCACCATAAACCTGACATTAAGCCATTTGTATACAGAAATCAACTTTTTGGACACCCCCATAAAAATGTCAAACAACTCAATACAGTTTTTTGATTTACCCTCAGAGATGTCCTATCTGCACACAGCTGAGAAGTGGATACAGTTGTATCAGTCTGGACAATGCTCTGTGAGGTAAAGACCCAGGACTCCAGACTGTTACATTGTGCACGGCTAGGATCCAAAGACTGAACACTTGTCCTGATGGTGGTGAACATCGTGTACTGGACTCCAGGCGCATACACTGTAACAAACCCTCAGCTGTGTGAGCAGGGTTAGATAAGATCATTTTTGTGCTTCTGGCGGTAAGCAGTGATGTCTCAAATTACTGACATATGTGTGATTGTTCTCAGAGCGAGAAACCAAGTAATCTTGTAGATATCATACCTTTTAATGGCTGACAAAAATACATGATGTTACAGCGAACTTTCAGGGCTATCTCGCCCTCTTCGTCAGGCTATTGAATGAAACTAGTTTGGATGGCACATAATTATAACATACAGATGCGGGGGGGGGGGACACCTTCCTCTTGATCTAAATAAATGTTCACACACAGAAATTTCAGATTGTTTTGCACTCAAAACTTAAAACAACAAACAAACAGAGCCGAGACATAAACCGTAAATCAGTCCACTGAGCTCAGGACAGTTTTATGATGTGTCTTCTCTCTCCTTCAAGCTGCACGTGGAAGGAGATGCAGCACCACCTAGTGGATGGCAACATTATTACAAGTCAAGTTCTGAATTTTTATGAAGTTTTAAAGCAAAAGGAAAAAAACAAACAAACAATTCTTAATGATTCGGAGGAGGACATCCCTCTTGACCTCCTTCAGACCCTTCATATTTTCCACTTATGCCAGAATCCTGGGCGGACGTTCAATCCATTCTGGACGGTGTCAAGCATGACCATAAATTTGTACTCCCAAATTCTTCTGTGATGCTGTGACTTTAAATTGCCTTTCGGTATAATAAACCTCATCTGCTCTATGCTGGGTCCCTGACCACAAAAATGTTTTGCCACAGGTAGTTCAGTCTTTCCCTCTGTAATTGAGTGGCGATGAGATCTCATCCTTGCTCTCAGTTTTTGTCCTGTTTCCCTGATATAAAGCCCTCAGCAAGACATTTACTGCACCGGATCAGGTACACAACATCAGACATGGAACATGTGAATGTCCCCGGGATCTTATAGTCCTGCTGTGTGTTGGGGATCCGTATCCTGTCTGCAGTCAGTATATGTGAGCAGGTCTTACAGCTCCTTACATTACAGGGATGTTCCTTTTTGTGTGTCGGAGGGCCATGCACTCCTGATTTATACAGTTCCTCAAATTTGGAGGTTGCCTGTAACACAGAAGCGAAGGGTCCGGGAATATGGTGGTCAGACGGTCATCCTTGTGTAGGTATGGTGGAGTTTCTTTGCAGTCTTCCTTAGTACCTCCAGCTGTGAATTGTAGGTGACTACTAGAGGTACACGGCCATTTTTTTCTTTCTCCCTGTATTTGAGTAGTTGATTTCTGGGAATCCTGGTGGCTCTGATGATTTCTGGGTATCCTGGTGGCTCTGGTGATTTCTGGGTATCCTGGTGGCTCTGGTTATTTCTGGGTATCCTGGTGGCTCTGGTGATTTCTGGGTATCCTGGTGGCTCTGGTGATTTCTGGGTATCCTGGTGGCTTTAATGATTTCTGGGTATCCTGGTGGCTCTGGTGATTTCTGGGTATCCTGGTGGCTCTGGTGATTTCTGGGTATCCTGGTGGCTCTAATGATTTCTGGGTATCCTGGTGGCTCTGGTGATTTCTGGGTATCCTGGTGGCTCTGGTGATTTCTGGGTATCCTGGTGGCTCTGGTGATTTCTGGGTATCCTGGTGACTCTGATGATTTCTGGGTATCCTGGTGGCTCTGATGATTTCTGGGTATCCTGGTGACTCTGATGTTTTCTGGGTATGCTGGTGGCTCTGATGATTTCTGGGTATCCTGGTGGCTCTGATAATTTTTTGGGTATCCTGGTGGCTCTGATGATTTCTGGGTATCCTGGTGGCTCTGATGATTTCTGGGTATCCTGGTGGCTTTGATGATTTCTTGGTATCCTGGTGGCTCTGATGATTTCTGGGTATCCTGGTGGCTCTGATGATTTTGTCATTAATTGAGATGGGATGATTTAAAAATGTCTTTTTGAGATTGTGTAAATGTTCCTCTCTGTCTGTTGGGTTGGAGCAGACCCAGTTGTATCTGATGGCCTGGCTGTAGACAATGGACTTTTTGATGTGTTTAGGATGGGAACTGTCCCTTCTGAGGTATGTGGGACGATCAATCGGTTTACGGTATAGGGATGTCTGTATTGAGTTGTTGGAAATTTTTATGGTAGTGTTCAAAAAGTTGATTTCTGTATCTGAGGAGCTTAATGTCAGGTTTATGATGGGGTGGAATGCATTGAATCTCTCATGGAATTTTATTAGTTCTTGTTTGGTGATGGTCCAGATGATTATGATGTCATCAATGTAGCTGAAGTAGGCCAATGGTTTGCTGGGGTAGGAGGCCAAAAAGTCACTCTCCAGTTTTGGCATGAAAAGGTTGGCATATTGCGGTGCCATTTTACTGCCCATGGCAGTCCTGGTATGCTGCAGGAATATCTCTTTGTCAAAAAAGAAATAGTTGTGTGTGAGGATAAATCTAGTGAGTTGTAACACGGATTCAGAGGCGACCCCATTGGCCTCAAGGTGCGTCTGGCAGGCGGTCAGTCCATCTTCGTTTGGGATGTTGGAGTATAAGGACTCCACATCCCTGGTGGTCAGGATTGTGCCACTGGGGAGGGGACCTATGGTTGACAGTTTGTTTAGTTGGTCCGTGGTGTCCTGCAAGTAGCTGGTTGTATTCCTCACCAGTGGTTTGAGGACACCTTCTACCCATCCTGAGATTTTTTCAGTGAGGGTTCCCACACCTTGAGGCCAATAGACGGCTATTAAGTCTCCTCTCAGCCTTCTCTTCGAAATTCCCAGATTCTTTAACCGTTCCCTATAGGTTTCGATTATGAAGCATAAAGTGTATTAGTGGGAGTCCGAGGGTCTGATGATGCCTGGGGTCTATAGGTGACGGGCCCATGAGGCACCGGGTGGGGGGGCTGCGGGCTCTAATGATTTGTGGACTTTCAGAATCCATCGGATGTGACTGCAGTTTGGCACCTAGGAGTACGGCCGCATCGTCACCTCCAGGAAGCGTCTCACTCTGTATTTTTGTCACCAATAGGACAGATGGAGCCGCGTCACAAATAGACGGCAGATGTGGCCAGACGGCAGGCAATGTGCGCCAATTACTGCCATACAGAAAGTGTCCCTGTGCTCCACCTCACATGAGGGCTTGCAGCTCTGTATGTGACTGGAGTATAAGACATGATGTAGCAGAATTGGGAGTGCAGCTCTGGATGTGATTGCAGTACAAGACGCAATGTAACAGCAGAATTGTGAGCCGAGCTCTGGGTGTGACTAGAGTATAAGACATGATGTAATAGCAGAATTGTGACTGCAGCTCTGGATATGATTGGAGTACAAAATAGGATGTACTGGGAAGATTGTGATTGCAGATCTGGATGTGGCTGGAGTATAAGACATGATGTTACGGCTAAATTGCAGCAAGCTTGATCCGGCTTCACAGGAGATGCTGTTAAATGCGCCATGTCTTATCTGTGCGCTTCCTGGGAACGCATCGCCCATTGATTTCATTGACCTTTAATGCATCGCATGGCTCTTGAATGGCAAACACCTCCGATTCTCTATCGCGCGTGAAACGTGCACCAGGGGGTCGGAATTTCACAGATGTGAGGTTTTGTCGACAGAAAATGCCATTTCTCTTTCAAAGACTTCAAGAAACGGTCATCGTTGATCCTGGAGCATCTGAATGCGTCTGTGCAGAACGTCACCAGCGGTGGATTATGGCGCCGCTATGGCATGATCCCGGATGTCTTCGTCTTGGTGCTCCAGTCCCTCTACAGCGACGCACATTTCGTTCTGCTGACCGCCATCTTCACACTCTGTTGAGTTTCTGCCACGTTACAAAGCGAAGATCACCCGGCTGTACATCGTCGGCCCTCAATGGCGTCTTACAAGCATCTTCGCTCCTTAATCTCTATCCCGGCACAAAGCATTTTCTGTAGGTATGGCAGCTTCTCCCTCGTTGGCCTCACAGACCGGCTCTCCCATCTTATCACATTCCCTGATCACATGATTGGGCTAAAACTGCATCAATTTCCATAACTTGTTTTGTCTGTTACATAATCTGAAAACTGCCTGATCCTGCGATACAATCTCCATGGCGTCGCGTTCTCTCTGTGCGACGCTGTGTCTGACTCCAGTCTTTCCTGCACTCCCTATATTCAATCACTGGCTCGCTCATGACACCCCTAGAACATCTCTTCTTGTGTCCCTGGTCCGTCCTGTGACGCCCTACTGATCAGTCTTCAGACTCTCCCCTCTCCAATCCATCCTGTACGCAGCAGCCAGGATCATCTTTCTGTCCAAGTGCTACACTGAGGCCTCCACCCTGTGCCAATCACTACAACAAAGCCTCCACCCAGTGCCAATCACTACACTAATGCCTCTACCTTGTGCCAGTCACTACACCAATGCCTCCACCCTGTGTCAATCACTACAACAATGCCTCCACCCTGTGCCAATCACTACAACAATGCCTCCACCCTGTGCCAATCACTACAACAATGCCTCCACCCTGTGCCAGTCACTACACCAATGCCTCTACCTTGTGCCAGTCACTACACCAATGCCTCCACCCTATGCCAATCACTACACTAATGCCTCCACCCTGTGCCAGTCACTACACCAATGGCTCCACCCTGTGCTGGTCTCTACACCGATGCCTCTACCCTGTACCAATCACTGCACTAATACCTCCACCCTGTGCCAATCATTACACTAATGCCTCTACCTTGTGCAAGTCACTACACCAATGCCTCCACCCTGTGACAATCACTACAACAATGCCTCTACCTTGTGCCAGTCACTACACCAATGGCTCCACCCTGTGCCAGTCAGAACACCAATGTCTCTACCCTGTGCCAGTCACTACAGCAACGGCTCCACCCTGTGCCAATCACTACAACAATGCCTCTACCTTGTGCCAGTCACTACACCAATGGCTCCACCCTGTGCCAATCACTACTACAATGCGTCTACCTTGTGCCAGTCACTACACCAATGCTTTCACCCTGTGCCAGTCACTACACCAGTCAATTTATATTCATCCATTCTGAAGATCTGTGATCCCCTCCTCAGCGGTCGCGTCATTAAAGCCACCGATGTGTTCTTGATTCCAGGTGCAGCATAAGGATGCTAAAAATTTACGCACGCAATGCGCAGAGAATAGAACCCATTGATGTCAAGCAGATGCGTGAAAAAAAGCGCAATTCCGTGGAAAAAAGAACACATCTGGAACTCACCAGGCTACCTTGCCATTTAAGTCATGCCGCGCCGTGTTCGTCTGCCGCGCGCAAATGATCATGTCCTGTGAGCGCAAAAGTACAGTAAAATATGCTGATACACCCACAAAAAAGCTTCCAATTGCGCATATGTGAAGCCGCCCTAAGAGTGAGGCTCCGTACTTTTGTATAAGCACTGCGCAGCTCGGAGCGCGAACGCCGCCATTATTCAGCCACGTACATTAGCCTGGAGCTGCCCGCATGCAGATGCGCTGACCGCTGACTCCTCCGTTGGCGTCCATTACGGCACATGACCCCACAATCCCACCACCGCACTGGGGGGCGGCTGTCAGGTTTTGCCCCCTGATCTCGGACCGCACTGCGTTCTCTTGTAGATTGGTAATACCCCCCAGTCTGATGGGGAGCGTGGCTCAGCTTCCACGCGGCCACACGGCCGGCATCTTGCTTGGAGATGTCGCCGTCAGTCCGGGCTGAATAATTCATGAATGTGCGCCGTCATGTTTTATGGAGCGGGATCCGTAGAAGTGATGAAAGTTTAACCTCACTTCCGACGGCCGCCATGTTCTGTTTACCAATGAGCCGCGGCTCCCAGAGGAGGCAGGAAAGGTCATATCTCCGGATTCATGACATACAAATGAGGGGCCGAACGCCGGAATCGGGACCTCGAGGGCCCAAAGCACAGAACCTGAAGCAGCCTGGCAGAGACCGATGATTGGGGGGGGGGGGGGGATTTACCTATAAAGGGGCTTTCTGCAAATGAAGCTTCATCACATGAGACGTTCTACAACTTTCTAATATATTTTATTTTTCCATTTCTCACCATTTTCACTGTATGCTTGCTGTCAGTGAATGAAAACACTGGTTTACATTCAGAGGCAGTAACCCTGTACATAGCTGACAGAACAATGTAACAAACCCTCAGCTGTGAGCAGGATGAACGCTGTGCAGGGTTATGTAAGAAGGCATAACTAAGGGCAGCCGCAGACGAGCGTAAGCGCCAAAAACATATTTGCGCAGTCAGGCCGTAAGCAAAACGAGATGAAGCCAACACATTGACTTCCGTGGGTTTGTTCTCATGACCGTGTTTCTTGCGAACAATTCCTGCACCAGAATAGATAGAACCTGCCCTATCTTTGTGCGTGTAAGCGCTCCTTCACATTGGCGATCGCGATTTTGCAGCGAGAAAATCGCGTAAAAGTCACATCTTTTTTCGCACAATTTCGTTGCATGAGTGTGGCTCTTTCTCGCAAAAACATCGCTGTGCGACCGGCGGACAATGGAGGAAAAGGAGACAGCCGACTATCTCCAAACCCGATCATGTGCAAATATGCTCCATTGCGCATTTTACGCCCATGCCTGCACGGATACTGAGCATATTTGTGCCGGCACCACTCGTTCATCTTCGCCCTGATTTAAAAGGCTAGTAGTTTCTGGCCCGCCTACTTATTAGAATGCCCCGCCTGCTCAAACATGGCGCTGGTGTCTCCTGCGCCGATGTGAACAGAGTCGGCAGCGGGGCAAAGAACAGTAAGTAGCGTGGATCCGCTCGCCAGAGGACGGGATCGGGGATCCAATCAGAGCACAATAATGTCCTCCCCTGTGATTACGTCACACTTGTGCGAAGGAGCCTAAATCACAGGATATAGAATATGGGACAGAACATAGATCACAGGTCATAGAATATGGGACAGAACATAGATCACAGGTCATAGAATATGTGACAGAACATAGATCACAGGTCATAGAATATAGGACAGAACATAGATCACAGGTCATAGAATATAGGACAGAACATAGTTCACAGGATATAGAATATGGGACAGAACATAGATCACAGGTCATAGAATATGGGAGAGAACATAGATCACAGGTCATAGAATATGGGACAGAACATAGATCACAGGTCATAGAATATGGGACAGAACATAGATCACAGGTCATAGAATATGGGACAGAACATAGATCACAGGTCATAGAATATGGGACAGAACATAGATCACAGGTCATAGAATATGGGACAGAACATAGATCACAGGTCATAGAATATGGGACAGAACATAGATCACAGGTCATAGAATATAGGACAGAACATAGATCACAGGTCACAGAATATAGGACAGAACATAGATCACAGGTCATAGAATATGGGACAGAACATAGATCACAGGTCACAGAATATAGGACAGAACATAGATCACAGGTCATAGAATATAGGACAGAACATAGATCACAGGTCATAGAATATAGGACAGAACATAGATCACAGGTCATAGAATATGGGACAGAACATAGATCACAGGTCATAGAATATGGGAGAGAACATAGATCACAGGTCACAGAATATAGGGCATACGTGTAAAACACTGGACATAGCACACAGGATATAGTACATAGAACACGGGACATAAACATAGTAGGAGGGAACGGAGGACGGACAACATAGAACTTATCGGGCACAGGATACAAACTGCAGGACACAGAACTCCTGTCTTAAGACGCAGGACATAAAACTCAAGATACGAACGCACAGAGTGCAGAGCGCTGTCTGATAATAACTGCGGCGCGGGGCGGATATGATGGAGATATATCAGACACGCGGATCTTCACTGAGTAAATGCTGAGAAGCTGCATCTGAATAATGAATGTTCTGTAATTATTTACTGTCTGGTGTTCTCGTTTACACAGCGTGGTGTCCTCTGCCTGACACTGCGGGACGCACAGAGTGAAGTGTCAGCTCCCGGGATCAGGAACTCCCAGCGTTCTCCCTGCAGATGTCCCCCTCATGGTCCGTGGCTTGATAAACATCGGTGAGATAAACCTGCAGTTACAGTTTCTACTATCCAGTGTAAAGAAATGACCCTGTTCTATGGAAACTATCAAGAAACTGCTGTATGGAGGCCATCAACAAGCTGTTCTGTGGAAACTGTCAGGAAACTCAACAAAATATTGATGTATGGAGGCAGTCAATTATGTCCTAAAGCATATCTTTCTCTGCCATACACAGTACACAGAGAAGAGGAGATCCTGCTCCCCTATGTCTATCTCCCCTATACACTGCACACAGTGAAGAGGAAATCCTGCTCCCCTATCTCTATCTCTCCCATACCTCACGCATAGAGAAGAGGAGATCCTGCTCCCCTATGTCTATCTCTCCCATACACTGCACACAGAGAAGAGGAGATCCTGCTCCCCTATCTCTATCTCTCCTATACATCATGCATAGATAAGAGAGCCTGCTCCCCTATGTCTATCTCCCCTATACACTGCACACGACGAAGAGGAAATCCTGCTCCCCTATCTCTATCTCTCCCATACACTGCACACAGAGAAGATGAGATCCTGCTCCCCTATGTCTATCTCTCCCATACACAGTACACACAAAAGAGGATATCCTGCTCCCCTATTTCTATCTCTCCCATACATCATGCACAGATAAGAGAGCCTGCTCCCCTATGTCTATCTCCCCTACACACTGCACACGGCGAAGAGGAAATCCAGCTCCCCTATCTCTATCTCTCCCATACACTGCACACAGAGAAGATGAGATCCTGCTCCCCTATCTCTATCTCTCCATACACTGCACACAGAGAAGAGGAGATCCTGCTCTCCTATATCATAAACTGTACACACACCGAGAAGAGGAGGTCCTGCTCCCCTATGTCTATCTCCCCTATACACTGCACACAGAGAAGAGGAAATCCTGTCCCCCTATCTCTCCCATACACTGCACACAGAGAAGAGGAGATTCTGCTCTCCTATATCATAAACTGTACACACACCAAAAAGAGCAGGTTCTGCTCCCCTATCTCGAACTCCCCTATACACTGCACACAGAGAAGAGGTGATCCTGCTCCCCCATATCATAAACTGAACACACACCGAGAAGAGGAGGTCCTGCTCCCCTATCCCTATCTCCCCTATACACTGCACACAGAGAAGAGGAGATCCTGCTCCCTTATATCATAAACTGAACACACACACACAGAAGAGAAGGTCCTGCTCCCCTATCTTTATCTCTCTATTCCCTGTGGAAAGCATATATACTAGAGAGGACAGGTCTTCAACCCCCCATATATGGGGAGAGCGCAGATAACAGGTCACTAGCACCCCTGTGGTGAGAAAGCAGATCGCTATAGTTAACAGGTTACTAGCGCCCTCTGTGGGGAGAGAACAAATATACTAAAAATAACAGGCCACTAGTGTCCCCTGTGTTGAGAAAGCACATTTACTATTGATAACAGGTCACAAGTGCCCCCAGTCATGAGAGAGCAGATAACAGCTCCTTGGTGTCCCCTGTGGCAGGAAGGCAGAAAACAGTTAATTAGCGCCTCCTGTGGTGAGAGAGCAGACATAGTACAGACCACAGGTAACTATTGCTCCCTGTTGTGAGAAAGCAGATATACTATAGATAACAGAAAAAAGCAGTTTGCGGCAGCATATATCAGTGCAAAATAGATTAATACATTTTATTACTCCATGCCAAAAGATACAAGCTATGTTTCAACCCTCTGTGTCTTTGTCACTGTGCTAATTATTTACTGTTATGCTCATCCCTCCCTGGTATTAATCTAAATGCTATTAATCCCAACATGTCTGTGCCCTCTTACCCTCAGTCTCTGGTATTTATCTATTTCACCATATTCCTGTCCTCCCGTGTGACCATTCTGCCTGATGAAGGACCTCGAGAGCTCCGAAAGCTCGCTGTATCATCATGTATATTTGTCAGCTATTATAAGGTATCATATCTACAAGATGACTTGGTGTCTGTTACTGAGAACAATCATACTTTTCTCTACTGGCCATGCTGGACCAAACCCCTTTTTGCATAAATGTCATGCTAATCGCTGTAAAGTTAACCCATTGATCTCAGTGGGGCGTCACAGACTAGTGTTCGATTTTCGAGAGCTGTCTGCTTTATTTTCATGCTTTTTAACACACATCATCAACCATCAATGAGAGCCGCCTTCCTCTGGATCAACATTGAGGGGTAATAGGCTGATCTGGATGGACATATGTCTTTTTTCGGCCTTACATACTGTGTTACTATATTAGCACCCTGCGTGGTGATAGAGTAGATAACAGATCACTAGAGTCCCCAGTGGTGAGAGAGCATATATACTATAGATAACAGGTAATTGGCGCTCCCTATGGTGAGAGACCAGATATACTACAGATGACGGGCACTAGCGCCCCCTGTAGCATGAGAGCAGATATACTAATGTTTACAGGATACCAGCGACCCAGGTGGTGAGAGAGCAGATATACTATAGATAATAGCTCAATATCGCCCCTGTGGTGAGATAGCAGAAATACTACAGATGACAGTTTACTAGCGCCCCCTGTGGTGGGAGAGTAGACCTACTACAGAGGACAGGTCACAAGTGCCCCCTGTAGCATGAGAGCAGATATACTATAGATAACAGCTCAATAGCACCCCCAGTGGTGAGATAGAAGATATACTACAGATGACTGGCACTGGCGCCCCCTGTAGCATGAGGGCAGATATACTAACATTTACCGGTTATCTGCGACTCAGATGGTGAGAGAACAGATATACTATAGATAATACCTCAATATCGCCCCTAGTGGTGAGATAGTAGAAATACTACAGATAACAGTTTACTAGCGCCCCCTGTGGTGGGAGAGTATACATACTACAGAGGACAGGTCACAAGTCCCCCCTGTAGCATGAGAGCAGATATACTATAGATAACAGCTCAATAGCGCCCCATAGGTTGAGAGAGAAGATAACAAGTCACTGGCGTCCCGTGTGTTGAGAAAACAGATATACTAGAGAGGACAGGTCACCTGATCGTGAGAGAACAGATATGCCATGGTTTACAGGTTACTAGCGCCCCCTGTGGTGAAAGAGCAGAAATACTATAGATAACGGTCACTAGCGCCCCCTTTGACTAGAGAGCAGATTTACTATAGATAACAGTTAAATAAAGATAAAATAAAGATTACAGCTCACTAGTGTCCCCTGTGGTGAGAAAGCAGAAATACTGTAGATAAAAGTTCACTACCGACCTCCTGGCTTGAGAGCAGATATAGTATAGATAACAGGTCACTAGCGCCTCATGTGGTGAGAGAGCGGATGTACTAAACCTTTAGACATTCACTAAGGCCCACAGTGTTTAGAGAAAATACATACTATAGATAGCAGGTCTTTAGTGCCCCCTGTGGTGACAAAGTAGATATACTATGGATAAGACATATACTAGAGATAACAGGTCACTAGCACCCCCTGTGGTGAGAGAATAGATGTGCTAGTGCTATAATAGGTAACTAGTGCCCCTTGTGGTGAGAGAGCAGATTTACTATAGATAGCAGGTCACTAGTGCCCCCTATGGTGAGACAGCAGGTTACAGATCACTAGTGTCTGCTTGTGGTGACAGAGCAGATAACTGGTCCCTAGCGCCAACTGTGGTAAGAAAGCACATTTACTATTGATAAGAGGTCACTAATGCCACAAGTGGTGAGGGAGCACATAAAGGGTCACTAGCGCCCTCTGTGGTGGGAGAGTAGAAAATAGTTCACTAGTGCCCCCTGCGGTAAGAGAGCAGATATACTATATATAATAGGTGATAGCACCTACTGTGGCGGGAGAGATGATTTACTATAGATAAAAGTCACTGAGGCCCTCTGTGGTGAAAGAGAGATATAACATAGAGAGCAAGTCACTAGCACCCCATTGTAGCGAGAGAGCAGCTTTTCTATTGATAACAGGTCACTAGTGCCCCCTATGGTAAGATAGCAAATAACAGGTCACTAGTTCCCCCTGTGGTGAGAGAGCAGATAAAAGGTCTTTAGCCTCCCCTGTTCTGAGAAAGCACATTTACTATTGTTAACAGGTCTTTAGCGCCCCCTGTGGTAGGAGAGCAGAAAACAGTTCACTAGTGACCTCTGTGGCAAGAGAACAGATATACTATATATAAAGGCCCATTTACATACGATTATCGCTAAAAATTTGCTCAAAAGCCATCATTTGAGCGATAATTGCTGTGTGTAAATGTGTCCATCTTTAACTCTTCAGCTGAGCCATGATTTTTAGGTGAGCAATAAATCAATTGTTCAGCCAGAGAGAAGATAACACAGACTGCATGTTGTGTTTGCTGTCCATGGTGCTGAATTCTCCACAGCGGTGCTGATTACACCATATTCAGCAGAAAGCCCCATGGCAGAACAAAGGAGCAGAATGCAGAGAACAGATCACCTGCATACAGGTCTCAGAGGCTCATTTACATGCAAATAAAGGTGATAAGCTGCTAATGGACATTAGTGTCCATCAGCAGTTCATGCAAAACAATCGCTCAAAACTTATATTTTGAACGATTATCTTTGTGTGTAAATGGGCCTTAACAGGTGAGAGCAGATATACTCTTGATAAGTCAGTAACGCCCCCCTGTGGTGAAAGAGCAATATAATATAGATAACAAGTCACTAGTGCCCCCTGTGGTGAGAAAGCATATATACTACAAATAACAGGTCAATTGCACCCCCTGCGGTGAGATTACAAGTCACTAGTGCCCTGTGTAGTCAGATCTTAGATTAACTATGGATAACAGGTCACAAGCATTCCCAGTGGTGAAAGAGGAGAAAAAAGTTCACTAGCGCCCCATCTGGTGAGAAAAGATATATACTATAGATAACAGAACACTAGCTCCTTCTAGGTTGTGAGAGAGCAGTTATACTATAAATAACAGATCCCTTGTGCACCCAGAGGCCAGAGGGCATATATACTATAAATAACAGGTCACTAGCGCCCCCTGTGGTGGAAGAATAGATACACTATAGATAAGTCCTAGCTCACACTGCCATATTTGTAGAACCACTGTGGCGCTGGCGGTGAGCCCATCTCCGATTATGGCAGCGATATTGTATTTCACGCACGCTGTCATCTAGTCTTCCTGGGGTTTCCTTTGTTCAAATCTCCTGCACGGTTGCTTCGCAATAACGCATATATATACTGCCCATGCGCAATATCATTATGCGCCCATAGAGAACAACAGGATCTCTTCTGCGTAATACGTGGCAAAATAGAACATACTGCGTCATGTAATTCACAATTCTGACATGCAAATGTGAGCGAACCAGAGATTAAGCAATGTATTTGATTGCCTATGAATTACTGCATATCACACGCGTGTACATCTAGTGTGTAATACGTGGAAAACACACTCATGTGAGTCCGACCTGATATGTCATGAGCGCCCCTGATGCTGAAGAGAAGCTATATTACAGATAAGAGATCACTAGCCCCACTGTGGTGATAGAGCAGATATACTACAGAGGACAGGTCACTAGTGCCCTCTGGTGGTGAGAGAATAGATATACCATGGTACAGGTCACTAGCGATCCCTGTGGTGAAAGACCAGATAACAGGTCACTAGCGCCCCCTGTGGTAATAGAGAAGATCTACTATAAATAACAAGTCAATACAGCACCCTGTGTTGAGAAAGCAGATATGGGCACCCCACTTTAAAAAAGACATAGACAAACTGCAGCAAGTTCAGAGAAGAGTTACCAAGATGGTGAACGGTCTGCAAATCATGTCCTATGAGAAGGCATTATTGTATCTTGATGCCACCAGGAAGTCCTGTTGAAGCCAAGATTTACAGGGCGGGTGACGACCCCTGTACCTGATTGGCTGCTGAGTTGATTCGGCTGTAGGTCCTGGAAGGGCACTAAGGAATCCCAGCTGCAAGGGGCTTCCCAGGCAGTGAACCACTATCGCAGACTGCGGCTTACCTGGCGGCGGACTAGAAGCGCAGACTGCAGCAGCATGGGGAGCAGTGAGTGGGGGAGCGGCCGTCAGGGAGCACAGAGGCGCAGAGTGTGGATTGCTTTGTGCCTGCCCTGCAGCCTTAGGGTGATTAATTATTAGCCTTACATTACGAGCAGGGCAGGCACAAAGCATTGCACACTGTGCTGCTAGGACCTTCCAGCGTTGACCCTATCGGGAGCTAAGGGTATGAGAGGGGCGTTCCCCCTGTCAAACCCCTAGCTTCCGGTGGCGTCAAGATACACTAATACCCTATGAGAAACAGTTTAAGGATATGGAATGTTTAGCTTGCAGAAGAAAAGGCTGAGAGGAGACTTAATAAAAAGAAAATGTCACAACTGCAGCACTCAAATAGGGACCTCAAAAAATCCAGTATGGTTCCCTTAATTACTGTTACAAACAGTAGAATGCAAAAGCCCAGTATGGGTCTGGATCAAAAACCCAAAAAGTCAACTGAATATGAGAAGCATACGAGGCAGCATCTGATGTTTTCAGCAGAAATCAATTTTTATTCCTCCATGTGAAAGTAACTGGCAACGTTTCGGCTTCAACTGAGGCCTTTCTCAAGCCGGAGAGGAGACTTAATAGCTGTCTACAAATATGTGAAGGGCTCTCTCAGTGCAGAGGGATCAGCCCTATTCTCATCTGCACAAGGAAAGACTAGAAGCAATGGGATGAAACTAAAAGGGAGGAGACACAGATTAGATATTAGACAGTGAGGGGGATCAGTGATTGGAACAAGTTACCACGGGAGGTGGGGCGTTCTTCAATGGATGTGTTCAGAGGTCGGACAGACATCTGTCTGGGAGGATTTAGTGATCCTGCATTGAGCAGGGGGTTGGACCCCATGACCCTGGAGGTAACTTCCAACTTTACCGTTCTATGATTCTATGACTGCAGATGACAGGTCATTAGCGTCAAATCCTGTTGGTGAGAAAGCAGATATACTATAGATAACAGGTCACTGACAACCATTGTGGTGTGATGGCAGATTTACTATAGATAAGTCATAAACTTCCCCTGTAGAGGAAAAGCAGATATACTATCCATAACAGTTCACTAGCCCCCCCTGTGGTGAGAGAGCAAATATACCATGGACTACAGGTCACTAGCACCCCCTGTGGTGAGAGATTCGACAATAGGTAACTATCACTCCCTGTAGTGAGAGAGCAGAAATACTATAGAGGACAGGTCACTAGCACCCTCTGTGGTGGGAGAGCAGATATACAATGTATAACATGCCACTAGAGCCCCCTTTGGTGAGAGAGCAGATATACTATAGATAACAGGTCACTGACAACCATTGTGGTGTGACGGCAGATTTACTATAGATAAGTCATAAACTTTCCCTGTAGGGGGAAAGCAGATATACTATCCATAACAGGTCACTAGCCCCCCCCCCCCCCCTGTGGTGAGAGAGCAGATATACCATGGACTACAGGTCACTAGAGCCCCCTGTGTTGAGAGAGTTGATATACTATTGATAACAGGTCACTAGCACCCCCTGTAGTGAGAGAGCAGAAATACTATAGAGGACAGGTCACTAGCACCCTCTGTGGTGGGAGAGCAGATATACAATGTATAACATGTCACTAGCGCCCC
Source organism: Eleutherodactylus coqui (assembly GCA_035609135.1). NCBI lineage: Eukaryota > Metazoa > Chordata > Amphibia > Anura > Eleutherodactylidae > Eleutherodactylus > Eleutherodactylus coqui. The sequence continues at coordinate 26,230,752 of CM069412.1, read as the reverse complement.
TTTTGGTGAGAGAGTAGATATGCTATGGAAAACAGGTCACTAGCTCCACATTTGGTGAGTGAGTAGATATACTATGAATAACAGGTCACTAGCACCCCTTGTGGTGAGAGAGCAGGTATACTATCTATAACAGCGTCAAATCCTGTTGGTGAGAAAGCAGATATACTATAGATAACAGGTCACTGACAACCATTGTGGTGTAACAGCAGATTTACTATAGATAAGTCATAAACTTCCCCTGTAGGGGGAAAGCAGATATACTATCTATAACAGGTCACTAGCACCCCCTGTGGTGAGAGAGTAGATATGCTGCAGATAACAGGTCACTAGCGCCCCCTGTGATAAGAGAGCACATCTACTATGAAGTAATAATTATTAGAAAATTATAGCACCAGTGAGACACACAGTCCTGCTAGATGCGCATTCCACACATACAGCTCTGCTACATGTGCGTCATACACACACAGCTCTGCTACATGCGCACGTCACACACACAACTCTGCTACATGCGTGCATCACACACAGTTTTGTAACATGCACACGTCTCACACACACACAGCTCTGCTACAGATGTGCATCACACACACAGCTCTGATTCATGTGCGTGTCATAGATACACACAGTTCTGCTACATGTGCGTCACACACACAGACACAGCTCTGCTACCTTTCATGTGCATGTCACAGACACACACAGCTTTGCTACATTACATGCACATGTCACAGACACACACAGCTCTGCTACATATGTGCATCACACACACACAGCTCTGATTCATTTGCGTGTCATAGACACACACAGCTCTGCTACATGTGCGTCACACACACAGACACAGCTCTGCTACATTACATGCATATGTCACAGACACACACAGCTCTGCTAGATGCATGTGTCACACACACAGCTGTGCAACATACATTTTGTCAGCCTGTGCTGGTTTAGGATCTGTAATGATGTCACCGTCATGTGACCCCCGGACTCCTCCCACACAGGTGACTGATCACATGAGGGTGACATCATCACAGGTTCTGCAAGCACACAGCTGCTGTCAGGCTCTGCGTGTTTTATGCCTTAGGACCTGTGATGATATCACCATCATGTGATCAGGGGCGGATCATGAGAAGCACTCATTCACACACTCATGTGGTAGCTAGCACTTTGAGAACAGGTCAATAGCGCCCCCCTGTGGTGAGAGAGCAGATATACTACAGAGGACAGGTCATTAGTGCCCCTTAATGGTGAGAGAGCAGATATACCATTGAAAAAGGCACTAGCGTCCCCTCCCAAATGTGCTCGCCGGCACGGAGCGTAGCAGTGCAGGAGTATGAAAAACATAGCGGGAAGATAGGTCCTGCTCGTTAACATTATGTGCGGGCTATACGGCCGGTCTGATCTCTTCTCACTCGTACAACTAACGGGCAAGAATCCCGCTGATGAAAGCGAAACCGCTGAACTCAATGGAGATCAGTTATTTTGTCACGTTACGCGTCCGTGATTATCACAGCTACATAACGGAATTAAAAAACGTTGGTGTGTTTAAGCCCTCGCCGTGTATTATGCATGCAAAACTACGTAATACGCTGAGCGGAGACGCCCATGTGAACAAGCCGTTAATATACAATTACAAGCAGCCCTTTCAAGGCAACCATAAGGCTCGTTTCATGTGGGCAATCACGATTTTGCCATTTAAAAAATTGCCGCAAAATCGCGTCTTTTTAGCCACTTTTTTTGAGCGTCAGTTTTGCTTTTTCTCACAAAAACATCGCTGCCGCTTGCGATTTTCTTGCACTTTTTTTTTCGCGATTTTGCCATGATTTTTTTACAGGTAAAATCAACAGGACTTTCTAATGTTAAAAACGCGTCGTACAAAAATCGCAAATTCGTGCTTTGCGATGCAATAAAAATGAGGCTCCATAGGGAAACAAAAAAAATCGCACATCGCAGAAAGACTGGACGTGCCGCGATTTTTTTCTCTCGCAACATTGCAAATGTGAAGGAAACCATTGAAAATCATTGGTTTTAGAATTCTGCGCTTTTACCCACTGTTGCATCGTGCGAAAATCGCACGATTTTCTCGCCGGTGTGAAAGCTTCCTAAGGCTGACGTTGCCCTCAGTGAAAATGAGTTTGACACCCCTAGTCTAAGGCCTTTGCACTACGGTGCTGGCTGCCAATGCTGTTTGTATTCTGCCACCTGCTGGTGATACTGTAAAATAACAGAAGAAGGTGCAACCGGAGAGCAGCCATAGCCGGGGCGCTCATCCCGTCTGGGCTGTGAGAACAAGCTCCAACACTTCAGAATCACTTTATACAGAAAACTATCCTAAAACCTTGTAAATAACGCACTAATTAGGAGCGGCTCATTAACTGGAGAACTAATAACTGTATTATACACAGAACTATGTTACAACTTATGACCCTGCATGCAAATTAATTAGGACTATAAACCCGGCATATTCTTCAGGGCGACTCGTTACTAAGAGCCAAAATCCCCACAACTCCCAACATCACCTACAGCAGATCTAAAAACTTTGCACAATTCGCCATCTCCAAGCGGCCTACGCAAAAATAACAACCCCCTCGCTATCTTTCCTTCACTAGCAGGTTCATTCAGGTGTTGTAGACATGAGTGGCATGGGTGGCATTAGCGCAGTTGCCTTGCTAGGTTCAAGTCCCATCAATATTAACATCAGCATGGACTTTGAAAAACTCCATCCAGATGTTGACCTTGGTCATATTTGAACCCATACCTGCACTACAAGGCAGCAGTGCCGACAACAAGAGCCACCACTGCCGACAACAAGAGCCACCACTGCCGACAACTAGAGCCACCACTGCCGACAACAAGAGCCACCACTGCCAACAACTAGAGCCACCACTGCCGACAACTAGAGCCACCACTGCCGACAACTAGAGCCACCAATGCTGACAAGAGCCACCACTGCCGACAACTAGAGCCACCACTGCTGACAACTAGAGCCACCACTGCTGACAACTAGAGCCACCACTGCCGACAACAAGAGCCACCACTGCTGACAACAAGAGCCACCACTGCCGACAACTAGAGCCACCACTGCCGACTACAAGAGCCACCACTGTTGACAACTAGAGCCACCACTGCCGACAACTAGAGCCACCACTGCCGACAACAAGAGCCACCACTGCTGACAACAAGAGCCACCACTGCTGACAACTAGAGCCACCACATTTGTCTTTTTTGCTCCAGAGGAAAAAGAAAAATAAACACAGAAAGCACATCCAGATGTTGCTCTTGGTCAGATTTGAACCTACAACTCCTGCACTGCTAACATCAGAAACACAAAGAGAACATACAAAGTCCATGTAGAGAGCTTGTCCTTGGACAGATTTGAACCTAGGACCCCAGCACTGCAAGGCTAGTGACCGAGCCACCATGCTTTCTCTTCTGTTTTCCTCTTTCTACTCCCTCCTTTTCCTCCAGTAAAGATGGGGGAAGAAGGAGAAGGATCATGGGAGAAAAGAAAGAAGGAGAATAAGATGATCTTCTCCTTTTTCACCTCTTGAGAAGAAGCAGGAGGAGGAAAAAGGCAGAAGCTTGGTGGCTCAGTGAGTAGCTCTGCTACCTTGTAGTACTGAGGTTCTAGGTGCATGGCTAATTATCAGTAACATCTGTATGGAGTTTATATGCTCTCTTTGCATTTATTATTCTTGTTCTTCTCCATTGTTCCCATCCTCTGGAGTAGGGAGAAGGAGGAAGTGTGGGGGTGTAAGGAGGGAGCCCAGGTTCAGGTTTGTGCTGCAATGAGCTCTGTTATGGTTCCTATAGTTATGTAATTTGGATGGTATAAGGGCGACCTCTACTGGCCATCATACATTTAAGCAGTTTATGTATTTCTCTTTGGCATGTTGTATGCCACTTCCGATTGGCTGTAGAGGTCAGATTGGAGATTTGGAAGACTTGAGATCATGGAGAGCTACAAAGCTGTAGAGTAATTCCAGTGGTACTGAGCCTTAAGAGAGACTGCATTATTGAAAGAGAGAGGTGCTAAAGAAGTGAGGAGTCAGCTTGGGGAGCCGTGGAGGATGTGTCCTGGAGAATATGTGCCTGTTAGAGAGGGATAATGGCAGAGAGAACAAACCTGCAGGGACTACAGCCACAGGGACTGCTACAAAGGATTCACATAGTCTTGCAGCTCTGCGAATCCAGGTACCCCCAACAGACGTCCAAAGATGTGCCACCTACATTATGGTATTGAACATGCTGGAGATATGTAAGTGAGGTTGGCCCTCAGGTAAATGCCCACATGTGCACATGGGTAGTGGCTTAAACTCAGGCCTGCCAGCTAAAATACATGACCTCTAGCCGACGCCGGAGGAACACATATTCATCCGTCAGTTGCAGACAAGTTATAGGGCAACATTTGCGTTACTTTCGGACTGTGTACGGGCAACTGCCACAGTCCTGCGGAACTGAAGAGCAGGGGACTCGGGGAGGAGGATCCTGGCTGCACACTGACATCAGAGTGTGCGCCGGGATCAGCGGTAACAGTGATTACCAGCGGGGAGCTGCGGGCCACATAACATGAGGCAGCAGGCTGAATTCGGCCCGCGGGCCTTGTGTTTAACACATGTGGTTTAGGTAGTCGGCTCAAGGTTGACTCAGCCTTCCATCCTTCCAAGGTCGGTTAAATGTTATTTATGAAATAAATGACCTGAAAGCGCTGCAGAATAATTGGCAAAACCCCCCCCCCCCCCCCCCCCCCCCTCACACACACACACGCACCTCCCGAGCCAGGGGAAGGCATGGGTTACCCAAGATGGGAAACAAAGGGGGCGCAACCTGCTTTTTTTCTGGGTTTTATCTCCGAAGGGGATGAAACCCAGAAAAAATGGTTCCGACAGACGCAGGGGAGCAGTTGGAGCTGCTCCTGCCTGTCCGACCATCCGAAAAGATCCTTTCTACAGGTGATCTGACTCAGAACGCCTCAACAGACCACCGGTAGAAAGGATCATCTAATCGTCCGACAACCACGAGCAGCTCCAACTGTCTTGGTGTCCAGGTGTCACCCTCTGTGGCCCCCACAGTTGTCCTTTCTGAGGCCCCCATATAGTAATAGTGCTCCCCTCTGGTTACACTAGCTGAAGATCTCATCTGCTTGCTGAGTCAGCAGTGGCGCCGGGTCACGTCTGCAGCACGCGCCGTAAACGCTCTCAGGATTCAATATTTTGTTCCTTTCTGTAGTTTCAGAATTTGTTAACTTTTTCCTTCTGTTTTAGGAAAAGCAGAAGTGAAGAATCTCGAGGAGCAAATGTGAAGAATGATTTCTCTGTCTCTAAGGTGTGTAGAGGGTTAACCCTTCCTTGGCCCCATGCTGGAGTACTATGAGTCAGCCTCAGTCGATAATGGGAAGTTGCTGCTGGCGCCATGCTGGTGGGGTAAGCTCTTATCATATAATGAGGATATTTGGGGAACATGGTCAGGTGCGGGAAGCCCCTCAGTCATTAACTCCTTGGAGACCAGTATTCAACACAAGTTGTATGATGCTTGTTTTTTGCAGGATGGGTTTTTTGGTAATGTTACTGGTTCAATTATATAGGCAAATGCAGAATATAGGCGCCCCCTACAAAAAACATTCCCTATAACTGCCCCCTATAAAATAACACAGCCTGGAACTGCCGCCCAAGAAAACTGACATCTGGAACTGCCGTATGAAAAAAACAACACCTAGAACTGCCCGCTAAGAAAACCAACACCTGGAACTGAACCCTGAGAAAAATCATGCCTGGAACTGCCTCCTATGAAAACCCTCGCCTGGCGCTACACCCTGCCAAAGCGGCAGCTGAGAACTGCGGTCTATGAAAACTAACACCTGGTACTGTCCCCTGCAAAAAGAAAGGAACTCGGAATTACTCCCTGCCAAAACCAATGCCTGAAAATGCCCCCTACAAGAACCGATACCAATAACTGCCCCCTACAAGAACCGATGCCAATAACTGCCCCCTACAAGAACCGATGCCAATAACTGCCCCGTACAAGAACCGATGCCAATAACTGCCCCCTACAAGAACCAATGCCAATAACTGCTCCCTACAAGAACCGATGCCAATAGCTGCCCCCTACAAGAACCAATGCCAATAACTACTCCCTACAAGAACCGATGCCAATAACTACTCCCTACAAGAACCGATGCCAATAACTGCCCCGTACAAGAACCGATGCCAATAACTGCCCCCTACAAGAACCGATGCCAATAACTGCCCCCTACAAGAACCAATGCCAATAACTACTCCCTACAAGAACCGAAGCCAATAACTGCCCCGTACAAGAACCGATGCCAATAACTGCCCCCTACAAGAACCGATGCCAATAACTGCCCCCTGCTAAAACCTGCTCTGGGGCTCAGATTTCGGGCGGTGTAAGATGAGCATAGGCCCATCTACACTCTGCAGCACGAAGCGTAGTTGCGCCTGAACAAAGGACGCAACTTTGCTGGCTTTTCCAACTCCGCACCAGAATGCAGGAGTTTAAAAATAACCGTGGGAAGACAGGTGCCGCCCGATTTTTCCCACGCGTAGTGTTCACTCGGGCGGCTCCTATCTTTTCTCGCCCCAAAAAATTAACAAACGGGAATCCTGATAGTGAAACAAACCAACTGAAATCCTATTGAAATCAGGGGTTTCGTTTGTCCCGTTCTGCAGCTGTGCTTATCACCAGGTAGAAAACCGCGCTCGTCTGACTCCGCCCACCTGCTGCAGATCCTAGGTGTGAATGCAGACATACAATCTGTATTTTTCATTCACTTTTATAGGGCTTCGACAGACGAACGTGTGCGCAAATATGCCTGCCTCTACGGAGCGTTTTTGAGCCATTGGAGATGGCAATACTCAGGTTGACACATTCCTGTAGTGTATGTTTTGCGCTCACAATGCCAGTTCGCACGCGTGCGTAAAACTCCCTTTCCGTGAATTAGAATGGCTATTTAAACCCAAATAAGGGCCGTCTGTCTTCTTTTCCTCCGTTGTCCGCACGGTCGCACCCTCTACCTGATTTCTCCCCCTGATTTTTGTAACCTTCCATAGACTTCTATGGCAGCTTTCTGCGTATTAGCACAAAGATAAGGCAGGAGCTATCTTTTGTCATGCGCAGGAATTGCGCATGCGAGAAACACGCTCATGAGAACGAAAACCTTGAAATCAATGGGTTCAGTTCGTAACGTTTTGCTGACGTGAGTTTCACACACGCAAAAACTACGCAAACACGGTCGTCTGTTTAAGCCCTTAAAGCGATTTCCCTTTCACGGATGCGCCGACCCGCACAGCTCAGTCTAAGAAGTGCTGACATTATGGGATTGTTCTGCTACAGACATAATGGCGCAGTACAGCGACCAAGTGATGAAGCCATCCTCATCATCATCATCATTATGCTCATCATCCTCTGCCACTTCCTCCTTCAGGGTCGGACTCTCACTTTCAGTAGAGCTTCCACTTTCTTGTGGTTTTTGGGGGATTTGTAGAATTCTTGCCCATCGCAGAATCTCCGTGTCTTCGCTGTGTGATTAGTAGCAGTTCTGCGGCTTCCAGTGAGCGGCGCTCTTGGTGAAGGCAGGAGAAGCAACTTGTTAAAGGGGTTTGCTAGGGAAATACTATTGATGACCGGTCATCCATAGTCGATCAGCTGGGGTCCGTCGCTCGTGACCCCGACCGATCAGCTGAGCGAGCGCATGCTGTCAGCGCCGCAATTACACAGAGGTTGGAGACGAAATGTTAAATTGCACCCAATCAACAACTGTTTGGCTTGGAATTCTCTGTTTTTCATCAACTTTGGGTCGAATTCAGACAGCCGTATGAGAATTGCACCATAGAATCTCAGGCGCAACTCACATCGCACTGCACACCTGTTTCTATGATGTCCGGGCTGCGCAGACGGCGCGCATTGCAGGTGTTATTCTCATCCGTCATATGGACCAAAATAGGACATGCAGTGATTTATTTCACAAGGACCATCGTTGTGGAAAATTGCTGTCAATAGCCTCAGCAACTCTAATGGGTCCATATACTGATGGGTCCATATACCGATGGGTCCATATACTGATGGGTCCATGTACTGATGGGTCCATATACTAATGGGTCCATATACTGATGGGTCCATATACCGATGGGTCCATATACTGATGGATCCATATACTGATGGGTCCATGTACTGATGGCTCCATGTACTGATGGGTCTATATACTGATGGGTCCATATACTGATGGATCCATGTACTGATGGCTCCATGTACTAATGGGTCCATGTACTGTTGGGTCCATATACTGCTGGATCCATATACTGATGGGTCCATATACTGATGGCTCCATGTACTAATGGGTCCATGTACTGATGGGTCCATGTACTGATGGGTCCATATACTGATGGATCCATGTACTGATGGGTCCATGTACTGATGGGTCCATCTACTGATGGGTCCATATACTGATGGGTCCATGTACTGATGGATCCATGTACTGATGGGTCCATGTACTGATGGGTCCATGTACTGATGGGTCCATATACTGATGGGTCCATGTACTGATGGGTCCATATACTGATGGCTCCATGTACTAATGGGTCCATGTACTGATGGGTCCATGTACTGATGGGTCCATGTACTGATGGATCCATGTACTGATGGGTCCATGTACTGATGGGTCCATCTACTGATGGGTCCATATACTGATGGGTCCATGTACTGATGGCTCCATGTACTAATGGGTCCATGTACTGATGGGTCCATGTACTGATGGGTCCATATACTGATGGGTCCATATACTGATGGGTCCATGTACTAATGGGTCCATGTACTGACGGGTCCATGTACTGATGGGTCTATATACTGATGGGTCCATATACTGATGGATCCATGTACTGATGGCTCCATGTACTAATGGGTCCATGTACTGATGGGTCCATATACTGATGGATCCATATACTGATGGGTCCATATACTGATGGCTCCATGTACTAATGGGTCCATATACTGATGGGTCCATGTACTGATGGGTCCATATACTGTGGATCCATGTACTGATGGGTCCATGTACTGATGGGTCCATGTACTAATGGGTCCATGTACTGATGGGTCCATATACTGATGGGTCCATATACTGATGGCTCCATGTACTAATGGGTCCATGTATTGATGGGTCTATATACTGATGGGTCCATATACTGATGGATCCATGTACTGATGGGTCTATATACTGATGGGTCCATGTACTAATGGGTCCATGTACTGATGGGTCCATATACTGATGGGTCCATATACTGATGGCTCCATGTACTGATGGCTCCATGTACTAATGGGTCCATGTACTGATGGGTCCATATACTGATGGATCCATATACTGATGGGTCCATATACTGATGGGTCCATGTACTAATGGGTCCATATACTGATGGGTCCATGTACTGATGGGTCCATATACTGTGGATCCATGTACTGATGGGTCCATGTACTGATGGGTCCATGTACTAATGGGTCCATGTACTGATGGGTCCATATACTGATGGGTCCATATACTGATGGATCCATGTACTGATGGCTCCATGTACTAATGGGTCCATGTACTGATGGGTCCATATACTGATGGATCCATATACTGATGGATCCATATACTGATGGCTCCATGTACTGATGGGTCTATATACTGATGGGTCCATATACTGATGGATCCATGTACTGATGGCTCCATGTACTAATGGGTCCATGTACTGATGGCTCCATATACTGATGGATCCATCTACTGATGGGTCCATATACTGATGGCTCCATGTACTAATGGGTCCATGTACTGATGGGTCCATGTACTGATGGGTCCATATACTGATGGATCCATATACTGATGGGTCCATGTACTGATGGGTCCATGTACTAATGGGTCCATGTACTGATGGGTCTATGTACTGATGGGTCCATATACTGATGGGTCCATATACTGATGGGTCCATATACTGATGGCTCCATGTACTAATAGGTCCATGTATTGATGGGTCTATATACTGATGGGTCCATATACTGATGGATCCATGTACTAATGGGTCCATGTACTAATGGTTCCATGTACTGATGGGTCCATATACTGATGGGTCCATATACTGATGGGTCCATATACTGATGGGTCCATGTACTAATGGGTCCATATACTGATGGGTCCATGTACTGATGGGTCCATGTACTGATGGGTCCATATACTGATGGGTCCATGTACTGATGGGTCCATATACTGATGGGTCCATGTACTGATGGGTCCATATACTGATGGATCCATATACTGATGGGTCCATATACTGATGGCTCCATGTACTAATAGGTCCATATACTGATGGGTCCATGTACTGATGGGTCCATATACTGTGGATCCATGTACTGATGGGTCCATGTACTGATGGGTCCATGTACTAATGGGTCCATGTACTGATGGGTCCATATACTGATGGGTCCATATACTGATGGCTCCATGTACTAATGGGTCCATGTATTGATGGGTCTATATACTGATGCGTCCATATACTGATGGATCCATGTACTGATGGCTCCATGTACTAATGGGTCCATGTACTGATGGGTCCATATACTGATGGGTCCATATACTGATGGGTCCATATACTGATGGCTCCATGTACTAATGGGTCCATGCACTGATGGGTCCATATACTGATGGGTCCATATACTGATGGCTCCACGTACTAATGGGTCCATGTACTGATGGGTCCATATACTGATGGATCCATGTACTTATGGCTCCATGTACTAATGGGTCCATGTACTGATGGGTCCATGTACTGATGGGTCCATGTACATGGGAAACACACAGACAACGCACAGAGAGAAAGTACAGCTATATGAATACCGCCTTAAACAAATGTATGTGGCGATTCATGATTCAGCCCTAGCCCAAATCTAGAATTTACTTCCTAGAATTTATTTTAACCCCTTCGTGGCCAAGCCTGTTTGCACCTTAATGACCAGGCCAAATTTTGGAAATATGACGTGTGTCACGTTAACATAGAATAACTCCGTTAAGGTTTTGCATATCCAAGTGATTCTGACATTGTTTTTTTCGCCACATATTGTACTTCATTTAGGTGGAAAAATAGAGCGATAGAACTTGTGTGGAATCACTGAGGCAGATGGAACTTAATATTTAAATTTGCCCTTCACAGATAAGCATCCTTAAAACTTAACCTTTAATAATTTAAAACTAAATCCTAAGGGCAATACACAAATAGCCATGACATACAGAAAGACAGTAGGTATCCCGCAGGGCCAGTAGCCAGGGTCACACAAAATAACCCTCTATCCGTGCCTCCTTGTTGGAGGAACCAATGGTGAGTATATGCGGCCAGGCTATAGGAGTGTCCCAGTACACCGAGCAGCCCCGGAGGTAGAGTTATACTCCTATTAACAATGTCCAGTATAAATAGTGCCAAATGTCCAAATGGGCGCTATAGAAGGATAAATAGATGCATCAGCAGGGTGGAATCACGAACAATGCATCTAGTATCATAAATGATAGGGATCATACTCAAAACCCACACATTCATACATCCTATTCCTGCCTATTAGCCGAGTACCTAGTTGAGCCACTAAGAGAAGGAACACCCCTTTATCCGAACAATAGGGTAATATTTCAAGACTTAGTTGCAGCTTGAAGAGGCGGCTCTTTATATAGAATTTTAATGAAGCGAAATGTGATCACATGACCAGGGATCGCATATCACGGCCCCGAATGACAGCTCCAGGCTGTTGGCTATCTCCGGCAGTTGACAGCTGGGAGCTATCACGTCCACAGACCCCGGGGCTTTATTCCACAGTGAGGCTGTCAATTGACGGCCGTATAGAATAAAGCCCAGCTAATGAGGCCATCAAAAGGCATATCGGCGGTCACTAAGGGGTTAAAAGTATAAAACACAAACAGAAAATTACAAGAAAATCAGAAGTTAACAAAAAGAAACTAACTAAAACCTCTTCTTGTGTTTCCTCAGACTTGTTTGAGCTTGCTTGCCATCTTGAACTTCTTATTGATCCTGGCTTAACCTGAAGAGGTTGACTTAGGCCCTATCTAACTAGAATTGGCATAGCTGCTGAAATGGAAAGTAATATAGATATTAGTTGCTGGTAAATATGGTGGGGAAGTCATAACAAAGAAATCATGGGAAAGGTTATGATGAAGGTCATGCCGGCCATCTTTCTATTTTACCCCATATTACCTACCGCATTATTCATCTAAACTATTAAAACCACTCACCATCACCCCTCCCCCTCTAGATAAACTATACATAACACATAGATATTATACAATACCAACACAAAATACCCGTATACTGTGTGTGTGTATATATATATATATATATTTTTTTTTTTTATTTTTTTTTTAACTTTACTCACTATATACCATATACACTTGATGTTTCACCATATTTACAGAACATATGATGCCTTAATATCAAGACATCAATTTTTTATTTTTTTTTAATAATACAATACTACAATTTCAAAACACTCAGCCATAGGATCCAAGTCCGGTATTTGTAAGCCCTTTATCCTTCACCTAAACACCTGGCGTGTGACGTGTAATACCTAACCACTAGACTAACTCGGTATAAAGTGCATCTCTCCTGACCACCCGAATGCCTCACATGCCCACTCAGCATAAAAAAACAGAGCTAGCTGAGGCCAACCGGTGGAAGTGCCCTCCCTTCTATAAACTTCTATACTAAAAGGACAATGAAGCAGGAAGTGCTCCATAGTCTCTAATATAGAGCCACACTCCTCCCTGGGACAGTCCCTTTCTTCTGAGCTCCTATTCTTCAAATTGTCTCTCATATCGAACTTACCATGGAAAGCGCACCAAGCCGAATCCCAGTCCTTCAATGTGACTCTAACTGAATTCAGCAAAGCTAACCCTACTTTTAGGTCCTGGCTTGGGCAATCACTGAGGGCCAGTGTTTTTTGAAGGCAGGAGACCAACACCCTCCTGTCAATAAGCCTCCTCTACAGGGTCCTGATCTCTTCAGCCCGAAAGCCTCAGCGGCGGAGATGTCCATGGGTTTGTATGAAAGTCTTTTATCTGCCCTTCTGTCTCCCATTTCTGGAAGAAAGGCTGAAACCATGCCTTGGAAGAGGCTAACCACAAGAAAGCCATTCCTGATTTCCAGAAGTTACTTTAAGAAAGGTATTCACAAGGAATACCACAGGATTGACCATACCCAATCCTCCTAGTCTCCTTTATGGTATGTGACCTCACACTCAACTAATTTTAGCCTATTTCCCCATAACAGCTGAAAAAACAGAATATAGACCCGTGACCATAGAGGCTCTGGCAAGACACACACACTGCCCTGGTAGATTAACAAAGGGAGCAGGAAAGTTTCAATGAGACCATCCCTTCCATTGGTCAACCTTCTGGCTGGCCTTTTTCAGTCTACAAACCTTCCCAGTAAACCATATCTCAGAAGGACTGACCAGAAGTCCTCATGATTAACCATATCACAAGCCTTTGTCTGATCCAAGGACAGCAAGAACTGCTTCCAGTTACCCATCCTGCCCTGTTCCACAGCCCCCGGACACCCAGTACAGCGCTAAAAGGTCTTCGGCCTGGAACAGAACAGTGCTGAGCTCATGAAAGTAGCCTGGGGCAAACTACCAATCTGAAAAGTATCTTAACCAGAACCTTCCAGTGCGTATTGACAAACGCTGTAGGATGCCAATTCTCAATCCGGAACAGATCCTTATCCTTTAACAGAATTATCAGAGCAGAGAAGCCAGATGCTCCTTAAAGGTCTTATAAAACTTGGATGGTTAGCCATTCGGAGCTGGCATTTTCTTGAGCCTAAGCCTGTCAAAGGCCAGTCGAACTTCCTCTTCTCCGATAGGTTCCGTCAAAACATTCCGTATTCAAGAATGCAGTAATAACAAGCAAGACACAGTAATGACAAATTGATGATACTCTAACTTTAACGGTCTCTCTCTGTCTCTCTTGTTTTCCTGAAGATTGATTTACTGAACAATTTCCCCACTATTGAACTTAGATGAAACAATTTGGTTAGATTTGACTGTAGGAAAATCCTAAAAAAGAAGCAGAGGGAGAAGTGGCTGTATGGCTAATCCTATCTTGTACTTCACCAGATAGCTATAACTCACTGTTAGATGAAGATGGACCTCTGAAAGGATCTGCTGTTGTCTCTGCTGTGGGATGCCAAGGGAGCAGGTTGGTCACCACACTTGACCTTGGGAAACGATAACTCACGGAACTACTCCTTCTCTCCGACCACGGAACTGCAAGCACTCCTTGCTCACATTTGGCTGTGTCTGATTATGTGCTCTGCGTCACTTCCTTTTATAACCTCTCTCTCTCCCGCACTCTTGCATAGGGACCTGTATCTTTGCTTCCTGCCCTTGGGCTCTGCACCAGTAAGATTAAACCTGACTGTCAGCCAATGGGAGGCCAGCTGACATCAGGATTGAGCTCTATGACTAGAGCAGAAGGGGAGACACTGGGTCTCTCCAACAGACTGCACCTTTTGGATCCAGGGATGGCATTCAGACAGGTGAAACAGAAGAAGTGTACCATGAGTGTTCTGTAGGACCCGCTGGGCCACTAGACTTCCCCCTTACCCAGATGCCACCACTATGACAGGTACCAGGCTGATCTGAACAGGAGGGCTGGAGGATGACAGGGATGCCTCTCCTGTACTGCACACTCCTTCCTTGGGGCATGCTGCATATTCTTGGCCGAGGACACACCACTATTTCCCCCCTGTTTAGGCCCTGGCACCACTGCAGGTATCAGGCTAGTCTGAACAGCGGGGAAACCCTTAACTTCCACCTCCATATCGTTCCCACTACTTTAAGGGCTTTATCATTATACCCTACTTGTTCAGATCCTGACACCACTACCAATATTGGGTTTTCCTGAAGAGCGGGGATATTCTTATTAATGGAAAACGGAACATATCTTGATCTCCCCATCTCAGCTGCTTTGCATTTTTTCTTCCTTCGCCTCTTCTTTCCCTCGGTGTCCAGTAATTCTTCCCCAAAGAACTGTATGAAGTCCACCGGGGATCCAATTATTTTTAAATAACCGCCAGAGTCTATGTAATCATTACTTTCCTGGGATGATTCATCTGAAGAACCTGCTGGTTCAGGTTGTCTCACGGGGGTTCCAGATGACGTCTCCCCACCGCTCTGGAACTCCATAGGGGTCTCCTTTTTCTCCTCACTTGGAGACTAACTTTACGTGCTGCGCAGTAACTCCTCTGGCGTTCCACATGGAGACGCCATTGCTGCTGCACATGGCTGTTCCTAGCACGAGTCCCTCTGCCAATTCTTCCTCTAATTCCTCCTGATCACTTTCATCTGGCAAACAGACCCGCTGTAGTTCTCGCTCTGTTGGGTTTCTCATTGCATCAAACCTTTTTTGGTTTCTCAATCTCTCGGCAAACGGGCCGCTTTCCTGGAGGATGAGATTCTTCTTGGCAGTTATGCCTTTGATGACAAGTCTCTGTACTTCGGCTGATTATACAACTCTTCCTTCCCCTGAGATGTATTATTTGCTTTTGTTCAAGCAGATTGAAGCTCGTCCTGCAGTATCTTTAACTGCTTCCCGGTCATCTAATATTCTTTATTAAAAAGCTTAATCCACATACTGTAGTCTTTAACAGGGTCCCCCAGACGGTGTTCACCCCAACAGTACAGGATGAGGACATCTCACGGTTTCCTTTCCCCATGCTCTCACCAATTCTGTGCAGGTTCCTGCAGCAGGGTCCACATTTTGGCAAACCCTCTCAGACCATCTTAATCCAGGGTTACCTGAACCACCTTCTGGAACCAGCCGTGCTTCTCTGTCACTGCACCTACAAGGAACAGTGATTCTTTTTTAGCTGAAACTCATCCCAGAGAACCTCTCACCTCCCTAGGGAGAGACTCCAGGCACATATCCTGCAGAAACTCCTACCTGCAGTGTACAGAGCTCCACTTAGCTCACCAGCACCACCTAGGGGAGTTCAAGAGTGTGATTGCTCTTACAGTAGAGCTCTATAGTGTAACCGCTCTTATAGTAGATCTTCATAATGTGATCGTCCTTACAGTAGAGCTCCATAATGTGATCGTCCTTACAGTAGAGGCTCCATAATGTGATCGCCCTTACAATAGAGCTCCATAGTGGGACCACCTTTACAGTAGAGCTCCATAGTGTGACCGCTCTTACAGCAGAAGCTCCATAGTGTGACCGCTCTTACAGTAGAGACCTCCATAGTGTGATCACCCTTACAGTAGAGCTCCATAATGTGATCACCCTTACAGTAGAGCTCCATAGTGTGACCGCCCTTACAGTAGAGGCTCCATAGTGTGACCGCTCTTACAGCAGAAGCTCCATAGTGTGACCGCTCTTACAGTAGAGACCTCCATAGTGTGATCACCCTTACAATAGAGCTCCATAGTGTGACCACCTTTACAGTAGAGCTCCATAGTTTGACTGCCCTTACAGTAGAGCTCCATAGTGTAACCGCTCTTACAGTAGAGGCTCCATAATGTGATCACCCTTACAGTAGAGCTCCATAGTGTGACCGCCCTTACAGTAGAGCTCTATAGTGTGACCGCTCTTACAGTAGAGCTCCATAGTGTGACCACCTTTACAGTAGAGCTCCATAGTTTGACTGCCCTTACAGTAGAGCTCCATAGTGTAACCGCTCTTACAGTAGAGGCTCCATAATGTGATCACCCTTACAGTAGAGCTCCATAGTGTGACCGCCCTTACAGTAGAGCTCTATAGTGTGACCGCTCTTACAGTAGAGCTCCATAGTGTGACCACCTTTACAGTAGAGCTCCATAGTTTGACCGCCCTTACAGTAGAGCTCCATAGTGTAACCGCTCTTACAGTAGAGGCTCCATAATGTGATCACCCTTACAGTAGAGCTCCATAGTGTGACCGCCCTTACAGTAGAGCTCTATAGTGTGACCTCTCTTACAGTAGAGGCTCCATAGTGTGACCGCTCTTGCAGTAGAGGCTCCATAGTGTGACCGCCCATACAGTAGAGGCTCCATAGTGTGACCGCCCTTACAGTAGAGCTCCATAATGTGATCACCCTTACAGTAGAGCTCCATAGTGTGACTGCTCTTATAGTAGAGGCTCCATAGTGTGATCATTCTTACAGTATAGAGCTCCATAGTGTGACCGCTCTTACACTAGAGGCTCCATAGTGTGACCGCCCTTAAAGTAGATCTCAATAGTGTGATAGCTCTTGCAGTAGAAGCTCCATAGTGTGACCACTCTTACAGTAGAGGCTCCATAGTGTGACCGCTCTTATAGTAGAGCTCTATAGTGTGACCGCTCTTACAGTAGAGCTCTATAGTGTGACCGCTCTTACAGTAGAGTTCCATAGTGTGACTGCTCTTACAGTAGAGGCTCCATAGTGTGACCGCTCTTACAGTAGAGGCTCCATAGTGTGACCGCTCTTACAGTAGAGCTCTATAGTGTGACCGCTCTTACAGTAGAGCTCCATAGTGTGACTGCTCTTACAGTAGAGCTCCATAGTGTGACCGCTCTTACAATAGAGGCTCCATAGTGTGACCACTCTTATAGTAGAGGGCTCCATAGTGTGACCGCTCTTACAGTAGAGGCTCCATAGTGTGACCGCTCTTACAGTAGAGGCTCCATAGTGTGACCGCTCTTACAGTAGAGGCTCCATAGTGTGACTGCTCTTACAGTAGAGCTCCATAGTTTGACTGCCCTTACAGTAGAGCTCCATAGTGTAACCGCTCTTACAGTAGAGGCTCCATAATGTGATCACCCTTACAGTAGAGCTCCATAGTGTGACCGCCCTTACAGTAGAGCTCTATAGTGTGACCGCTCTTACAGTAGAGCTCCATAGTGTGACCACCTTTACAGTAGAGCTCCATAGTTTGACCGCCCTTACAGTAGAGCTCCATAGTGTAACCGCTCTTACAGTAGAGGCTCCATAATGTGATCACCCTTACAGTAGAGCTCCATAGTGTGACCGCCCTTACAGTAGAGCTCTATAGTGTGACCTCTCTTACAGTAGAGGCTCCATAGTGTGACCGCTCTTGCAGTAGAGGCTCCATAGTGTGACCGCCCATACAGTAGAGGCTCCATAGTGTGACCGCCCTTACAGTAGAGCTCCATAATGTGATCACCCTTACAGTAGAGCTCCATAGTGTGACTGCTCTTATAGTAGAGGCTCCATAGTGTGATCATTCTTACAGTATAGAGCTCCATAGTGTGACCGCTCTTACACTAGAGGCTCCATAGTGTGACCGCCCTTAAAGTAGATCTCAATAGTGTGATAGCTCTTGCAGTAGAAGCTCCATAGTGTGACCACTCTTACAGTAGAGGCTCCATAGTGTGACCGCTCTTACAGTAGAGGCTCCATAGTGTGACCGCTCTTATAGTAGAGCTCTATTGTGTGACCGCTCTTACAGTAGAGCTCCATAATGTGACCGCTCTTACAGTAGAGGCTCCATAGTGTGACCGCTCTTACAGTAGAGTTCCATAGTGTGACTGCTCTTACAGTAGAGGCTCCATAGTGTGACCGCTCTTACAGTATAGCTCTATAGTGTGACCGCTCTTACAGTAGAGCTCCATAGTGTGACTGCTCTTACAGTAGAGCTCCATAGTGTGACCGCTCTTACAATAGAGGCTCCATAGTGTGACCGCTCTTATAGTAGAGGGCTCCATAGTGTGACCGCTCTTACAGTAGAGGCTCCATAGTGTGACCGCTCTTACAGTAGAGGCTCCATAGTGTGACCGCTCTTACAGTAGAGGCTCCATAGTGTGACTGCTCTTACAGTAGAGCTCCATAGTGTGACCGCTCTTACAGTAGAGCTCCATAGTGTGACCGCTCTTATAGTAGAGCTCCATAGTGTATCCGCTCTTGTAGTAGAGGCTGCATAGTGTGACCCCTCTTATAGTAGAGGCTGCATAGTGTGACCGCTCTTACAGTAGAGCTCCACAGTGTGACTGCTCTTACAGTAGAGAATCCACAGTGTGACTGTTCTTACAGTAGAGACTCCATAGTGTGACCGCTCTTACGGTAGAGAGCTCCAGTGTGATCGCTCTTACAGTAGAGGCTCCATTGTGTGACCGCTCTTATAGTAGAGCTCCATAGTGTGATCATTCTTACAGTATAGAGCTTCATAGTGTGACCGCTCTTATAGTAGAGACCTCCCTAGTGTGACTGCTCTTACAGCAGAGGTCCATAGTGTGACCGCTCTTATAGTAAAGACCTCTATAGTGTGACCGCTCTTACAGCAGAGACCTTAATAGTGTGACCGCTCTTACAGCAGAGGTCCATAGTGTGACCGCTCTTACAGTAGAAACTCCCATAGTGTGATCACTTTACTGTAAGAGTGGTCACACTCTTCTGGCCGCTCTGCCATAACGCCCATATTGCTGGAGGCTGCAGTGATGGTTGACCTTCTGGAAGTTTCTCCCATCTGCACACAGGATCTTTGGAGCTCAGCCAGAGTGATCATTGTGTTCTTGGTCTCTTCTTACCAAGGCTCTTCTCCCCAATCATTTAGTTTGGTGGATCGGTAGCTCTAGGAAGAGTCCTGGTTGTTTCAAACCTCTTCCATGTAGGAATTCTGGAGGCTCCAGGGAACTTCCAGTGCAGCAGAAATGTTTCTGTAGCCTCCAGATCTGAGCCTCCACACTATCCAGTCTCTGAGCTCTACAGACAGTTCTTTCTTCCTTATGGCTTGGCGTCAGCTCTGACATGCATTGTGAGCGGTGAGACCTTACATAAACAAGGGGTGTCTTTTAAAATTATGTCAAATCAACTGAATTTACCACAGGTGACTCCAATCAAGGCGTTGAAGCATATGAAAGATGATCAAGAGAGACGGGAGCGCCAGAGCTACATTTCAAGTGTCATACTAAGGGGTGTGAATACTTATGTCAATGCAAAATGTTAGTTTTTAATAAAAAAAAAAATCTTCAAAGCTTTCTACCATTCTGTTGTCACTTTGTCATTATGAGGTACTGAGTGCAGAATGAGGGGGGAAAACTTGATTCTTTTTTTTTCATTTGCACAAGGCCACAATATAACAAAATGTAAAAAAAGTGAAAAAGTCTGAGGAGTTTCCTAATGCAATGCATACGCAGTCATCAGTTCTGCAGCGTCCCGGACACAGTGTAGTGGATTGGAGAGAACACACACAGAGTAACAGAACATCTTTATTACAGATCAGGTCTAGAATTGTGATTAATCACATGATGTCTCCATCTTCAGACTCCGTTCTGCTGACTTCCTGCAGCCACCATTAGGGGGCGTTCACTGCATATGGATTTATTCTCTGTAGAAGGGGTCCTCAGCAACTTCTGACTACACAACATTTATGGCAAAAACTATGAGTAACCAGTACCAGCAAACAAACTCAAAGTTTTGTTGTAGGGAAGAAAGTCACAGGCAACCAGCAACAATCAGAAGAATGTGCTGGTATTCCTGTGAGCTTTCCCCCATGAGGAAACAGTGAGGTTCGTTTGAGTCGCCACAGCCCAAGACCGTATGTAATAATCACCCCTTAGTACTGGCTGTAGGTACCCGGGATCATAGAGAGCAGGGGAATCAGTTCGGCACCCCACACCCCTCGACCCCGAAGCCTATCAGTAATGACCACTTTTATGGCTATATGGCTTTACAGTTCCTTTAAGGTCCACATGAAGGGGCAGCTCGCACTCTCTTAGGCACATTCGACCCCGGCATCCTCGTTGTGGTTGCAGTTATGAGTTCCCCATGCTGATTTCGGGCATAGCAGGATACTCTGCTCATCACCGGTGCATTGCACATCGTCCAGCCAGATCTTTCCAGTCCCTTTGAACGAAATAATGGGGTGAGTGGTCACATGATCGATGATCAGGTTGTAGTATGGCAGAGCCTTACTTGTGCAGTGAGGTGTGTGGATGTGATGTGTCCACATCATCCGGTCTATGATTTCACAGGGATGCAAGCTGAACACCATGACACAGGACGGCTCTAAAGCGACAGCAGCACATCGCTGGGCCTGGGTTAGGAACTACTGGAAACCGGGGACAAACCCTAGACCTCCAGGGATCTTCCAATTACCTGTACTGTCTTAGACCACCAGGGATCTTCCAATTAATCACTTTACTGCCCTAGACCACCAGGGATCTTCCAATTAACCCCTGTGCTGCCACAGACAATCAAGGATTTTTCAATTAATCTGTTTACTGCCCTATACCATCAGGGATCTTAAAATTGTCCTCTGTGCAGCCCCAGATCACCAAAGTCATCCAATTATTCCCTGTACTGCCCTAGACCCCCACAGATCTTTTAATTAATCCCTATACTGACCTAGATCACCAGGCATCTGACAATTGTTCTCTGTAGTGCCCTGGACCACCAGGCATCTTCCAATAACTTGCACTGGCCTAGACCAAAAAGAATCCTCCAAATAACCCATTCAGTGACCTAGACCACCAGAGGACTTCCAGTTAACCCATTCACTACCCTAGACCACAAGGGATCTTCTGTTTAACATCAGTATATCCGTAAACCCCTAGTTAGTTCATTTACAGCCATAAGCCATTAGGGATCTTCCAATTAACTGCTTTACTGCCCTACATGGCCCCAGATCTTCAAAATAGCCCTGTCACTGTCCTAGAGCACCAGGAATCTTACAATTGGCCTCTTCACTGACCTGGACCACAAGAGGTCTTATAATGAACCTCCTCACTGCCATAGACTACTAAGGATGTTCCAATTAACATCTTCACCTATTCCGCATAGTATTAGGGAATAACACTAAAGTCCTTGAGCTTTGTGCGCTTCTGCATTATGGCGATGGCTATGGCAGCTGTGTGTGAGGCAACTCACCTGCTGATGCCGTGAATACGCTCACAACCCTCGAGTACCCCAACATCCGGCAGATGACTTTCCCATCGTTAGTTTCCCAGGAGTCATCACAGATGGTTCCCCATTCTCCGTTGTATTTCACCTCCACTCGACCCTTTGCTCCTCCAATAATTCGTACATTGTCTGTGAAGACCGAAGAGAAATTAATACACAGAGAATCCGACTTCTTGTTGAGATTCTGACTTCTGCCTTTGAGATTCCACATAAACCAAGAGTCAAAAATAAATGCACTAGAAAAGCGGATCCATCCCCTCCCGCGGTTCTCAGCCGCCATCTAACCGGCTGATAAAGTAATCATCACCTTAGGATTCTGCTGCTGAACCCCCAAAATTATGTATACAACCCCAACTTACCTTGAACATTCCGTCCGGGGGTCCCAGGGGCTCCTAAGAGAGAATCACAATACAATACTTAATGAGTGTTCTCCGACAGAATAGTCCAGAACCCGATGAGCCGAGTGCTCCAGAACATACCGGTGAGACCCCAGTTACACCCCCTCCCGAATGCTCATTGACTGCTGACTTCACTGAACGCACATTAAGAGGTACTAGTGGTCTTTGCAACAACCCTCGTGGGGCGGTCTCTCGCTGGCCCGACTGAACAATTGGTGCTGCAGCAAGGATATCTTCGAAGACCAAAACCAGCTGAAGACTCCATCGCGAGTGATTTTTTTTCTGAAGACCAGCAGGGACTGTTCAGTCAAGGACCGCTCACGTATTTATGTGTATTTGGGAACCAATGAACGAGAAGAGGGAGGACAACATTTTTTAAACATAATAAAGAGCTTACCCCCCGGCTCCGGTCTCCGCTGTGGTGTTTCCAGGCTGCAATCCGCCTGTGACGTCCCATAAACCTGCCGCTGCAGCCAATGACGGCGCTCAGCCGCGACTGCTGAGCTCTGCCAGTCGCTGCTGCAGCTTGTTTGGAGACGGGTCAGGTTGTAAACATGACATCAGCAGGGAGCGGTTTACACCCTGGAGGACCCCTTTAGGAAAAACTTTTTTTTTTTATTTCGGACAACCCCTTTAATCAAACAGCGCCCATTTTTATATGAGCTGAAGCAAAGTGATTGGTGACTACATTCTTTTTCATCACCCGGTTGGTGGCCGTGTTTACATGGAACAACTGCACTTCCATTCGCTCTATCCAGCACCTATTCGGAGGATAGTTGTTCTGTGTAGTCCCCCCTTAAGGCAGGCAGCACACGAACAAGATGTATTCCAGGTGTGGGAGCCCGCAGCGGAATCCAGCTCTGACCGCAGCCGGCGACCCTGTGTACCTTCTTTTCCTGTACTGCGGATGACCGCGGACGCTCGCCGTCGGTTCTGCGTAGTACAGGTTATTTTTTAATATTTGCTTTTCCTGCGCCGTGGCTAGGCGATGACGCGGGTACCTGTGACCTATTCGCAATGTCAACTGCGGATGGGCTGCGGGGCAGACAGCTTCCATTGACTTCAATGGAGCCTGTCCATGTGGAGTCCGCACCAAGATAGAACATGCTGCGATTTTAAGTCTGCTGGCGGAAACCGAATGTTCCATTATTTCAATGGGTGTGGAATACCGCGGATCATCAGTGCGGGTGACGATCGGGGATGCTGCAATTCAAATCCGGTTGTTTGCAGCCAGCCTTAAAGGGAAACGGTCAGCGCCTTTAAGCCCCATAAACTATGTCGAAAAGTGCTGTTATAGGCCCTTTAAATAGAGAATCGGTGCAGCGCTGTGGGTCGATTACTGTCCATTCCAGCTTTTCTAGGGTCCTGAATAGACACTGAACTAATTGCATCATGATATGAGAGTTGGAGATTTATCAGTGAAGAGGTGGGTGGGAGCCTCCGTGAAGCTGTGATGGACGACACATGGTATATATAAGATAGGATGACACATGGTATATATATAAGATATAGCGCTATCTCTGTACATCGTGTATATCTATTGTATAGTCTGTGGTCACCATTGTGCTGTCCTTCAGGGTACTGGGAGAGCTGGGTGATGACGCCTCTGTGACTACGATGGAGGACATATTGGATATACAAGATACAGTTCTGCCCCTGTATATCATGTGTATCTATTATATAGTCTGTGGTCAGCATTGCAGCTCCGCAGTGTTGCCGTTCAGGGTCCTGGGAGAGCTGGGTGACGGGTCTTAGCTATATGTGGGATATATCACTACTAAACTAGATATCTTTGGATGTCAGCAAGCTGTGAAACTCGGCCCGATATCACACTCAGGAACACGCAATTTTTCCATTGATGCGAAGCGTTTTTCTGTCAAGAACGCTTGGCATCACTTCAGGTAAACCTTGCATCACGTTTTTCCTGATCCCACAGAAAACCACGGGCGAGATGTTCAGAGGGAGCGCCCAAAGACAGAACATGCCACAGTTTTTGCCCGCATGCAATGTGGGAAAATAAAAAATGGCTGCTGTATATGACCCCAATCATACTCATGCGAGATTTGTGTCTTAAAACTCACAAATCTCGTGCGCTTTTCTCGGCCGTGTGAAAGTGCCCGTATGCAGATTTGTATATTCTGTCTGATTGCTTCTGCCACAAATCCTGCCCCCTACTGGGCCGCGGAGGTCAGGGAGATAGCAATAGTTGGTGCCGCTGAGTACCAATGCTGGGTACTAGGAGATTCCTGCCAACAAAATGGCGGCAGCCTAAACCCCGCCCCTCCTCCTACGCTTCCCGCACTAGCTGGCCGCCTACTAGAAGTATAAGCTGATTTTCTGTTTTACTTTTCAAGTCTTAAAACTATGAGACGAGACGAGGGGGGAATCGCAGACCCTCCTGGGAAACTGATCAGGGAATGGGGGGCACATATCATGTCTATGGAAGAGGTTTGTACCTGGTGGGCCAGAGGGGCCCGTGTCTCCTTTTGCACCTGGAAGGCCACGGAGTCCGGGTTCTCCTTTCATCCCACGAAGTCCATTCACCCCTGAGGAGAGAAAGCGGGACAGGGAGGGTAACAGGGGCTTGCATTGGTGGCCGCTGGATAATGCCGCTCCTCCTGTGTGCAGTATATACTGACACTGCTGCACGGGGCATATAGGACACCTTACAAGAGCTCACCTGCAGTCCCAGCGTCACCTTTCTGTCCCATGGCCCCTTTCAATCCTGAAACAAAGATCTCACATGAGAAAATTACTGTTATTCTGGAAGGACCCCATAATGGGCGTGTGAGGAGGGGTGTGAGTAATATATGTAGTATGTGCAGGTATCAGCACTGTGTGGCGGTATATTGCAGGCACTATCACATATTTTACCTTCTTCCCCTTTCTGTCCCTTATTTCCAGGTATTCCTGGGGGTCCTGCAGAGAAGGTAACACATCAGACATCAGGGACTGTGTGCTGTCAGTATGAGAGCCACATATGATATACCTTCTAACAGAGGCAAAACATACAACACCACAAATATTTACCCAGAATTCACTATCTCCAACATTTTACAGCACCTAATGTACAAGAAAACAACTGTCCCTCCCGTCCCTTTTCTCCCTTCCTTCCCATCATTGTCTCTTCCCTCCTGCCCCTTCCTTTTTGTCCTTCCCCTTCACTCCCTTACCACTTGTTGCTGTCCTTCCTCTCCTTTACTGTCCCTTCCCTTCCTTCCCCTCAGAGTCTATTTTGTTTCCTCTGGTCACTGCCCTTTCCTTCCCTCACATTCTGTCCCTTTCTTCCCTCCTGCCATTGATCCTTCTCTCCCATCATGCACCTTCCCTCTCATTACCATCTCTTCCTTCCCTCCCATCACTCTGTTTTCCCTTCCATCACTCTCCATTTCCTCCCATCATTCCCCCTTCCCTCCCATCACTCTGTTTTCCCTTCCATCACTCTCCATTTCCTCCCATCACTCCCCCTTCCATTTCATCACTCTCCCTTCCCTTCCATCACTCTCCCTTCCCTTCCATCACTCCCCCTTCCCTCCCATCACTCTCCCTTCCATTTCATCACTCTCCCTTCCCTTCCATTACTCTCCCTTCCCTCCCCTCACTCTTCCTTCCTTCCCATCAATCTTAATCCCTCCCATATCTCTCCCTTCCTTCCCATCACTCTCCCTTCCCTCCCATCACTGTGTCTTCCTTCCCATCACTCTCCCTTCCCTCCCATCTCTCTCTCTTCCTTCCCATCACTCCCCCTTCCCTCCCATCACTCTTCATCCCTCCCATATCTCTCCCTTCCCTCTCATCACTCTCTTCCTTCCCATCACTCTCCCTTCCCTCCCATCACTCTCCCTTCCCTCCCATCACTCTCCCTTCCCTCCCATCACTCTTCATCCCACCCATCACTCTCTCTGCCTTCCCATCACTCTCCCTTCCCTCCCATCACTCTTCATCCCTCCCATCACTCTCTCTTCCTTCCCATCACTCTTCATCCCTCCCATATCTTCTCCCTTCCCTCCCATCACTCTTACTTCCATTTCATTACTCTTCCTTCCATTTCATCACTCTCTCTTCCATTTCATCACTCTTCATCCCTCCCATCACTCTCCCTTCCTTCCCATCACTCTCCCTTTCCTCCCATCACTCTCCCTTCCTTCCCATCACTCTCCCTTCCTTCCCATCACTCTCCCTTCCCTCCCATCACTCTCCCTTCCCTCCCATCACTCTCCCTTCCCTCCCATCACTCTTCATCCCTCTCATATCTCTCCCTTCCTTCTTATCACTCTCCCTTCCTTCCCATCACTCTCTCTTCCATTTCATCACTCTCCCTTCCTTCCCATCACTCTCCCTTCCCTCCCATCACTCTTCCTTCCCTCTCATATCTCTCCCTTCCCTCCCATCACTCTCCCTTCCCTCCCATCACTCTCCCTTCCCTCCCATCACTCTCCCTTCCCTCTCATATCTCTCCCTTCCCTCCCATCACTCTCCCTTCCCTCCCATCACTCTCCCTTTCGTCCCATCACTCTTCCTTCCCTCTCATATCTCTCCCTTCCCTCCCATCACTCCCCTTTCCCTCCCATCACTCCCCTTTCCCTCCCATCACTCTCCCTTCCCTTCCATCACTCTCCCTTACTTACCTTGTGCTCCATTGTCCCCTTTGCTCCCTTCCTGCCCCCTTGCACCTTGCAGCCCTGGGTTTCCAGGGATTCCCGGAGATCCGGCAGCACCTGTAACGGGAAATGGATGAGAAATGTATTCTGTCTGAATATGAGAAGAACTCTACAAAATGCTGCGGTCCCAGGGAGATGATTCACATGACCAGCCAGCCTCTGTATCAATGTGATAACTACAGCTATATTACATCTATGCGCATATTGCATGATGTCCTGACGTCACTAATCAGGCAGTCACCATGTAGACTAACATTATGGAGCTATGAATAACATCAGCAAGCAGAAACGATGGCGGCACAAGAGGACGACATACCGCGGTGCTGCCGCTATTAGTGAACGTTCGCTGTCACTTCTCATTAATTATAACCCATATAATGAGATGTCACCTTTCTGGCCGTCTTGTCCTGCGTGTCCAGCTGCGCCCTTCACTCCTGCAGAACAGAGAAGATTCAGACATGTCACCTGTGAAGTCATCAACGTCATGTCACATGGAGCTCCGATTATAGCATGTTACATATCATAGATCACACAATCACTCTGGAAGTCCTTCATTGTATACTAATCAGGTATGCCTTATACTCAAGTCACATCCAGAGCTGCAGCAATAATCCTGTGTTACATCATGTCTTATACCCCAGTCACATTCAGAACTGCAGCCACAATCTTGTGTTTTATGTCTTGCCTTATACTCCAGTCATATCAAGAGCTGTAGCAATAATCCTGCATTACATTAGGTCTTATACTCCAGTCCCATCCAGAGCTGCATCACATCCTGCCTTATACTCCAGTCACATTCGGAGCTGCAGCAACAATCCGGCTGTTACATTATGTTATACTCCAGTCGCATCCATAGCTGCAGCCACAATCCTTCCTTATGTAACATATGCTCCATTCACATTTAGAGCTGTATCCATAAGGCTGCGATCCCATGGGGTGGAAATCCCGTGGAAATCTCGCGGGATGTCCACAGCGGGAACGCACGGAAATCCCATGAGATTTCCACAGCAGAAAGGTAGCTTCAAACCCGCGCGATCCAGCGCGGGTTTTGAAGCGGCTTTGCCGCCTGTATTCCATCCCTCCCCATAGAGAGCAGAGAGTCCGCAGCGAAAACGGCAATAAAATTGACATGCCGCGGTTTTGAATTCCGCGCAGCTCGGCTGCAATGGTTTGTCCGCAGTGTGTGGATGAGATTTTTGCAAATCTCATCCACTTTGCTGCTTAGGCTCGGGCTTAAGATTGCCAACAGAATTTCCGTGTGAAGCTAATCCTGCCATATGTAACATATACTCCAGTCACATCCAGAGCTGCAGCCACAATCCTGCATTACATCATGCCTTATACTCCAGTCACATCCAGAGCTGCAGCCACAATCCTGCATTACATCATGCCTTATACTCCAGTCACATCCAGAGCTGCAGCCACAATCCTGCATTACATCATGCCTTATACTCCAGTCGCATCCAGAGCTGCAGCCACAATCCTGCATTACATCATGCCTTATACACCAGTCGCATCCAGAGCTGCAGCCACAATCCTGCATTACATCATGCCTTATACTCCAGTAACATCCAGAGCTGCAGCCACAATCCTGCATTACATCATGCCTTATACTCCAGTTACATCCAGAGCTGCAGCCACAATCCTGCATTACATCATGCCTTATACTCCAGTCACATATAGAGCTGCAGCCACACTCCTGCATAGATTGATGATTTCTTGGGCATCTAGGGCAGAAAAGGGGTTAACGGGGTCAATTTATTATTTCAGTAGCCCCAGAATTCTGGCAGAGAAATGTTGCTATTTTGTTGCAAATGTCAAAATTGTGACTTGTCAGACAATTACGAAACGCCCCACTACTTTTTTTAAAAATGGGCAGGGTGTGGCGTTAGGGGCATGGCCATCATGGTCCATTGCATTTACTGTAACCAATGCCAGAAACTAGCGTAGATTATAACAGACACCTATTCCTGGTCCCAGCTGGCGCCTCTTGATACATTTGTCACCCGTACCCAAGTGCAGGTCTTAGACGGGCATGTGAAACGCTGGTCTACGTAAATAACCCCCAACGTCAGTATCCTGGTGTCTGGGACAGAGGATGGGTTACTTACCCCCTGCCCTGCTGCCCATACAGCACATAACACAACTTGCCCCATCAGGTATATGTAGAAGCTCCAGCTCCCCCCATCCAAGGGTTCAGGTCACTGGTCTGGCCCTCACCGTCCCATCATTTCTCACCATCTCTCCCGGAGGGTCCTGTAGGTCCTGGGGGTCCCACCTTCCCGCTGCTTCCATCATCTCCTTTCTGACCTGGAAGACCTGAAAGCCAAAAATCACAGGACAGCGGTATATAACGTGTATAGCGCTCATACTATATACACAGCAGACACTTCTAGTACCTGAGTCATCTCTACGGTAGTATTCACTGTGTAGGAGAGTGTCAGTATATAGATGTGTGCTCTGTATATAAGAGGGTTCAGGGTGAGTATATAGAGGTGTGCTCTGTATATAGGAGGGTTCAGGGTGAGTATATAGAGGTGTGCTCTGTATATAGGAGGGTTCAGGGTGCGTATATAGAGGTGTGCTCTGTATATAGGAGGGTTCAGGGTGCGTATATAGAGGTGTGCTCTGTATATAGCAGTGCTCAGGGTGCGTATATAGAGGTGTGCTCTGTATATAGGAGGGTTCAGGGTGAGTATATAGAGGTGTGCTCTGTATATAGGAGGGTTCAGGGTGAGTATATAGAGGGTGCTCTGTATATAGGAGGGTTCAGGGTGCGTATATAGATGTGTGTTCTGTATATAGCAGTGCTCAGGGTGAGTATCCGGAGGTAAGCACAGCTGAATGGAGATATCATTCAGTTGTAGTCATATTGACCGCTGGTATTAGGAACAATCAGGAGGTCCGCGCTGTCAGGTCTAGAAGAGCCTCATGTCCAGGATTTGCATCAATCAGCATCAACAATACAGATAGTGTTTCTGGCCAATAGATGGCGGTATAAGTCTCTGTAATGTCCTTATAGTGAGCAGCTACTCTAAGAAGACAACAGCGCCCTCTGTTATTACACTTGTTACAA
The DNA here is from genome assembly GCA_035609135.1 of Eleutherodactylus coqui. NCBI lineage: Eukaryota > Metazoa > Chordata > Amphibia > Anura > Eleutherodactylidae > Eleutherodactylus > Eleutherodactylus coqui. The sequence goes on along the minus strand of CM069412.1, from coordinate 26,200,712 downwards.
TGTTGCCATCTGTATCCTCCTCACCACTCATTGATACATTGTATAGTGAACAGCCTCTTCTATAGGTATATACTGTATACAGACCCGTCTCTTCTATAGAGTATGCAGAGCCGCCTCTTCTTTAAATGTACTGTGTATATAGAGAATTGCCTCTGTAGAGATTTGCTCTGTACATAGGAGGGTTCAGGTTGAGTATAGAGATGTATACTCTGTATATAGTATGGTTCAGGGTGAGTATATAGAGGAGATCTCTGTATATAGGAGGGTTCAGAGTGAGTATAGAGATGTATACTCTGTATATAGTATGGTTCAGGGTGAGTATAGAGATGTATACTCTGTATATAAGTATGGTTCAGGTGAGTATATAGAGGAGATCTCTGTATATAGGAGGGTCCAGGGTGAGTGTAGAGATGTATACTCTGTATATAGGAGAGTTCAGGGTGAGTGTAGAGATGTATACTCTGTATATAGGAGGGTTCAGGGTGAGTGTAGAGATGTATACTCTGTATATAGGAGGGTTCAGGGTAAGTATAGAGAGATGTATACTCTGTATATAGGAGGGTTCAGGGTGAGTGTAGAGATGTATACTCTGTATATAGGAGGGTTCAGGGTGAGTGTAGAGATGTATACTCTGTATATAGGAGAGTTCAGGGTGAGTGTAGAGATGTATACTCTGTATATAGGAGGGTTCAGGGTGAGTGTAGAGATGTATACTCTGTATATAGGAGGGTTCAGGGTAAGTATAGAGAGATGTATACTCTGTATATAGGAGGGTTCAGGGTGAGTGTAGAGATGTATACTCTGTATATAGGAGGGTTCAGGGTAAGTATAGAGAGATGTATACTCTGTATATAGGAGGGTTCAGGGTGAGTATAGAGATGTATACTCTGTACATAGAAGGGTTCAGGGTGAGTATAGAGATGTATACTCTGTATATACCATAGTATGGTTCAGGTGAGTATATAGAGGTGAGCTCCGTATATAGGAGGGTTCAGGGTGATTATATAGAGATTTGCTCTGTATATAGGAGGGTTCAGGGTGAGTATAGAGATGTATACTCTGTATATAGAAGGGTTTAGGGTGAGTATAGAGATGTATACTCTGTATATACCGTAGTATGGTTCAGGTGAGTATATAGAGGTGAGCTCTGTATATAGGAGGGTTCAGGGTGATTATATAGAGATTTGCTCTGTATATAGGAGGGTTCAGGGTGAGTATAGAGATGTATACTCTGTATATAGGAGGGTTCAGGGTGAGTGTAGAGATGTATACTCTGTATATAGGAGGGTTCAGGGTGAGTATAGAGATGTATACTCTGTACATAGAAGGGTTCAGGGTGAGTATAGAGATGTATACTCTGTATATAGAAGGGTTCAGGGTGAGTATAGAGATGTATACTCTGTATATAGGAGGGTTCAGGGTGAGTGTAGAGATGTATACTCTGTATATAGGAGGGTTCAGGGTGAGTATAGAGATGTATACTCTGTACATAGAAGGGTTCAGGGTGAGTATAGAGATGTATACTCTGTATATAGAAGGGTTCAGGGTGAGTATAGAGATGTATACTCTGTATATAGGAGGGTTCAGGGTGAGTGTAGAGATGTATACTCTGTATATAGGAGGGTTCAGGGTGAGTATAGAGATGTATACTCTGTACATAGAAGGGTTCAGGGTGAGTATAGAGATGTATACTCTGTGTATAAGTATGGTTCAGGTGCGTATATAGAGGAGATCTCTGTATATAGGAGGGTTCATGTCGAGTGTAGAGATGTATACTCTGTATATAGGAGGGCTCAGGGTGAGTATAGAGATGTATACTCTGTATATAGGAGGGTTCAGGGTGAGTGTAGAGATGTATACTCTGTATATAGGAGGGTTCAGGGTGAGTATAGAGATGTATACTCTGTATATAGGAGGGTTCAGGGTGAGTATAGAGATGTATACTCTGTATATAGGAGGGTTCAGGGTGAGTATAGAGATGTATACTCTGTATATAGGAGGGTTCAGGGTGAGTATAGAGATGTATACTCTGTATATAGGAGGGCTCAGGGTGAGTGTAGAGATGTATACTCTGTATATAGGAGGGTTCAGGGTGAGTATAGAGATGTATACTCTGTATATAGGAGGGTTCAGGGGGAGTATAGAGATGTATACTCTGTATATAGGAGGGTTCAGGGGGAGTATAGAGATGTATACTTTGTATATAGGAGGGTTCAGGGGGAGTATAGAGATGTATACTCTGTATATAGAAGGGTTTAGGGTGAGTGTAGAGATGTATACTCTGTATATAGGCGGGGTTCAGGGTGAGTATAGAGATGTATACTCTGTATATAGGAGGGTTCAGGGTGAGTATAGAGATGTATACTCTGTATATAGGAGGGCTCAGGGTGAGTATATAGAGGTGAGTTCTGTATATAGCAGTGTTGCGGCGCTCGGGTGAAAAAGGGGCGTGGCCGAGTAGGTTCACTCATCTCTACTCCTCATTCTTCTCTGGAGGTCCCGAAGCCATCATTGTCCCACCTTCTCGCCCCCAGGTTTTAACATCAGCATGAGGTTCCACGTTTGTCCTTCGTCCTCTTTTCCTAGTGACTCGATCTCTTAGGTTTTTCGCTTGCTCCTATCCGAGTGACCGCAGCGGTCGGCAGACGTTTATCTGCTGCTCAGACTCGCTCGATGTCAGGCCCCTGGCGGTATACCACTTCAGCGCATAAGTTGAATATATATATTTACACGTTTGATATCTTAACAAAAAATGATGGTTGGGCTCTGATTGTGCAATAACTTTGTGTCTGCCCCCCTCCTTAACAAATCAGCGTCTGTGGCGATCTCATTTTAGGTTAAAGGCCAAAGGTGCCATCACTGTTTCTAGCATTATATTCCTCCCATCAGTCACACCTTGATATCAAGGGTTCCAGGTCACTGCACTGTTGGCCCTGCTCTCAAGGGCCCCAATCAGACTTAGGAACACCACATCTGAGCCCACGAGGCTGCACGCTGGGCCGCCAGATAACTGGACCTCCACCATAACTCTTCTCTAAATCTGACAGCTTATATCACTGCATTGACTGGAGCCAGCTACTGACCCAGCCATGCCTCCAAACATCTGCATGTACTCACAGGACACCTTTAAACCCCACCCATGATTCCCCTAGTAAATACCCACTTTTCTGTAAGTTTACTGAAGCCCCACCCACTTCGCAGGTTTTATCTCCACCATCACAGCAGACACCCCTAGATCTCACCCAGCCTCTACTACATCCGCAGCGACCTGCATGCTGCTCCATAACATCACCCACTTCCAGCCTCCCTAGTCCCAGTTCTACCATCAGTCGTTGAGGTAGCACATGATTTGCCCCGATGACAACCCATGGCAGCTACCACTAGGGGGAGTTCACTAAAGCAGCCGCACTGCTCCCCTCAGAGGTCACTCGGCAGCCCTCTGCACACAACTCCTTGGGCTCCTTGTCAAATCTCCTAACCTCCAGTAAGCTGCTCCATCCTGTAGTCCACCATCGCTCTCGCTGATCCAGTCTGTACCAGTGCCCAGCATGACGCAATTCTCCCGGCCGGAACAGGCCACAGGTCTGACTATCCCTCAGGCCAACAGCAGCTCCAGTAGGCACCACTTGGACAACCACCCACTCTCTACCCCATTGGTGCCCAGCCTTCCTTTTAATCTATGTCTCACTAGTGCCGCAGCGCATCAGTTTGCCAATGCACATCTCTGCTAGGACCAGGCTCTTCCTGAGCCCACTCATCATCCGTACCACTGCCTAGAAGACCACCATTCCTATAGCCAGCCACAAGAGCTTGCCAGGGCAGCCCTACAGGGCACTGCGCCCTGCTGTCCAGACAAACTGTAAAGTGGATGACATTATATATAATACACAGTATATACAATAACGTATAATAAACTACTGAGCAGTTCCTCAGCGGACATATAGGACCGGCTCTGCCGCTGTGTCCTCTGCAGATCTTCCCACCTCTTTCCCCCTTTTCTCCTGGGGGTCCTCGCTCTCCTGGCCGTCCTGTAATAACACAAAATACATTCTAATTCTTCCAAATAACAGTAATAGCACCCTAATAAAACAAAGTCCCGTAATACTGAGAACCAACCCTGCCGGTGCCCCCCTGCGTAATCTGCCACGTGGCGCTGCTCATTACATTACAGATTATGCAACAGCAGAATTGTGATTGCAGCTCTGGATGTAACTGTAGTTAAATGAGTGTTCCCAAATATTCGAGTAGTTCAGCCGAGTTCTGTTTCCATAGTTCTCATGGAAGTGAATTGTAGCAATGGAAACAGTGTAGCACAGCGCTACTCCATTCATTTCAATGAGAGCTACGGAAACAACACTCAGCTGAACTGCTCGGCTCTTCTCAAGATTGGAATATCCCTTTTAACTACAATCGCATCCAGAGCTGCAGTCACAATTCTGCTGTTACTTAATCTTAATACTGCACTCACACCCACAGCTGCAGTCACAATTCTCCATGTGACAGTTGGTGGGGACAGAAACCCCATTTTTCCCATCTCAGCCATTAAAAAAGCCAAGATGGGATCACCCCTTTAAATGCAAGATGTACCGCTAGATTTTTGAGTGCAGCTATGGAAGTGACTGGTGTACAATGCATCTGTAGGGGAGGCTTCTCACCAGAAGTGGAAATGTGACTGCAGCTTTGGATGTGTGTGGAGCATGAGACGTGACGTAGCTCAGGATCATTGTGAGAGAAGTAGAGGATTTATACAGATACGGAATAGTCCATGGAGATTTAAGTTGTGAAGTGGCTGGTTTTATGAGTTGCAGTCTGGCTTTCTGTATGCTGCTGGCGGACATGGGGATTGAGCCGCTCTGCAGTATCAGGTGATGCCGACTTGGCTTCCTTTACTGTGAGTTATGGTTTTAGGAGTTGATCGCAGGTCTGTGGCCCCCCTGGTCACCTTATGGCTCCTCATTACCTGCCGTTAACGAGATGTTGTTGACTCTCATGCTGAGCTCTGTGTTCTTGACATGCATGAAGCGGATCTTCTCCTCTAGAGCTACTAGCCAGTTCCCCGCTGACAATGAGTTTGTGTTCAGGCTGTGGATCATCTCCTCCACATCAGAGTCCATAGTTGATCCCTCAGGACCACCAGTGAATGTCCCCCAAATATGGGGCCCCTCAGGACATCTCAAGCTGCAGAAACCTTCTTTAAAGGCAGCAAGTTCCTTCTGAAGAGCCTTTTCTATCATGAAAACATATCATAGGTCAGCATGAGAAAGCCATACAGAAGAAGATTACCCATAACCCTCTGATGTAGCTACCCAATCCCATCAACAGTGTGTATAAGAGGGGTTAACCTGAATCTCCACCTTTCATCATCAGGTCATTTTTGTATCCAACATTCTGTCCCGATGAGTTCTATACTACATCTTTATACAGCTTCAAACTCACTGCAAAGACATAGTTACAGAATAACATTCTCTATGCCTGCAGCCTCCACTAGGGGGAGCTCACTGTATACGGCTGTAAACAGCAACCACTAGAGGGTGAATAAGGAGTTCCTTTGGACTTCAGTAACTGGGGAATTACAGTTCTGCATGGCGTGTACTTGCGTTTATTTTTTTTGTATAGTGGGACACCAGTTTTCTGGCATGCAAAAACCACAATGTTGGAGCACGTGGGGCCGCATGCAGCCCATCACATTTACTATAATGTATGCCACAAACTGTCGTACCTTATAGCAGCAATTCAGAGCTGTCCCAGGATTTAGTCTGACCGTGTCGCTAGACACAACAAATTAATTAAGAGGCGCAAGCCTTCAATACATTTGTGCAGTAATACCGGTATATAATTTATTTGGACCAGTGTATGAACTGCTGATCTACCGAAATACACCCTGCTGTATGTGTGTAGGGTCTATGGCCCACATTTATTAAAGGGCTTATACCAGAAACTCTTCTAAAGGTGTAAATAACATAAAGGCAGACTACATGCACCAAGTGCTCTCTTCCTGCTGTCACTTTCTGTGCTTCCAAAGATAGGTCAGACTAGATGGACCAAGTGATCTTCTGCTGTCCTCTTCTATGCTTCTATATTGATGTCAGACTATATGGTCCATGTATTCTTCTCCTGCTGTCATCTTCTATTTCACTATATAGGTGGCAGACTAGATGGACCAAGTACTCTCCTCCTGCCATCAATTTTGTGTGCTTCTATATAGAGGTCACAATAGATGGACCGGTTGCTCTCCTCCTACTGTGATCTCTATACAGAGGTCAAACTAGATAGTTTGTGCACTCTCCTCCTCCCAACAGTCTTCTATGTTTCTATAAAGATCGCAGACTAGATGGTCCATGTGCTCTCCTCCTGCCATCATTTTCTATGTCTCTATATAGAGATCAGACTAGATGGTCCATGTGCTCTCTGCCTGCCGTCATTTTCTATGTCTCTATATAGAGATCAGACTAGATGGCCATGTGCTCTCTGCCTGCCGTCATTTTCTATGTCTCTATATAGAGGTCAGACTAGATGGCCATGTGCTCTCTGCCTGCTGTCATTTTCTATGTCTCTATATAGAGATCAGACTAGATGGGACATGTGCTCTCTGCCTGCTGTCATTTTTTATGTCTCTATATAGAGGTCAGACTAGATGGCCATGTGCTCTCTGCCTGCCGTCATTTTCTATGTCTCTATATAGAGATCAGACTAGATGGCCACGTGCTCTCTGCCTGCCGTCATTTTCTATGTCTCTATATAGAGATCAGACTAGATGGCCATGTGCTCTCTGCCTGCCATCATTTTCTATGTCTCTATATAGAGATCAGACTAGATGGGACATGTGCTCTCTGCCTGCTGTCATTTTTTATGTCTCTATATAGAGGTCAGACTAGATGGCCATGTGCTCTCTGCCTGCCGTCATTTTCTATGTCTCTATATAGAGATCAGACTAGATGGCCACGTGCTCTCTGCCTGCCGTCATTTTCTATGTCTCTATATAGAGATCAGACTAGATGGCCATGTGCTCTCTGCCTGCCATCATTTTCTATGTCTCTATATAGAGATCAGACTAGATGGGACATGTGCTCTCTGCCTGCTGTCATTTTTTATGTCTCTATATAGAGATCAGACTAGATGGCCATGTGCTCTCTGCCTGCCGTCATTTTCTATGTCTCTATATAGAGATCAGACTAGATGGCCATGTGCTCTCTGCCTGCCATCATTTTCTATGTCTCTATATAGAGATCAGACTAGATGGCCATGTGCTCTCTGCCTGCCGTCAGTCTTCTTGTTTCTAAGCAGATTTTTGCCAAAATTTGCTCCTCTTTCTGAATTCAGTATTGATAAATCTATTGAAAAGATGGAGACCACACCCACTCCCAGTAAAGCCACTCCCTCTTTTATCTGCATTCTATAAAACTGTTGCGTGCTGAGAAAAGTCGCAAATTTTGCATGAATATGGAGTTTTGCCATAATTTGCAACTTTTTTTTAGGCCAAAAAAAATGGGAATAAAGGCATTGATAAATCCCCCCTACATGATTGAGTATCTTACGATCCTTCCTACCTCGGAAAGCCAAGTACACAAATCCACCCGTCAGGAGGGTCACATAAACAAACTTGAAGATTGGCAGAAATTTATCTTTATGTTTCTTTATTAGTTCCCCATCTGTAAAGAAGAAAGGCCGATTATCACTGGTTCAGTGAGTGAGATCTGCGCTAGAGAGGACGGGTATTACATACAATGAAGAATCATCATAGCCGCATCACCGGGTCCATGAGTAACAGCGTCTTATTATATGAGCACTAGTAGCGTTATATCACTATTATTATAGGTTATTATCACTAGTACTCGTTTGATTATTGGCAGTATATTATGATTATCATCATCAGTATTAATAGTGTAATTAGCAGCAGAATTATTACATTACTCAGTATTATCAGTATTAGCACTATTATATAACTTATCATTATTATTATTACGTTTTTGTCATTAGTAGCATATTATTAGTATTCATAGGATTAGAATTAATTAAAATTGATATTTATTTAAATTGGCATGCTATTATTACCATTCTACAGATTAAGGGCTTATTCACACGTTAAAAAACGCTAAAAAAACAGAGGCAAAATGCAAATTTTTAGCATTTTGCCTCCCAAAGAATGCAATAAAAGTGATCAAAAAAGCCGTACATTCCCCAAAATGGTACCAATAAAAACTACAGCTCGCCATGCAAAAAACAAGCCCTTATACGGCTGCGGCGACGGAAAAATAACAAAGCTATGGCTTTTGAAAAATGGAGATGGAAAAATGACAAAAATCGCTCGGTCCTCAACGCCAAAATAGGCTGTGTCATTAAAGGGGTTGTCCCGCGCCGAAACGGCTTTTTTTTTATTTTTCAATAGGCCCCCCGTTCGGCGCGAGACAAACACAAGGGATGGGTTAAAAAAAAAAAAAGTTTAGTACTTACCCGAATCCCCGCTCTGCGGCGACTTCTTACTTACCTTACCAAGATGGCCGCCGGGATCTTCACCCACGATGCACCGCGGGTCTTCTCCCATGGTGCACCGTGGGCTCTGTGTGGTCCATTGCCGATTCCAGCCTCCTGATTGGCTGGAATCGGCACACATGACGGGGCGGAGCTACGCGATGACGCGTAGAAGGGGGCGGAGCCAGAACGCCGCTCGTGCCGAAACCCAAGAGAAGGGAGAAGACCCTTCTGCGCAAGCGCGTATTATCGGGAGATTAGATGCTGAAATTAGACGGTACCATGGAGACGGGGACGCCAGCAACGGAACAGGTAAGTGAATAACTTCTGTATGGCTCATATTTAATGCACGATGTATATTACAAAGTGCATTAATATGGCCATACAGAAGTGTATAACCCCACTTGCTTTCTCGGGACAACCCCTTTAAGGGGTTAAAGGAGTTGTCCGGCCGCCCATGGTTAATTTTTTTTCCCCACTACTGACCTGTAAAGTAAATGTATTAGAACATCCATCATTATACAAACAAAAACATTATTCAACTTGCCTTTTATCTTCCTCGTCTTCTCTCTGTGAAACTGACATGCTGAATGAATCCAAGATGGCCGCCATCCTTACACTTTCAGGCAGAGCAGTAGCAGTAACTTTTTCTTCCCCACTTCTGTCCTAAACAGCAATTCCAGCAACCTGATTGGTTGTTTGGGTTGACTGATTCACCAAACAACCAATCAGATTGCTGGAATTGCTGATTAGGGCAGAAGTGGGGTAGAAAAAGTTAATATGCCCAGCGGCACCTCCCTTGCAAGCCAGCCTGATAAGAAAAGAAGATGGATTTGTTGTATCCCAGGACGAGCAGAGATGTAACACAGGGGGGTGCACCCCTGTAGGTAAGTATATAACTTCTGTTTGGCCAATTTACAGTGCACAATGTATATTACAAAGCGCATTGTAATGGTCGAACAGAAGTGCTCACATGAAGTTATTACGGCCGGACAACCCCTTTAATGCACCCCAAGACTTTATTAGCTTTTGCAGCAGCTGACTGGCATTGGTTACTCCAGTTGAGTCTACAGTCCACTAGTACCCCAGGTCCTTTCCCATATCACTTTTCCCAGCAGTACCCCATTTAGTGTATATTGGTGACATGCGTTTCTCCTGCCCATGTGCATAGCCTTACATTTATCAACATTGAACTTCATTTGCCATTTTTTCCCCAAGCCCCATGGTATTATCATTAGATTTTTATTATCAGTTTTATGAGTATGACTATTATTATTATCATCTGTGTGATATAATTCCTATCATTATCAGTAGTGATGAGCAACATTTTCAAAAGTTTATCCAGTTTGCCAAATGTGGGCAAAAAATGTGGTCTGTATTAGGGTGAATTCACACGAACGTATATCGGCTCGGTTTTCACGCCGAGCCGATATACGTCGTTCTCATGTCCAGGGGGGGGGGGAGGATGGAAGAGCCAGGAACGGGAACTGAGCTCCCGCCCCCTCTCTGTCTCCTCTCCGCCCCTCTGCACTATTTGCAATGGGGAGAGGCGGGACAGGGGCGGGGCTAATTCACAGAACCTAGCCCCCGCCCCGCCTCCTTTCATTGCAAATAGTGCAGAGAGGTGGAGAGGAGGCAGAGAAGGGGCGGGAGCTCAGTTCCTGCTCCTGGCTCTTCCATCCTCCCCCCCCCCCCCTGCAGATGAGGACGACGTATATCGGCTCGGCATGAAAACCCAGCCAATATACGTTCATGTGAATGCAGCCTGAGGGTGCGGGCAGACGAGCGCATAAACGGCGCGTTTTTGCGACCAAACGTATATACGTGACCATCTGAGGCAATGGTTTCGAATGTATTCGTTCACATGGGCGATTTTACGGCGCGTAAAAACGGCAATTCGAAAAAAAAAAGGAACATATGCGACCGAAATACGCGCCAACGCATATTCGATCGCCGAAAAGACCGTTTGCAAAGTAGGAACAAACGAAAATACGCTTTCTAGCTCTGGTCGTGATCGGTGAAAAACGATCGCTCGGGCGATTATACGTTGCGCTCGTGCGAACGTAAATACGCCTACGCTCGTCTGCCCGCACCCTTAGTTGGAGGAGGAGAAGAAGCCACATTAGTGGGTTTGGCACAGATGAACTGCCAAAGGTCCGGGTTCACGTCAAACTGAACTTTTAGCAAAGTTCAGCCCAATACAAGGTTCCACTGCTTCAGTTGGCTCGATACTAATTAGCAGTATTGCATTCTGATCAGTTTAATCATCATCATCACTATTACTATAATGCACAAATAAGCAGTACAAGAGCGGCAGGAGATCGCAGCTTCGTCTTTCTAACACACTAGGTAATATACTCGCGCGCTGCACGGTGCTATAAGCGCAGGGATTGGTCATTGCAGAGTTATTTCCTTCTTCTACATAATAACTGATGTTATTGCACCATTTTGCAGCAGTTCCAAATCAATTGTTTGTCAACATCTGATTAGAGGCGCTGAGCAATTAGCACATCAACCTTATGTGCAATCATCTGCAGTAATATTGCTTTTAGCTGAAATGTTCATTAAAGGGGTTGTCCCGCGCCGAAACGGGGTTTTTTTTTTTTTAATAGCCCCCCCGTTCGGCGCGAGACAAACTCGATGCATGTGTTGAAAAAAAAAACCGGATAGTACTTACCCGAATTCCCGCGCTCCGGTGACTTCTTACCTTCCTTGCGAAGATGGCCGCCGGGATCTTCACCCTTGGTGGACCGCAGGTCTTCTGTGCGGTCCATTGCCGATTCCAGCCCCCTGATTGGCTGGAATCGGCACACGTGACGGGGCGGAGCTACGAGGAGCAGCTCTCCAGCACGAGCAGCCCCATTCAACACGGAGAAGACCGGACTGCGCAAGCGCGTCTAATTGGGCGATTAGACGCTGAAATTAGACGGCACCATGGAGACGGGGACGCTAGCAACGGAATAGGTAAGTGAAAAACTTCTTATAACTTCTGTATGGCTCATAATTAATGCACAATGTATATTACAAAGTGCATTAATATGGGCATACAGAAGTGTATAGACCCACTTGCTGCCGCGGGACAACCCCTTTAATGTCATTAGTTGCTATATAAGAGCCCCCAGCTTTCATGTTACCTCAGCAGTATAAGAAATATCAACCAATCACAGCACAGCTTTCATGTTACCTCAGCAGTATAAGAAATATCAACCAATCACAGCGCAGCTTTCATGTTAGCAGTATAATATATAACAACGAATCACAGCACAGCTTTCATGTTACCTCAGCAGTATAATATATAACAACCAATCACAGCACAGCTTTCATGTTACCTCAACGGTATAAGAAATATCAACCAATCACAGCGCAGCTTTCATGTTACCTCAGCAGTATAAGAAATATCAAACAATCACAGCGCAGCTTTCATGTTACCTCAGCAGTATAAGAAATATCAACCAATCACAGCGCAGCTTTCATGTTACCTCAGCAGTATAAGAAATATCAACCAATCACAGCACAGCTTTCATGTTACCTCAGCAGTATAAGAAATATCAAACAATCACAGCGCAGCTTTCATGTTCCCTCAGCGGTGTAAGAAATATCAACCAATCACAGCACAGCTTTCATGTTACCTCAGCAGTATGATATATAACAACCAATCACAGCGCAGCTTTCATGTTACCTCAGCAGTATAAGAAATATCAACCAATCACAGCGCAGCTTTTATGTTACCTCAGCAGTATAATATATAACAACCAATCACAGCGCAGCTTTCATGTTACCTCAACGGTATAAGAAATATCAACCAATCACAGCGCAGCTTTCCTGTTCCCTCAGCGGTGTAAGAAATATCAACCAATCACAGCGCAGCTTTCATGTTCCCTCAGCGGTGTAAGAAACATCAACCAATCACAGCGCAGCTTTCATGTTCCCTCAGCGGTGTAAGAAACATCAACCAATCACAGCGCAGCTTTCATGTTACCTCAGCAGTATAAGAAACATCAACCAATCACAGCGCAGCTTTCATGTTACCTCAGCAGTAGAGATGAGCGAATCTACTCATTTCGAGTATTTACTCGATCGAGCACCGGGTGAAAAGATTCGGGGGGCGCCGGGGGCGGGGGGAGGCAAGGCGGCGCGGCGGTAGCAGCGGGGAACAGGCGGGAGCCCTCTCTCTCTCCCTCTCCCCCTCACTCCCCAATGCAACCCCCCCCCCCCCACTCACCCACGGCGCCCCCCGAATCTTTTCGCCCGAGTATGGAAGTACTCGAAAATCGCGGTGCTCGGGCGAAAAAGGGGAGTGGCCGAGTAGGCTCGCTCATCTCTACTCAGCAGTATATGAAATATCAACCAATCACAGCGCAGCTTTCATGTTACCTCAGCAGTATATGAAATGAAAGCTGAGCTGTGATTGGTTGCTATTGGCAACAAAAATTACAGGGCAGGTTGGTGAGTTTTTGATTTTTAGTTCCGCCAGTATTTGTCGCGGGGTGCTGAAGAACGCTCACGCAAAATATCACTCAAATCAGAGCAGAACTGTGGATTTGTACACGACACAAACATACGGATCTCGTGTTTTATATGTAAGGTTGGGAACAGAGGCGTAACTTGAAGCTCCCGGGCCCCGATGCAAAACCTGTAACAGGGCCCCCAACTATAATGCTGCACTCTCTATAGTTACACCCCTGGATGGGAACCCCCCGGCTACATGGGATGATGTTATGTGTACAATGTGTGCAGAGCCAATCAGTTCAGCCTTTTGTAACTGATTGATGTTCATTTTATCAATATTGAGTTTTTTCTATCGCTAATCAAGGTCTTGAGGCGCCCATGTTTTGATTACCAGTGAGACCACCACTGCTGGCTATAGCGATGTCGACGGACCACACCCTCTTCTCTCCATTGATGGTCAGGCGGGCGTGTTATGGGCCGAGACCGCAGGATTCTTACAGCTTCCTTCTAAGCTACTTTTCGTTCCTTTGTTGTGATGGGAGTTACTGCCGAGGCTCCAATGAATCATCTCTGTCAGCGAATTGTGTCTTTGTACTCTAATTATATTAGTAGTATTGTTATTCTCGTTAGTATCATTATTAGTTTTATTGTTGGAGCCATCAGTATTATTATTCTTAGTCGCTGTTTATGATCATTACTGTTAGTATTATTATCACTGGGATGATATTATTCTTGTCATTACCGGTATGATTATTATTATCATCAGTGTGGTTATACTATTACATCAGATCATCATTGTCTTTGTCATTATCAGTAGAGATGAGCGAGTAGTGCCTTAGCCGAGTATCTCCCCGCTCATCTCTAAAGATTCGGGGGCCGGCGGGGGGCGGGGAGCGGCGGGGAAGAGCGGGGAGGAATGGAGGGGAACAGATGGGAGAGCTCTCTCCCCCCCACGCAACTCACCTGTCACCCGCGCCGGCCCCCGAATCTTTAGAGACGAGTGGGGATATAAGAAGACCTGGAGTGTCTACAGAGACACAACAAGAACATGTTTCTTATGTCCAGAGCAAAGTGGTCTGAAACAAACTGTAGGAAGCACAAAGCATTTATAATTAAATAATAACCTCCCCCCCACAAGTATATTGTGAGGGGGCACCCCTGGTAGTGCAGTGTTGTAATCAATGACTGCAAGATGGTCAATCAATCTTGTTTTCTAATTCTTCAAGGATCAGTGACCTGGTAACCTCTAAAAGATGCCCCAATGACTTAGGTAACCCTAAAAGATGATCCAGTGATCCCTAGAAGGTGGTCCAAAATTATCAGACAACCACGGGAAGATGGTTAAGTTATCCATTAAACTCTAGAAGAGTCTCCATGAGCTTCATAACCTCTAAAAGATTCTCCAGTGGTCTGGTAACGCCTAGAGGATGGTCCAAGGATCTGGTAACCTCTACTATAGATTCTCCAATGGTTTGGTAACCTCTATAAGATGTTCTACTGACCTGATAACCTTTGGAGAATACTGAAGAGACCCAGTAACCTCTGGAAGATTCTTCAGTGGCCAGACAACCTGTAGAAGATTCTTCAGTGACCTTGTAACTTTTAGAAAATTCTCTAGCGACTTGATAACCCTTAGAAAATGCTCAAGTAACATGGTAAACTCTACTGTAAAAGATTATCCAGTGACCTGGAAACCTCTAGAAAATTTTCCAGTGACCTGGTAACTTCTAGAGGTTAGTCAAAGGACCCAGGAACCTCTAGAAGATGCCTCACTGACCTGGTAATCTTTAGAAAATGCACCAGTCACCCATTAACCTATGGAGGATTCTTAAGACATCCAGTAATCTCTAGAAGATTGTTAAGTGATCTGGTAATCACTATAAGTTGGTGAAGTGACCTGGTAACTTCTACTGTGGAAGACGCTCCAATGACCTGGTAACCTCTAGAAGATGGTTTAGAGGTTCTCCACCTTCAGCCCTGGAGACAAGTCTATATATACAATGATGTGTCAGTAAATGTATATGTGAAGTGGTAATAGAGGTTAATAAGGCTGTGTGAACTCTGAGACCTGTCAATCACAGTCTCCATGCTGGTCAGCCCTACACAACGTATCGCAACCCACACTAAAAAGATTGATGATGATAATAATTATAGCAAACATAACAGTAAGCAGGAAAAAAGAAGATGGTAAGACGATACTAACTATAAAATCAGAAGAAGGAAGTAATAAAACCAATTAGAGCAATAATAACCATAATAATGAGTAAAGAGAAGTTTAACTACAATAGAAGACAGCAAAGCAAAATAACGAGTCAGTGCGGTATAACAATCGCATCATTATAACCCCTGTAAGAAGAAGAAGATGTGATCTTATAATTGCTCATTTGTGGTAGCTTCTGCTCTCCTCTTGGGTTATTGCTGTCACCAGCTGCATCATTTTTACCCTAAGGCTGGCTTCACATGAGCATATTCGTGCCCGCAATACGCAAAGAATGGAACCCATTGATTTCAATGGGTTTGTTCACATTTCCGTATTTTGCAGGCACATTTCGGTCATGCAAAAATGCGAATGCACGCACAATATGCAAGGAGTTGCGTGAAACTATTTAGCCATTTCAATCAGTGCGTTTGTTTGCCATGCGCAAATGAACGTCTTGCGGGGAAAAGTGACAGTAAAATATGGCAACACGCACACAAAAAAGAATTGTTCATTCCGCAAAAACGCAGCTCTCAGGTGCAGACAAATACGCTTCCGCTCGTGTAAAGCCAGCCTTAATTTAGGGAGTGCTGGGGGAGTAGAAGCGGATGCCAGCACTGCCCTGAGCGGACAACCTTCTGCATTATAATAACCTAGCAGTTTATGTCATTACCAGTTATTTCAAATGTACCCATGTCAGAAGCCTCCATCCTCAGAGCTGTAATCAGGGACCTGCAGAGTTTTCCCGTCAAGAGCCAGAAAAAACTAAGACTTTGGAGACAATCAGTTACTGTTAAAGTTTTTTATGCTCCACCCAAAAAGTTCCCCATGAAGAGTCAGCACTCTTGAAAACAGAAGTTTTTTCAGCTTCTATGAATCAAGTATTTTCAAAATAAGAACTTTTCAGTCCGTGAACGAGCTAATTAAAATAGCTGGAATTAACCCATTCGCGCGACCTTTAGTGCAGTATAGCCGCAATCTTTTCATGCGCCTATACTGCACTAAAACAGCGCTCATGTGAACGAGGCCTAATGGAGGAGGGTAATAGGGGAATGGATGAGATGGGTCATAGAAGGGTAAGGGAAGAAATGGAAGACAGTAACAGAAGGGTATTAGAGGGGAGCGTAATAGAGGGGCAATGGCATAGATGAGTAATAAAAGTGTAATGGAGGATATGAGTAATAGAAGGGTAATAGGAAGGTAATGGAAAAAGTGATAACAGAAAGGTAATGGAGGAGATGAGTAGCTGGGTGATAGAAGGTGAATGGAACAGTAGTGTAGTAGAAAGGTAGTGGAGGAGTAATAGATGATTAATGGAAGACTGTAATAGGAAGGTAATGGAGGTGATTAGTAATAGGAGGTTGATGGAGAAGATGGGTAGCAGAGGGATAATGGAGGAGCAGGTTAGTAAACGAGGAGGGTAATAGAAGGGAAATAGGTGAAGGTAACAGAAGTACATTGTATTCACTACAGCAGGGTACATGCAATGACTGTGAAGGGCACAGACCACTAGCACTGGAATGAAGACTATATCACAGGTGGCATTATTTGATGCCAGTGTCCGTGTTTGATCTGGAACTCAAATTCCAGCTTAGTCCTCCGTTTATGGTTATTTTTCGCCATCTAGTGGATTAAGTTATAATTGTCAGCACTTTCCTTTACTGGTTCTATAACTACCGTAGAGATTTGGTAGTTTTCATCATATTTAGGCTAGCTATATACCCTATACATCTATTCCTGCTGATCCCCTTCTATAACTTGTGTTGCGCTTAGCTGAACATGCATGTGGCCACTATGGGGAAAGAGAGGTAGGTTACTGCCCAGCTCCTCTGTCCTCCATTTCTCCAGACTCTCCTGTCCTCTCCAGGCTCTTTTGTCAACCTCTAGACTTCTCAAACCCCATCTAGACCCCTCTATCCTCTCCAGACCCCTCTGTCCCCACCAGACTCCTCTAACCTCTCCAGAAATCCCCCCCCCCCCCACACACACACACACACACAAACTCCTATATCCCCTCCAGACACTTCTGTCACATTCAGACCCCTCTGTCTCCTACAGACTAGTGTCCTCTGCATATTTCTCTGTTCTCCTCCAGACTGATGTGCTCCCCCCACCCCCTCACCCCTTACAGACTCCTGTTCTGCCTTCGGCATTCTGTAGAATCTTTTGTCCCCTTCAGTCCAGTGTAGGATCCCCTATCCCCTCCAAAATTCTTTGTCTCCATCGAGGCCCCTCTTCTTCCTTTAGACTCCTCGGTCCCTTATATCTCTGTGTCCCCTTGCAGACTCCTCTAACCTCTCCTGACATCTCTGCTCCTTTCAGACCTCTTTCTCTCTTTAAGACTCCTGTAGATTCCTTTGTCACCTCTCAGACCTCTGTGTCCCCTCCAAGTCCCTCTGCCCCCCTCCAGATCCCTCTGTCCCTCTTCAGGTACCTTAGTTCCCCTCCAGGTCCCTCTGATGCCCTCCAAAGCCCTCTACCCCCTCCAGACCCCTCTCTCCCACCAGACCTGTCTCTCCCTTCCAGGCCCATCTCTTTCCTTCCAGACCCCTCTTTCTCCTCCAGACCCCTCTCTCCCCCTCCAGAACCCACCCTCCTCCTCCAGATCCCTCTCTCCCCTCCAAACCCCTATCTCCCCTCCAGACACCTCTGTTCTCCTCCAGACCCCTCTGACCCCACCTCCATGTCCTCCTTCCTTCCCCCTCCAGAACCATCTGTTCTCCTGCAGCTCCCTCTGTTCTCCTCCAGGTCCCTCTGCTCTCCTCCGGGTCCCTCTGCTCTCCTCCGGGTCCCTCTGCTCTCCTCCAGGTCCCTCTGCTCTCCTCCAGGTCCCTCTGCTCTCCTCCAGGCCTCTCTGTTCTTCTCCAGGTCCCTCTTTTCTTCTCCAGGTCCCTTTGTTCTCCTCCAGAACCCTCTGTTCTTATCCAAGTCCCTCTGTTCTCCTCCAGGTCCCTCGGTTTTCCTCCAGTTCGCTTTGTTCTTCTCCACGTCCCTCTATTCTCCTCCAGGCCCCTCTGTTCTCCTCCAAGCCCCTCTGTTTTCCTCCAGATCCCTTTGTTCTCCTCCAAGTCCCTCTGTTCTCCTGCAGAACCCTCTGTTCTTCTCCAGGTCCCTCTTTCCTTCTCCAGTTTCCTCTGTTCTTCTCCAGGTCCCTTTTTTCTCCTCCAGGTCCCTCTGTTCTTATCCAGGTCCCTCTGTTCTCCTCTATGTCCCTCTGTTCTCCTCCATGTCCCTTTGTTTTTCTCCAGGTCCCTATGTTCTCCTCCAAGTCCCTCTGTTCTCCAGGATCCCCTGTTCTCCTTCAGGTCAATTTGTTCTTCTCCAGGTCCCTCTGTTCTCCTTCAGGTCACTTTGTTCTTCTCCAGGTCCCTCTGTTCTCCAGGTTCCCCTGTTCTCCTCCAGGTTCCCCTGTTCTCCTCCAGGTTCCTCTGTTCTTCTCCATGTCCCTCTGTTCTTCTCCAGGACCCTCTGTTCTCCTCCAGGACCGTCTGTTCTTCTCCAGGCCCCTCTGTTCTCCTCCAGGCCCCTCTGTTCTCCTCCAGGCCCCTCTGTTGTCCTACAGATCCCTTTGTTCTCCTCCAAGTCCCTCTGTTCTACTCCAGGTCCCTCTTTCCTCCTCCAGGTCCCTCTTTCCTCCTCCAGGTCCCTCTGTTCTCCTGCAGAACCCCCTGTTCTTCTCCAGGTCCCTCTTTCCTTCTCCAGTTTCCTGTGTTCTTTTCCAGGTCCCTGTTTTCTCCTCTAGGTCCCTCTTTTCTCATCCAGGTCCCTCTGTTCTTATCCAGGTCCCTCTGTTCTCCTCTATGTCCCTCTGTTCTCCTCCATGTTCCTTTGTTTTTCTCCAGGCCCCTATGTTCTCCTCCAAGTCCCTCTGTTCTCCAGACCCCTCTTTTCTTCTCCAGGCCCCTCTGTTCTTCTCTAGATCCCTCTATTCTCCTCGAAGTCCCTCTTTTCTTCTCCTGGTCCCTCTGTTCTTCTCCAGGTCTCTCTTTTCTTCTCCAGATCTCTCTTTTCTTCTCCAGGTCCCTCTGCTCTCCTCCAGAACCCTCTGTTCTCCTCCAGGCCTCTTTGTTCTTCTCCAGTTCTCTCTTTTCTTCTCCAGGCCCCTCTGTTCTCCTCCAGAATCCTCTCTTCTCCTCCAGGCCTCTTTGTTCTTCTCCAGGGCCCCCTGTTCTCCTCCAGAACCCTCAGTTTTTCTCCAGGTCCCTCTTCTCTTCTACAGTTTCCTCTGTTCTCCTCCAGGTCCCTTTGTTCTTCTCGAGGCCCCTCTGTTCTTCTCGAGGTACCTCTGTTCTCCTCCAGGTCACTCTGTTCTCCTCCAGGTCCCTCTGTTCTCCTCCAGGTCCCTCTGTTCTCCTCCAGGTCCCTCTGTTCTCCTCCAGGTCCCTCTGTTCTCCTCCAGAACCCTCTGTTCTCCTCCAGAACCCACTGTTCCCCTCCAGGCCACTCTGTTCTTCTCCATGTCCCTCGTTTTTCCTCCAGGTCGCTTTGTTCTTCTCCAGGTCCCTCTGTTCTCCTCCAGGCCCCTCTGTTCTTCAGGTTTCCCTGTTCTCCTCCAGGTCCCTCTGTTCTTCTCCAGGTCCCTCTGTGCTTCTCCAGGTCACTCTGTGCTTCTCCAGGTCACTCTGTTCTCCTCCGGAACCCTCTGTTCTCCAGGCCCCTCTGTTCTCCTCCAGATCTCTTTGTTCTCCTCCAAGTCCCTTTGTTCTACTCCAGGTCCCTATTTTCTTCTCCAGGTCTCTCTTTCCTCCTTCAGGTCCCTCTTTTCTCTTCTAGAACCCTCTGTTATTCTCCAGGTCTCTTTCTTCTCCAGTTTCCTCTGTTCTCCTCCAGGTCCCTCTGTTCTTCTCCAGGTCCCTATTTTCTCCTCCAGGTCCTTCTGTTCTCCTCTATGTCCCTCTGTTCCCCTCCAGGTCCCTTTGTTCTTCTCCAGGTCCCTCTGTTCTCCTCCAGGTCCCTCTGTTCTCCTCCAGGTCCCTCTGTTCTCCAGGTTCCCATGTTCTCCTTCAGGTCACTTTGTTCTTCTCCAGGTCCCTCTGTTCTCCTCTAGGTCCCTCTGTTCTCCTCCAGGTCCCTCTGTTCTCCAGGTTCCCATGTTCTCCTTCAGGTCACTTTGTTATTCTCCAGGTCCCTCTGTTCTCCTCCAGGTCCCTCTGTTCTTCCCCAGGTCCCTCTGTTCTCCAGGTTCCCCTGTTCTCCTCCAGGTCCCTCTGTTCTTCTCCAGGTCCCTCTGTTCTTCTCCAGGACCCTCTGTCCTTCTCCAGGACCCTCTGTTCTTCTCCAGGACCCTCTGTTCTTCTCCAGGACCCTCTGTTCTCCTCCAGGTCCCTCTGTTCTTCTCCAGGTCCCTCTGTTCTTCTTCAGGTCCCTCTGTTCTTCTTCAGGTCCTTCTGTTTTTCTTCAGGTCCTTCTGTTCTTCTTCAGGTCCCTCTGTTCTTCTTCAGGTCCCTCTTTTCTCCTCCAGGTCCCTCTGTTCTCCTCTTGGCCTCTTTGTTCTTCTCCAGGTCCCTCTTTTCTCCTCCAGGTCCCCCTGTTCTCTTCCAGGTCCCTCTGTTCTCCTCCAGGTCGCTCTGTTCTCCAGGTTCCCCTGTTCTCCTTCAGGTCACTTTGTCCTTCTCCAGGTCCCTCTGTTCTCCTTCAGGTCACTTTGTTCTTCTCCAGGTCCCTCTGTTCTCCTCCAGGTCCCTCTGTTCTTCTCCAGGTCCCTGTGTTCTTCTGCAGGACCCTCTCTTCTCCTCCAGAACCCTCTGTTCTCCTCCAGAACCCTCTGTTCTTCTCCAGGCCCCTCTGTTCTTCTCTAGATCCCTATCTTCTACTCGAAGTCCCTCTTTTTTTCTCCAGATCCCTCTATTCTTCTCCAGGTCTTTCTTTTCTTCTCCAGGTCCCTCTGTTCTCCTCCAGAACCCTCTGTTCTCCTCCAGGCCTCTTTGTTCTCCTCCAGGTCCCCCTGTTCTCTTCCAGGTCCATCTGTTCTCCTCCAGGCCTCTTTGTTCTTCTCCAGGTCCCTCTTTTCTCCTCCAGGTCCCCCTGTTCTCTTCCAGGTCCCTCTGTTCTTCTCCAGGTCCTCCTGTTGTTTTCCATGTCCCTCTGTTCTCCTCCAGGTCCTCCTGTTGTTTTCCATGTCCCTCTGTTCTCCTCCAGGTCCCTCTGTTCTTCTCCAGGTCCCTCTGTTCTTCCCCAGGTCTCTTTTTTCTTCTCCAGGCCCCAATGTTCTCCTCCAGGCCCCTCTGTTCTTCAGGTTTCCCTGTTCTCCTTCGGGTCCCTCTGTTCTTCTCCAGGCCCCTCTGTGCTTCTCCCGGTCACTCTGTTCTTCAGGTTTCCCTGTTCTCCTCCAGGTCCCTCTGTTCTCCTCCAGAACCCACTGTTCTCCTCCAGGCCCCTCTGTTCTCCTCCAGATCACTTTGTTCTCCTCCAAGTCCCTTTGTTCTACTCCATGTCCCTTTGTTCTACTCCAGGTCTCTCTTTCCTCCTCCAGGTCCCTCTTTTCTCCTCCAGAACCCTCTGTTCTTCTCCAGGTCCCTCTTTCCTTCTCCAGTTTCCTCTGTTCTCCTCCAGGTCCCTCTGTTCTTCTCCAGGTCCCTCTTTTCTCCTCTAGGTCCCTCTGTTCTCCTCCAGGTCCCTCTGTTCTTCTCCAGAACCCTCTGTTCTTATCCAGGTCCTTCTGTTCTCCTCTATATCCCTCTGTTCCCCTCCAGGTCCCTTTGTTCTTCTCCAGGTCCCTCTGTTCTCCTCCAGGTCCCTTTATTCTCCAGGTTCCCATGTTCTCCTTCAGTGAACATATAGTCAGAAAAAGGATCTGCGCTCAAAGATGGAGTAAACTAAGGACGAATTCACATAGAAGTAATAGTGAGGTGTGACACTTACTTGAAAGGAGGGGGGTATGATGCACAGATGCCCCCTCCACAGAGTGTCCTCAACACAGTACAGAGCTATGCTCCAAGATGCATAGTAGTAGTCCAGGAGTTTTAAAGTCAAACGAATCTTTTAATAAGGCGACGCGTTTCAGTGCAACAAAGCACCTTTCTCAAGCCATACATATAATATGTATGGCTTGAGAAAGGTGCTTTGTTGCACTGAAACGCGTCGCCTTATTAAAAGATTCGTTTGACTTTAAAACTCCTGGACTACTACTATGCATCTTGGAGCATAGCTCTGTACTGTGTTGAGGACACTCTGTGGAGGGGGCATCTGTGCATCATACCCCCCTCCTTTCAAGTAAGTGTCACACCTCACTATTACTTCTATGTGAATTCGTCCTTAGTTTACTCCATCTTTGAGCGCAGATCCTTTTCAGTGCAACAAAGCACCTTTCTCAAGCCATACATATAATATGTATGGCTTGAGAAAGGTGCTTTGTTGCACTGAAACGCGTCGCCTTATTAAAAGATTCGTTTGACTTTAAAACTCCTGGACTACTACTATGCATCTTGGAGCATAGCTCTGTACTGTGTTGAGGACACTCTGTGGAGGGGGCATCTGTGCATCATACCCCCCTCCTTTCAAGTAAGTGTCACACCTCACTATTACTTCTATGTGAATTCGTCCTTAGTTTACTCCATCTTTGAGCGCAGATCCTTTTTCTGACTATATGCTCACTGTTTTATCTGGGTGAGCTCTGGATTCAGAGCCCCAAGCTTGTATCTGCAGCTCTCCTTTGCTGCAAAGGATTGGAGTTCTGAGGAGAAGACACATTGGGATTATATCCGCATATCCCAGCGGGTGTGAAGCGGATCTACCTGTGGCGCTCTGTAATATTTTTTTCTATGTTCTCCTTCAGGTCACTTTGTTCTTCTCTAGGTCCCTCTGTTCTTCCCCAGGTCCTCTGTTCTCTAGGTTCCCCTGTTCTCCTCCAGGTCCCTCTGTTCTTCTCCAGGACCCTCTGTTCTTCTCCAGGACCCTCTGTTCTCCCCCAGGACCCTCTGTTCTCCCCCAGGACCCTCTGTTCTCCCCCAGGACCCCCTGTTCTCCTCCAGGACCCTCTGTTCTCCTCCAGGACCCTCTGTTCTTCTCCAGAACCCTCTGTTCTTCTCCAGAACCCTCTGTTCTTCTCTAGATCCCTCTGTTCTCCTCCAGGTCCCTCTGTTGTCCTCCAGGTCCCTCTGTTCTTCTCCGGGTCCCTCTGTTCTACTTCGGGTCTCTCTTTTCTCCTCCAGGTCCCTCTGTTCTCCTCCAGAACCCTCTGTTCTCCTCTTGGCCTCGTTGTTCTTCTCCAGGTCCCTCTTTTCTCCTCCAGGTCCCCCTGTTCTCTTCCAGGTCCCTCTGTTCTCTTCCAGGTCCCTCTGTTCTCCTCCAGGTCCTTCTGTTCTCCTCCAGGTCCCTCTGTTCTCCTCCAGGTCCCTCTGTTCTTTTCCAGGTGACTCTTTTCTTTTCCAGGTGACTTTTCTTTTCCAGGTGACTCTGTTCTTTTCCAGGTGACAATGCTCTTTTCCAGGTGACTCTGTTCTTTTCCAGGTGACTGTTCTTTTCCCGGTGACTCTGTTCTTTTCCAGGTGACTCTGTTCTTTTCCAGGTGACTCTGTTCTTTTCCAGGTCCCTCTGTTCTTCTCCAGGTCCCTCTGTTCTTCTCCAGGTCCCTCTGTTCTTCTCCAGGTCCCTCTGTTCTTCTCCAGGTCTCTCTTTTCTCCTCCAGATCACTTTGTACTCCTCCAAGTCCCTTTGTTCTCCTCCATGTCCCTTTGTTCTACTCCAGGTCTCTCTTTCCTCCTCCAGGTCCCTCTTTTCTCCTCCTCCAGAACCCTCTGTTCTTCTCTAGGTCCCTCTTTCCTTCTCCAGTTTCCTGTGTTCGCCTCCAGGTCCCTCTTTTCTCCTCCAGGTCCCTCTGTTCTTTTCCAGTACCCTCTGTTCTTATCGAGGTCCTTCTGTTCTCCTCTATGTCCCTCTGTTCCCCTCCAGGTCCCTTTGCTCTTCTCCGGGTCCCTCTGTTCTCCTCCAGGTCCCTCTGTTCTCCAGGTTCCCATGTTCTCCTTCAGGTCACTTTGTTCTTCTCCAGGTCCCTCTGTTCTTCCCCAGGTCCTCTGTTGTCCAGGTTCCCCTGTTCTCCTCCAGGTCCCTCTGTTCTTCTCCAGGACCCTCTGTTCACCCCCAGGACCCCCTGTTCTCCTCCAGGACCCTCTGTTCTCCTCCAGGTCCCTCTGTTCTTCTCCAGAACCCTCTGTTCTTCTCTAGATCCCTCTGTTCTCCTCCAGGTCCCTCTGTTCTTCTCCAGGTCCCTCTGTTCTTCTTCTGGTCTCTCTTTTCTCCTCCAGGTCCCTCTGTTCTCCTCCAGAACCCTCTGTTCTCCTTTTGGCCTTGTTGTTCTTCTCCAGGTCCCTCTTTTCTCCTCCAGGTCCCCCTGTTCTCCTCCAGGTCCCTCTATTTTTTTCCAGGTGACTCTTTTCTTTTCCAGGTGACTCTGTTCTTTTCCAGGTGACTCTGCTCTTTTCCAGGTGACTCTGTTCTTTTCCAGGTGACTGTTCTTTTCCAGGTGACTCTGTTCTTTTCCAGGTGACTCTGTTCTTCTCCAGGTCCCTCTGTTCTTCTCCAGGTCTCTCTGTTCTTCTCCAGGTCTCTCTTTTCTCCTCCAGATCACTTTGTACTCCTCCAAGTCCCTTTGTTCTCCTCCATGTCCCTTTGTTCTACTCCAGGTCTCTCTTTCCTCCTCCAGGTCCCTCTTTTCTCCTCCAGAACCCTCTGTTCTTCTCTAGGTCCCTCTTTCCTTCTCCAGTTTCCTGTGTTCTCCTCCAGGTCCCTCTGTTCTTTTCCAGTACCCTCTGTTCTTATCGAGGTCCTTCTGTTCTCCTCTATGTCCCTCTGTTCCCCTCCAGGTCCCTTTGCTCTTCTCCGGGTCCCTCTGTTCTCCTCCAGGTCCCTCTGTTCTCCAGGTTCCCATGTTCTCCTTCAGGTCACTTTGTTCTTCTCCAGGTCCCTCTGTTCTCCTCTAGGTCCCTCTGTTCTCCTCCAGGACCCTCTGTTCTCCTCCAGGACCCTCTGTTCTTCTCCAGAACCCTCTGTTCTTCTCTAGATCCCTCTGTTCTCCTCCAGGTCCCTCTGTTCTCCTCCAGGTCACTCTGTTCTTCTCCAGGTCCCTCTGTTCTTCTTCGGGTCTCTCTTTTCTCCTCCAGGTCCCTCTGTTCTCCTCCAGAACCCTCTGTTCTCCTTTTGGCCTTGTTGTTCTTTTCCAGGTCCCTCTTTTCTTCTCCAGGTCCCCCTGTTCTCTTCCAGGTCCCTCTGTTCTCCTCCAGGTCCCTCTGTTCTCCTCCAGGTCCCTCTGTTCTTTTCCAGGTGACTCTTTTCTTTTCCAGGTGACTCTGTTCTTTTCCAGGTGACTCTGCTCTTTTCCAGGTGACTCTGTTCTTTTCCAGGTGACTCTGTTCTTTTCCAGGTGACTCTGTTCTTTTCCAGGTGACTCTGTTCTTTTCCAGGTGACTCTGTTCTTTTCCAGGTGACTCTGTTCTTCTCCAGGTCCCTCTGTTCTTCTCTAGGTCCCTCTGTTCTTCTCCAGGTCTCTCTTTTCTCCTCCAGATCACTTTGTACTCCTCCAAGTCCCTTTGTTCTCCTCCATGTCCCTTTGTTCTACTCCAGGTCTCTCTTTCCTCCTCCAGGTCCCTCTTTTCTCCTCCAGAACCCTCTGTTCTTCTCTAGGTCCCTCTTTCCTTCTCCAGTTTCCTGTGTTCTCCTCCAGGTCCCTCTGTTCTTTTCCAGTACCCTCTGTTCTTATCGAGGTCCTTCTGTTCTCCTCTATGTCCCTCTGTTCCCCTCCAGGTCCCTTTGCTCTTCTCCGGGTCCCTCTGTTCTCCTCCAGGTCCCTCTGTTCTCCAGGTTCCCATGTTCTCCTTCAGGTCACTTTGTTCTTCTCCAGATCCCTCTGTTCTTCCCCAGGTCCTCTGTTGTCCAGGTTCCCCTGTTCTCCTCCAGGTCCCTCTGTTCTTCTCCAGGACCCTCTGTTCTCCCCCAGGACCCCCTGTTCTCCTCCAGGACCCTCTGTTCTCCTCCAGGACCCTCTGTTCTTCTCCAGAACCCTCTGTTCTTCTCTAGATCCCTCTGTTCTCCTCCAGGTCCCTCTGTTCTCCTCCAGGTCCCTCTGTTCTCCTCCAGGTCCCTCTGTTCTTCTCCAGGTCCCTCTGTTCTTCTTCTGGTCTCTCTTTTCTCCTCCAGGTCCCTCTGTTCTCCTCCAGAACCCTCTGTTCTCCTTTTGGCCTTGTTGTTCTTCTCCAGCTCCCTCTTTTCTCCTCCAGGTCCCCCTGTTCTCCTCCAGGTCCCTCTATTTTTTTCCAGGTGACTCTTTTCTTTTCCAGGTGACTCTGTTCTTTTCCAGGTGACTCTGCTCTTTTCCAGGTGACTCTGTTCTTTTCCAGGTGACTGTTCTTTTCCAGGTGACTCTGTTCTTTTCCAGGTGACTCTGTTCTTCTCCAGGTCCCTCTGTTCTTCTCCAGGTCTCTCTGTTCTTCTCCAGGTCTCTCTTTTCTCCTCCAGATCACTTTGTACTCCTCCAAGTCCCTTTGTTCTCCTCCATGTCCCTTTGTTCTACTCCAGGTCTCTCTTTCCTCCTCCAGGTCCCTCTTTTCTCCTCCAGAACCCTCTGTTCTTCTCTAGGTCCCTCTTTCCTTCTCCAGTTTCCTGTGTTCTCCTCCAGGTCCCTCTGTTCTTTTCCAGTACCCTCTGTTCTTATCGAGGTCCTTCTGTTCTCCTCTATGTCCCTCTGTTCCCCTCCAGGTCCCTTTGCTCTTCTCCGGGTCCCTCTGTTCTCCTCCGGGTCCCTCTGTTCTCCTCCAGGTCCCTCTGTTCTCCAGGTTCCCATGTTCTCCTTCAGGTCACTTTGTTCTTCTCCAGGTCCCTCTGTTCTTCCCAAGGTCCTCTGTTGTCCAGGTTCCCCTGTTCTCCTCCAGGTCCCTCTGTTCTTCTCCAGGACCCTCTGTTCTCCCCCAGGACCCCCTGTTCTCCTCCAGGACCCTCTGTTCTCCTCCAGGATCCTCTGTTCTACTCCAGAACCCTCTGTTCTTCTCCAGAACCCTCTGTTCTTCTCTAGATCCCTCTGTTCTCCTCCAGGTCCCTCTGTTCTCCTCCAGGTCCCTCTGTTCTCCTCCAGGTCCCTCTGTTCTTCTCCAGGTCCCTCTGTTCTTCTCCAGGTCCCTCTGTTCTTCTTCGGGTCTCTCTTTTCTCCTCCAGGTCCCTCTGTTCTCCTCCAGAACCCTCTGTTCTCCTTTTGGCCTTGTTGTTCTTCTCCAGGTCCCTCTTTTCTTCTCCAGGTCCCCCTGTTCTCTTCCAGGTCCCCCTGTTCTCTTCCAGGTCCCTCTGTTCTCCTCCAGGTCCCTCTGTTCTCCTCCAGGTCCCTCTGTTCTTTTCGAGGTGACTCTTTTCTTTTCCAGGTGACTCTGTTCTTTTCCAGGTGACTCTGCTCTTTTCCAGGTGACTCTGTTCTTTTCCAGGTGACTCTGTTCTTTTCCAGGTGACTCTGTTCTTTTCCAGGTGACTCTGTTCTTTTCCAGGTGACTCTGTTCTTCTCCAGGTCCCTCTGTTCTTCTCTAGGTCCCTCTGTTCTTCTCCAGGTCTCTCTTTTCTCCTCCAGATCACTTTGTACTCATCCAAGTCCCTTTGTTCTCCTCCATGTCCCTTTGTTCTACTCCAGGTCTCTCTTTCCTCCTCCAGAACCCTCTGTTCTTCTCTAGGTCCCTCTTTCCTTTTCCAGTTTCCTGTGTTCTCCTCCAGGTCCCTCTTTTCTCCTCCAGGACCCTCTGTTCTTTTCCAGTACCCTCTGTTCTTATCGAGGTCCTTCTGTTCTCCTCTATGTCCCTCTGTTCCCCTCCAGGTCCCTTTGCTCTTCTTCGGGTCCCTCTGTTCTCCTCCAGGTCCCTCTGTTCTCCAGGTTCCCATGTTCTCCTTCAGGTCACTTTGTTCTTCTCCAGGTCCCTCTGTTCTTCCCCAGGTCCTCTGTTGTCCAGGTTCCCCTGTTCTCCTCCAGGTCCCTCTGTTCTCCTACAGGACCCTCTGTTCTTCTCCAGGACCCTCTGTTCTTCTCCAGGCCCCTCTGTTCTTCTCCAGGACCCTCTGTTCTTCTCCAGGACCCTCTTTTCCTCTCCAGGACCCTCTGTTCTCCCCCAGGACCCTCTGTTCTCCTCCAGGACCCCCTGTTCTCCTCCAGGACCCCCTGTTCTCCTCCAGGACCCTCTGTTCTCCTCCAGGACCCTCTGTTCTCCTCCAGGACCCTCAGTTCTTCTCCAGAACCCTCTGTTCTTCTCCAGAACCCTCTGTTCTCTTCTAGATCCCTCTGTTCTCCTCCAGGTCCCTCTGTTCTCCTCCAGGTCCCTCTGTTCTCCTCCAGGTCCCTCTGTTCTTCTCCAGGTCCCTCTGTTCTACTTCGGGTCACTCTTTTCTCCTCCAGGTTCCTCTGTTCTCCTCCAGAACCCTCTGTTCTCCTCTTGGCCTCTTTGTTCTTCTCCAGGTCCCTCTTTTCTCCTCCAGATCCCCCTGTTCTCTTCCAGGTCCCTCTGTTCTCCTCCAGGTCCCTCTTTTCTCCTCCAGGTGACTCTGTTCTTTTCCAGGTGACTCTGTTCTTTTCCAGGTGACTCTGTTCTTTTTCAGGTGACTCTGTTCTTTTTCAGGTGACTCTTTTCTTTTCCAGGTGACTCTGTTCTTTTCCAGGTGACTCTGTTCTTTTCCAGGTGACTCTGTTCTTTTCCAGATGACTCTGCTCTTTTCCAGGTGACTCTGTTCTTTTCCAGGTGACTCTGTTCTTTTCCAGGTGGCTCTGTTCTTTTCCAGGTGACTTTGTTCTTTTTCAGGTGGCTTTGTTCTTTTCCAGGTGACTCTGTTCTTCTCCAGGTCCCTCTGTTCTTCTCCAGGTCCCTCTGTTCTTCTCCAGGTCTCTGTTTTCTCCTCCAGGTCCCTCTGTTCTCATCCAGAACCCTCTGTTCTCCTCTTGGCCTTTTTGTTCTTCTCAGGTCCATCTTTTCTCCTCCAGGTCCCCTTGTTCTCTTCCAGGTCCCTCTGTTCTCCTTCAGGTCCCACTGTTTTCCAGGTCACTCTGTTCTTCTCCAGGTCCCTCTGTTCTTTTCTCGGTTTCTCTGTTCTCCTCCAGAACCCTCTGTTCTCCTCTTGGCCTCTTTGTTCTTCTCCAGGTCTCCCTTTTCTCCTTCAGGTCCCTCTGTTCTCCTCCAGAACCCTCTGTTCTCTCCCAGACCCCTCTGTTCCCCTACAAGTCCCTCTGTTTTCCTCCAAGTCCCAATGTTCTTCTCCAAGTCCCAATGTTCTTCTCCAGGTCTCTCTTTTCTCCTCCAGGTCCCTCTGTTCTTCTCCAGGTCCCTCTGTTTTTCTCTGGGCCTCTCTGTTTTTCTCCTGGTCCCTCTATTCTCCTACAGGCCCCACTGTTCTTCTCCAGGACCCTCTGTTCTTCTCCAGGACCCTCTGTCCTTTTCCAGGACCCTCTGTTCTCCCCCAGGACCCTCTGTTCTCCCCCAGGACCCTCTGTTCTCCCCCAGGACCCTCTGTTCTCCTCCAGGACCCTCTGTTCTCCTCCAGGACCCTCTGTTCTTCTCCAGAACCCTCTGTTCTTCTCCAGAACCCTCTGTTCTTTTCTAGATCCCTCTGTTCTCCTCCAGGTCCCTCTGTTCTTCTCCAGGTCCCTCTGTTCTTCTTCGGGTCCCTCTTTTCTCCTCCAGGTCCCTCTGTTCTCCTCCAGGTCCCTCTGTTCTCCTCCAGGTCCCTCTGTTCTCCTCCAGAACCCTCTGTTCTCCTCTTGGCCTCTTTGTTCTTCTCCAAGTCCCTCTTTTCTCCTCCAGGTCCCCCTGTTCTCTTCCAGGTCCCTCTGTTCTCCTCCAGGTCCCACTGTTTTCCAGGTCACTCTGTTCTTCTCCAGGTCCCTCTGTTCTTTTCTAGGTTTCTCTGTTCTCCTCCAGAACCCTCTGTTCTCCTCTTGGCCTCTTTGTTCTTCTACAGGTCTCCCTTTTCTCCTTCAAGTCCCTCTGTTCTCCTCCAGAACCCTCTGTTCTCTCCCAGACCCCTCTGTTCCCCTACAAGTCCCTCTGTTTTCCTCCAAGTCCCAATGTTCTTCTCCAAGTCCCAATGTTCTTCTCCAGGTCTCTCTTTTCTCCTCCAGGTCCCTCTGTTCTTCTCCAGGTCCCTCTGTTTTTCTCTTGGCCTCTCTGTTTTTCTCCTGGTCCCTCTGTTCTACTACAGGCCCCTCTGTTCTTCTCCAGGTCCCTCTGTTCTCCTCCACGTTCCTCTGTTCTCCAGGTCTCTCTTTTCTCCTCCAGGTCCCTCTGTTCTCCTCCAAGTCCCTCTGTTCTCCTCCAGAACCCTCTGTTTTCCTCCAGGTCTCTATGTTCTACTCAAGGTCCCTCTGTTCTCCTCCAGGTCCCTCTGTTCTCCTCCACGTCCCTCTGTTCTCCTCCAGGTCCCCCTGTTCTCCTCCAGGTCCCCCTGTTCTCCTCCAGGTCCCCCTGTTCTCCTCCAGGTCCCCCTGTTCTCCTCCAGGTCCCTCTGTTCTCCTCGTCTCTGTTGTCTAGCGTTTGTATTAGTGCCGCTGTTCTCTAGCGGTTAGAGTAGCTGTGGATACCCAATAAATGTTGGAAAAAAAAATATTATATTTACCTGCTTTTCGTCATTTAATTCTTCATTCACTTTTTCTTAATTGTAAGTTTTTAATGTCACAGGGTTTTTTTTATGAACTATTAATATTTTTATATAAGGCCACTCTCATGCATTTTTTTACAGTCTAAACGCTGTACTTAGCCGCCATTCATTTTACTGAGGCCTCCCAGTCGAAGGCTTTAGCGTAGAGTTTGTAACACACGCTAAATCGAGCGCTGCATGCTCTATTTTACAGCGTTTCTAACGCTATGTTTTGCACATTGAAATCAACAGAAAGAATTAAAAACACTGTAAAACGCTGCTTACTAAGCCAGCGGGCAGGAAAAAATGGTGACACCATCAACGTTCTTTACCTTTGTTGTTACTGCTCAAAATATGCAGCAAAAATGCAGACGCTTAGAAAAACGCTGCTCTCAACGCCATAAAAAGCAGCATTAAAAAATGCAGCATTTTTATAAGGACCTGTGTGAGAGCAGCCTAATAGTTTCAGTGGTCACACATGTAGAACAGTGGGGGCGCTCACGGGCTCGCAGCCGGCACTACGGCACACTCAGGGGTTAAACAGGACATCTAACTGACCCACCACATGTGCACTAGAAGGGGCCAGTTGGGATGGAGCATGACAACAGATCAGCGCATGTGGAATCTGTTACCATGGAAACACGGCACCCTTCACAGGAGCTGCAGACACAACATGAGAGATCATTATTAATTAGGACTATAAGCAGAGTTGCTTCACTTTTGATGTGTGGTGAGGATGAACAGAATGAAGGTGGGGCAGAGTGTCAGTTCGCTGCTGGTCTGGCTACTGTGAGTCCTCGCTGTATGACCCTCTCCACATGGCCACGAGGTGACGACTGTCCTGATGCAACCCCCCATCTTAGCATAGAATTATATAATGGTAGAGTTAGAAGGGACCACCAAGGTCATCTGGTCCAACCCCCTGCTCAGCGCAGGATTCACTGCATCATCCCAGACAGATATTTGTCCAGCCTTTGTTTGAATACTTCCATTGAAGGGGAACTCCCCACCTCCGGTGGTAACCTGTTCCACTCATTGATCTCCCTCACTGTCAGAAAGTTTTTTCTAATATCTAATTTGTGTCTCCGCCCTTTCAGTTTCATCCCATTGCTTCTTGTCTATCCTTGTGCAGATGAGAATAAGGCTGATCCCTCTGCACTGTGACAGCCCTTCAGACATTTGTAGACCGCTATTAAGTCTCTCAGCCTTCTCTTTTGCAATCTAAACATTCCCAGATCCTTTAACCGTTCCTCATAGGACATGATTTACAGACCGCTCACCATCTTGGTAACTCTTCTCTGAACTTGCTCCAGTTTGTCCATGTCTTTTTTAAAGTGGCGTGCCCAGAACTGGACACAGTATTCCAGATGAGGTCTGACTAAGGAAGAGTAGAGGGGGATAATTACCTCACGTGATCTAGACTCTATACTTCTCTTAATACATCCCAGAATTGTGTTTGCCTTTTGACTGCTGCATTATATTGTTGACTCATGTTCAGTCTATGATCTATTAGTATACCCAAGTCTTTTTCACATGTGCTGTTGAATAGCTGAATTCCTCCCATTCTGTATGTGCTTTTTTCATTTTTCTTGCCCAGATGTAGGACTTTGCATTTCTCCTTGTTAAATACCATTCTGTTAGTCGTCGCCCACTGTGCAAGCTTTTCTAGATCTTTTTAAATACTCTCTCTCTCTTCCCTAGTTTTAGCTATCCCTCCTAGCTTTGTGTCGTTAGCAAATTTGATCAGTTTTTCATCAATTCCCTCCTTCAGATCATTTATAAAAATGTTGACCAACCCTGGGCCCAGGACAGAGCCTTGTGGTACCTCACTTGATACATTCTTCCACTTGGTTGTGCAGCCGTTTATGACCACTCTTTGAGTACGATCACTCAGCCAGTTGTGAATCTACCTAACAGTTGCCGTGTCAATCCCATATTTGGTCATTTTTTCAATAAATATGGTATGAGATACTTTATCAAATGCTTTACTAAAGTCAAAATAAACTATATCCACCGCATTCCCCTGATCAACCCAGTCTGTGATTTTGTCATAGAAGGAGATTAGATTCATTTGGCATGACTTGTCTGTTACAAACCCATGCTGGCTCTGGTCAATTACTCCATTTTCATCCAAGTACTTGCATACAAGCTGTTTAATAATTTGCTCAAAGATTTTTCCAAGTATAGAAGTCAGGCTCACAGGCCTGTAGTTTCCTGGATTGCCCTTCTTCCCTTTTTTGAAGATAGGGACAAAATTTGCCCTTTTCCAGTCTTCTGTGACTTCTCCTGTTCTCCATGAATTCCCAAAAATTATGGCAAGTGGCTCAGCAATCACCTCCGCTGCTTCCTTTAGTATCCTAGGATGTAATTGATCTGGACCTTGAGACTTGAATTAATTTAGGCTAGCTAAGTGTTCCCTCACATCTCTCTGCTTTACAGGTGAACGGCTTGTAGTTTCCAGGTTCACCTTTTGACGGCCTTTTGAATATCGGCACATTATCTATGCGCCAATACAGTGGAACAGACCCTGTAACGATAGAGTCCTTAGATCTAAGAAACAAGGGTCTGTCTATCACATTACTCAATTCTCTTAAAATCTGAGGGTGTAGGCTGGCGATTTGTCCATTTTAATTTTTTTAATACGGCTCTGCACTTCTTGCATGTGTTAGATTGGTGACATTTAGTGGAGAGTTTACTTTATCACTCTGGATCTCATCTGACATTTCATTTTCCTCTGTAAATACACTGGGAAAAATGCTATTTAAAAGATTTACTTTCTCCTCATCACCCCTAATATTTTTCCTACATTGGCTTTTACAGGACCAACACTTTCAGTATTAATCTTTTTGTTATTTATATAGCTGAAGAACAGTTTAGGGTTAGTTTTATTCTCCATGGCAATAAATCTCCCTGTCTCCACATTTGCTGCTTTTGATTTCTACATGATTTACTTTTTTCCTTATAGGCAGTGCTTCTTCACTGCCTTCTTGTTTTTGTAGACAAAATGTTTTTTTTTGTTGTTTATTGCCCCCTTTACATCTTCATTGAGCCATATTGGTTTTCTCCCATTCCTAACCCTTTTATTCCTGTAAAGTATGAACTGCTGACAGTAAGTTTTTTGGGATGTTTTTAAACATTTGCCATTTACTGTCTGAATTCTTATGTTTGAGGACATTATCCCAGTAAATAAGGTTAAGGGCATCTGTGAGCTGGTCAAACTTTGCCTTCCCAAAGTTTAGTGTTTTTGTACCTCCCCTATAAAATTCTTTCTTAAAAGGCAAGTGGAAATGTATTATATTATGGTCACCATTTTCTAGATGCCCCCAACCTGTACCCCTGTTATTCTGTCAAATCTGTTGGTTAATATTAAGTCCAAAATGGCCGCCCCTCTAGTCGGGTCCTGTACAAGTTGAGTAAGGTAATTATATTAGTAATCAACAGGAATTGGTTACCTTTATTAGATCCGCAGATTTCAGCTTCCCACTTTATATCCGGATAGTTAAAGTCCCCCATAATAATCACCTCATTGTGAGTTTCTGTTTCATCTATTTGCCTCAGTAATAGATTTTCGGTTGTTTCTGTTATATTTGGTATCTATAGAAAACCCCTAGGAGGATTTTATTGTTGTTTTTCCCTCCACAGAGACTCCAAATATTTGTCTCCCTCACATATATCTTCCTGTAATGTGGGCTTTATACATGATTTTACATAAAGACAAAACTCTTCCCCTGTCCGGTTTTTACGATCCCTTCTGAACAGACTGTAATCCTGTAAGTTCACTGCCCAATCACAGTTTTCATCCAACCAGGTCTCCGTTATTCCCACTATGTCATTGTTTTCCTCAGACATTATTACTTCCAGTTCGTCTACCTTATTGGTCAGAATTCTAGCATTAATCACCATACATTTTAGAAGGTTTTGGTAATTTAAAATGTTTTCCTACTAACTATTCTGCCAGTTCTAACTGGTTAACTAACCATCCCACCACTCCGTCCCCAATTCCATTACTTAATTACAGGTCACTGTCTACACTATCTTCCCCTCGGTACTGCTGGACCTTGACGCCATCGGAAGTGGTGGGTGTACACCAGGGTTAGGCTGCTTCACAGCCAGGTGACGCCCCCACTTCCACATTGGCCATTTGCAGAGTGGCTGGGCTGATTGACAGCAGGGGACAGAGAGTGGCGAACCAACAGGGGAGATTCCACAGCAGCAGCCAAAGAGCGGAGGCTCCTGTGGCGCCGGGGACATTCAGGAGAGATCCCCGCTATTGTCAGCTGCTGTCACACTAGTACTCTGGCGGCGTGATATCTCCAGCATTGGCGGCCCCGCTCTCACTGTCCCGCCCATGGGAGCCTTTCTCATTTCTACGCTGAAGGGCCAGCGCAGAGTGTTCCCACCGGCCCCGGGCTACCTTCTGCGCTACCGCCTTCCTTCCTGCAGCCCCGCCGCTCACAAGGTACTGCTGTATCTTGTGAGCCAATGTGAAGCTAGGGGCGTGGCAGGGGTATTCACATCTGGTGACAGCTGTCACACCCCTAGCTTCCGGTGGCGTCAAGATACACCAGTACCCTTCCCCTCTATCTCTCTGGTTGCCCTTCCCCCTCTAGTTTAACCCCTTAGTGACGAAGCCTGTTTGTGCCTTAGTGACGGAGCCAAATTTTGGAAATCTGACATGTGTCACTTAACAAATCATAACTCCGTAAAGGTTTTGCATATCCAAGTGATTCTGACATTGTTTTTTTGCCACATGTTGTACTTCATTTAGGTGGTAAAAATAGACCCATATACTTAGTGCATATTCATTAAAAGTGCCAATATTGGGAAAATTTTGAAAAAATGTCATTTTTTCACATTTTCAACTGTAATATCTAAAATATGTGCAAACATACTGTAGAAATTTTTGCTAAAATATTTATTTCCATCTGTTCACTTTATTCTGAATGCACGTTTGAAAAGCTTTCGTTTTTCTTTTAACCATTTAGGAGACGTATACATTTAACATTAATTATCAACATTTTGAGGAAAACTTTATTTTCCGGCACCAAGCCAAGATTGCAAAAGCTCATAGGTGTCAAAATTATAGATAACCCCACAAATGACCCTATTTTAAAAACTACACCCCTTAGTGTATTCACTGAGGGGGGTCAGGAGTATTTTGACCCCACAGTTTCTTTTCAGGAATTAATGCAATAGTAGAAAAAATAAATGAGTAGAAAAAATAAAATTTCATATTTTTGCTAATACGTAATTTTAAACACAGGATTTTTTTCTATAGTGCACATGAAAATGAGGATTTACACCTCAAAATGCATACCCCCGTGTGTCCCGTGTTCAGAAACATACCCATTGTGGCCCTAATCTTCTGTCCGTATGCACAACGGGGCCAAAACCGAAAGGAGCAGCCGGTGGCTTTCAGAGCAGACATTTTGCTTGAAGGCGTTTTAGGCCCCATTGCTCACTTGTAGACCCCTTGAGCAGCCAAAACGCGGAGGACAAAATGACCTTATTTTGGAAACTAGACCTCTTAGCGCATTAATCTAGATGTGTACTGCGTATTTTGACCCAACAGTTTTTGAATGAGTCAAAGCAAAGCAGAAGGAAAAAATTATGATATTTGTTTTTTTTTATCAATTATGTGATTTTAAAAACTGGTTTTTTTGGACAGCAGACATATGAATGGAGGCTTTCACCCAAAAATGGATACCCCCGTTTGTCCCGTGTTCAGAAACATACCAATTGTGGCCCTAATCTTCTGTCCGTATGCACAACGGGGCCCAAACTGAAAGGAGCAGCAGGTGGTTTTCAGAACAGACATTTTGGTTGAAGGTGATTTAAGCCCCATTGCCCACTTGTAACGCCCCTGAGTGGCCAAAACGATAGAGAACCCACCCAAATGACCCCATTTTAAAAACTAGACCCCTTAACGCATTCATCTAGTGGTGTACTACGTATTTTTACTCCACCGTTTTTAAATGAATCGAAGCAAAGCAGAAGGAAAAAATTACGATTTTTGTTTTTTTGGCAATTATGTCATTTTTAAAATAGATTTTTTTGTACAGCATACATAGGAATAAAGACTGTCACTCTAAAATGTATACCCCAATTTGTCCCGTGTTCAGAAACATACCCATTGTGGCCCTAATCTTCTGTCTGGATGCACAACGGGGCCCAAACTGAACGGAGCGTCAAACTTTAACTGTTTTTTTTACTTTTACGTGATCGCCATTATCCACTGGATAACGGCGATCACATGACTGGGAAACGCGTACCATGGCACCCCATGAAATCTCCAGACTCTTGGCTACATTTAGTAGCCAGTTGCGGGGAGATTTTAAATTACTCCGCCAATCTGCGGCTTTTGCGCCTGCGCCCGCCATTTTGGCGACAGACGCGTGCGCATGAAGCCAGGCAAGGTCCGCGGATAAATCCGTGGCCCTTAGGTACCTAATTTTATCTCCCATCATGGATATGATCTATGAGGGGAGATGAAACAAACTTTTTTTCTTTCTTTTTTTTTCACTTTTTCAACTTTTTTTTTACTTTTACATGATCGCTGCTGTCCATTGAATAGCAGCCATCATGTGACCGGGAACCGCATACAGCGGCTCCCGGTGACAGCTCCCTGCTCTTGGCTACTCATGACGGGGGTATAACGGATGTGACCTCTGTGACCTAACCCAACCTCTCCCTTTTCCCAATCAAAATGCTACAACTTCTAGCTTGGCTAAATTTTGGCCACAGCGGCCGTTTATTAAAATTATTTAACAATTTGGTAAAACATCAAAATAAAACAGTGCAGTACGAGGATGTTAGGCGGCTTGTCTAGGGAGACTAGACGTTGAACGTCCTGTAAAACCCGGAACCAGGCCATGCCCCGCACTCCAATCCATCGAATTACCGCCGTCTCCTTACTCAACCTTAACTGTCTACCATTAGGCCTGATCCTAGCCCTCTCCCTTCCCCCCCAATACACATATGAGTGGCCCATTATCCACACCAACGCGGCTCGATGATCTGTATCAAAAGGAAAACAAACTAGCCGTAATTAACCCCGCCGTGTACCCGCCCCCCCTATAGCAAATGCGGTCTGATATACCGTTTATACCTTCCCGACTTCCAACGACCAATGCCCATCACCGCTTGACTATCCAATCCCCTCTCTGCTGCCTCCGTTGCCGTGCCTATTGTAAACGAATGTGTTCCGAAACTAGAGCTATCTAAACCCAGCATACCTATTGTTCTTCTTAACACCGCCTCGAACTGAAACCTTGACAAAAAACAACCGTCTTGATGCTGCAGCAGAGGCCCTACCCTGACTCCTGCTAACAAACTGTAGTCCTCCCAACATTTAACCGAGCACATGGACTCTCCCCGCACTCATACCAGCGACACTCTCCGACCTCTTCCCTCCTGATTCGTCTTGGAGCGACGGATGACTAATTCTTACCGCCCTTCTATAACCTTAGTATCCTCAACTTGTAAACCCTCCCCCCTTTCTTTTTGCTGGGGGAAACCAGTTCCCCCACCCGTAGGGCCCCAAAGAAAGCTAATGAAAAAGCAAACTTAAAAAGCGAGTATTCGAAGCCGTCCACACATACCTCCCTCAATGCGCCACCCAATCTTTTCAATAAGTCGAACGAGATCGGCCAACGCGTATCTGCCCCCCCCCGCCCCCTTCTAAATCCCTTTAGTGCCTGCCTCACTACGAAATTTTTGGTAACGTCCGTCACACCCCGCAACTTAGCGCCAAAAGCTACTCCTCCCATAAACTTATTAACTCTCGCGACTAATAAACCTGTCTCTGAACTTTTCCCCAACCATCCCAGCAACGCCCCTACCCTGTCCTCATCAGAACGCACATTTCCCCACTGCCGCAGCCACTCCTCCCACTCCAACCAAGCTGCCCTATAAGATGCCCACGTACTCCGAGGCAGGGAGGTACCTATCAAGTGCCTCACTGCTCGCTGACCACGCTCCAGATGTGTCTCGGGCAAGACACCCCTTCCTTCTCCGCTCCAGGAGCCAACCGTTGGAATCGCTCCCACTGGCAACGAGAAAGAGCATCCGCTATTGAGTTGCTTACCCCCGGCACATGCACCACACCTATCCAAGCGTTCAGTGATAACGCTTTTAGCACCAGGTGGCGCAGTAAGGCCACCACCGGAGGGGACGATGCAGACAATTTATTTATTGCCTGCACGACCCCCAGGTTGTCGCAGTGAAAGCGTACTTTCTTGTTCCTGAACTGATCGCTCCATAACTCCACTGCCACTATGATGGGGAAGAGCTCGAGTAGCACCAAATTCCTCCCTAACCCCGACGAAAAACATTCGCTCGGCCACTCGGCCACGCACCACTGGCCTTGGAAGTAGACACCAAAACCCGAACTCCCTGCGGCGTCGGTAAACAATTCCCAATCGAAATTGTCCACCACTTCCTCCATCATCACTGACCGTCCATTATAGTTCTCTAGAAACGCCACCCATACTGCCAAATCCTTCATGTGGCCCTTGCCTAGTCAGATAAAATGGTGGGGTAACCGAACCCCCGCCGTTGCTGATGCTAACCTTCTGCTTAAAATTCGCCCCATCAGCATAATTCGACAAGCGAAATTAAGCTTGCCCAACGATTGGAGCTCCCTCAAAGTGACCTTGGTGACAACCCTTGCCCTGTATACCTCCGCCTTTAACTCTGTCAACTTCTCCTCGAGTAGTCTGCATTCCATTGCAACCGTGTCAATGGTGATGCCCAGAAACTTTAAACACGTTGCGGGCCCTTCGGTCCTCCCAGGCGCCAAAGGCACCCCGAATTGACTGGAAACCCATTGAAGTGACCCCAACAAAGTTGCACAAAGAGGCGAACTCGCTGGCCCTATGCATAGGAAGTCATCCAAATAATGGATCACTGACCTAATCCCCGTGCAATCCCTAACTACCCATTCTAAAAAGGAGCTGAACGCTTCAAAATAAGCGCAGGAAATAGAACAGCCCATGGGTAAGCACTTATCTGTCAGGACAGTGTCCGGGATATGGGGGTCCCTGAGAAATCCCGCAACCCCTGTCCCTGCCTACTTGCCCCCCTGGGCTACCCCCCAGGGTGACAACTGGGCGGCGGTCCCTACCCTCACTAGGGAAGCGGGACACGGGAAGACAAACAGACACTGAAGACAAACAAACGGTAGAGTGGTCAGACAATCCGGGTCGGCAACAGGAGGGTACGCAGTACAGAGGGGAAGGCAAAACGTAGTCAAAGTCCAAAAGCGGAAGTCAGAAAAGCCGGGGTCACAAGAGCAGTCAAGGTAAACGTGGGTGCAGCTGGAGAACCAAAACTAACACTGGCAAGGGCTGGAAGGAAAGCACACACTTTTAAATGCTGTCAGAGCTCCGGCCCCAGCAGCTGATTGGGGCGGGGAGCCCGACAGCAGCAGGGTCAATCAAGGAGGTGCTGGGGACACACCCCCAGCCTTGCTGAACAGACAGTTACTAAGGAAGCCTGCTTGGTAGTCAAGTAAATAGAGAAGCACCTGCTGCCTCCCTAGCAACCAGGCGGCGACCAGTTTTACAGTGGTCCGGGGAGATCACTAGAACCGGGGCTCCCCTACGCCACACTCCTGTAACCCGGGTGGCAGGACCGGTGGTGTGGGCACGGCGGCCCCGAGAGTTGCTGGTTCTGACAGTACCCCCCCTTCTACGGGGGGACACCGGACCCCCATGGCCAGGAGCGGGCTTGAGCGGGAAAGCCCTGTGGAATGATCAGACTAGGCGTGGCGCATGAACATCCCTGGCAGGGACCCACGTCCTATCCTCAGGGCCAAATCCTCTCCAGTGGACCAGGTACTGCAGCACACCTCTAAGCCGTCGGGCATCAACAAGCCTTTCTACTTCATACTCCAGTTCCCCCTGTACCAGAGAAGGAGGGGGCGGGTTCTGGGTGGGTAGAACTGGAGTTACGTACTTTTTAAGCAAGCTTTTATGAAAAACCTTGTGGACCTTCCAGGAGTCAGGAAGTGACAACTTATACGACACCGGGTTGATAACCTGCGAAACAGTAAACGGGCCAATGAACCGAGGAGCAAGTTTCAGGGAGGGAACCTTAAATCTCAGATTCTTGGATGACAATAAAACTTGCTCCCCGACCACAAAAGGTGCCGAGATAGTACATCTTTTCTTAGAGTATTTACGCAGTTTCTCTTGGGAACCCTGAAGGTTCTTACGAACCTGGGCCCAAACTGTGCACAGTTCCTCAGAGGATATGTCAGCGGCCGGACTGTTCGAGACAAAAGGAGTAGAAAGCGAGAACCAGGGATGGAACCCATAGTTACAAAAAAAGGGCCACAATTGGGACGACGAATTAACATGGTTGTTAATAGCAAATTCGGCAAGAGGTAAGTAGTTGGCCCACTGAAACTGGTTATCAGAGACAAAAAGTCGCAGGTACTGGATAAGTTCTTGATTCATCCATTCCATTTGTCCGTTACTCTCGGGGTGGAAGGTGGAGGAAAAAGACAAATTAACATTTAGATTTTTACAGAAAGCTTGCCAGAAGCAAGAGACGAACTGTACCCCTCTATCTGACACAATATCCTCGGGGATCCCATGTAGCCGAACAATCTCCTTGATGAACATTTCCGACAGAAGTTTGGCATTAGGCAACTTGCAAAGCGGAACGAAATGTGACATTTTAGAGAAACGGTCAACTATGACCCAAATGACCGTATTCCCCAGCGAGGATGACAGATCAGTAATAAAATCCATGGACAAATGGGACCATGGCCTGGACGGAATGGGCAAGGGAAGAAGAGGACCCACAGGACGTCTCCTGAGATTCTTCCCCCTTGCGCAAACCGGGCACGCGGACACAAATAACCGTACATCCCTGGCCATATGCGGCCACCAATAGAGTCTGGATACTAACTCTAGAGTACCCCTGATACCAGGGTGTCCAGCTAGGACTGAAGCATGTGTCTCCTCTAACACTTTCAATCCCAGCAACAACGGAACAAAAAATTTGCCTTCCGGAGGGGCTTCAGGGGCGGATTGTTGAGCGGCGTGTATGAGAGGTGAAAGGTCAGAGGAGACAGCAGCGAGGACCACCCCAGGGGAGAGAATACTCTCAGACTCGGAAGATTCCGGTGAACCAAAACTCCTAGACAGGGCATCTGCCTTGACATTCTTTGAGCCGGGTCTATAGGTTACAACAAAATTGAACCGAGAGAAAAACAAGGCTCAGCGGGCTTGCCGAGCATTTAACCTCTTAGCGGAGTCTAAATAGGTGAGGTTTTTATGGTCTGTGAGTACCGTGATCTGGTGACGAGCTCCTTCCAAAAAATGCCTCCACTCCTCAAAAGCCCACTTAATAGCCAGCAATTCCCGGTTGCCTATGTCGTAGTTCCGTTCAGTGGAAGAGAACTTTCTAGAAAAATAGGCACACGGTCTCAGGTTAGTGAGTGTGGAGGGACCTTGGGACAGTACCGCTCCCACACCAAACTCTGAGGCATCTACCTCCACAACAAACAGGCAGGACAGATCCGGTTGTACTAGGACGGGCGCTGAAGAGAACGCCGCCTTTAGGGTATCGAAGGCCCTAAGAGCATCAGAAGACCAGGTACTCACATCTGCTCCCTTTCTGGTGAGGTCCGTTAGAGGTTTAGCCACCACGGAGAAGTCTTTAATGAACTTGCGATAGTAATTAGCGAAGCCGAGGAAGCGTTGAAGAGCTTTCAAGGTATCTGGTGGGGCCCACTCTGTGATGGCTTTCACCTTCCCACGATCCATCTGGAAGTCACATGGCGTGATGATATACCCTAAGAATGATATCTTTTGTACCCCGAAAGCACATTTCTCGAGCTTAGCAAACAGTTTGTTACGTCTGAGTCGAGCTAGCACGGTCCGAACATGTGTACGGTGGCTCGCCAAGTCGGAGGAAAAAATCAGAATGTCGTCTAGATATACCACGACGAACACCCCCATGATATCCTGAAACACAGAATTCATGTACCCCTGAAAAATGGCTGGGGCGTTACACAATCCAAAAGGCATCACTAGGTATTCAAAATGACCGAGAGGCGTATTGAAGGCGGTTTTCCACTCATCCCCCTCCCAAATGCGAATGAGGTTGTACGCTCCCCTGAGGTCAAGCTTCGAAAACCATTGGGCACCAGCGACCTGGTTGAGGAGGTCAGGAATGATCGGAAGGGCATACTGGTTTCTGACAGTGATGGCCGGATGTGCCCCTTGGCCAAGCTGTCCTGGATATAGTCCCTCATGGATTCTCTCTCTGGCACCGTAACATTATAAATGCGGCCCTTAGGAAGTTTGGCCCCAGGAATCAAATCGATTTTACAGTCCCATTCCCTATGAGGGGGCAGGGCTTCAAATAATTGTTTAGAGAAAACGTCCGAGAACTTGGAGAGGTAATCTGGTAGGGGAATCCCCTCGCAGGTGGAGATACCCACCTCAACCGGACATAAGTGGTTGGCACAGCGGGGACCCCACTCTACCAGTTCCAATGTGTCCCAATTTACTACAGGATTGTGCTCCCGGAGCCAGGGGAGACCTAAGACGACGTCCACAGACAAGTCTCTCATCACCAGGAATGTGCAGGTTTCAACATGTAGGGCTCCTATAGTAAACCTTACCTCAGGAGTAACCAGATTAACTACCCCTGCCTGCAATGGAGTAGAGTCCACTCCTGAAACAAAAATCGGAGTCTCTAAGCGTAACAAAACCCCGGACAGTTGAGCAACGAAATTAAAATTAACGAAATTAGCAGCAGCCCCAGAATTAACGAAGGCTTGCCCAGTACGGTAGAAAGAATGGAATTCAAGGG
This sequence comes from Eleutherodactylus coqui, assembly GCA_035609135.1. Taxonomy (NCBI): domain Eukaryota; kingdom Metazoa; phylum Chordata; class Amphibia; order Anura; family Eleutherodactylidae; genus Eleutherodactylus; species Eleutherodactylus coqui. The sequence goes on along the minus strand of CM069412.1, from coordinate 26,157,184 downwards.
TGCAGGGCAATAACATTTTGGACAACACAGGGAGTACCTTAGCTCCTAGACAGTCCTCCCAACAACTGCCTAGGAGCAGAAGTTTTCCTGCCATGGCTTCTTATCGCAGGTCGCAATGCGGTGACCCGGCTCCCCGCAGTAGAAACAGAGATTCTTCTTCAGGCGATATTCCCGTCGTTGCTTAGGGTTCATGGCTCCCAGCTCCATGGGCTCAGTGGTGGGAGGTGAAAAAGTCGGGTCAGTAGAAGAAGTGGGCGTGGGGAGTGGACTCGTCCGAGTGGCATGTCTGGCCCTCAAACGTCGGTCAGCCTGAATAGCCAGCGACATGGCTTGCTCCTGGGTTCTTGGCTCCGGGTGAGCCACGAACAGGTCCTTAAGACCCTCAGACAGACCGGCCAAAAATAAGTTTTTTAGGGCGGCATCATTCCACCTGGATTCCGTACAATGTTGGCGGAATTGGGAACAGTAGTCTTCCGCCATCTTGCAACCCTGGCACAGGGCTAGAAGCTTGAAAACTGTGTAGCCGGCCCGGTCAGGTTCGTCATAAATTTGGCCTAAGGCGGAAAAAAAGGCGTCAAGGGATAGTCGGGCGGGAGAGCCAGGCGGTAACGAGAAGGCCCAATTTTGGGGCTCTCCCCTCAGGCGGGTAATTACAATTCCCACTTTCTGGTATTCAGTACCAGAAGAGTGGGGTCGGAGGTCAAAGTAGAGCTTGCAGCTCTCTCTGAATGCAAAAAACTGACCTCTCTCCCCGGAGAAGCAATCTGGAAGCGTAGCCCGAGGTTCAGACACAGTTCCTGGAGCAGAAAGGGGCTGCATGGGACCTGCAGCCGCCACTTGTTCCTGTAGCTGCAAGCGGGCGGTTAGGTCCTGGACAAGGTTAGTAAGGACCTGGACCTGGTTCGCTAGAGCCGCCACGGCCTCCATTGAGGGGTTCAAAGTTGCTGGGCGGATACAAGGGTCTGACCTTCATTCGGCCAGTGTTACTGTCGGACAGTGTCTGGGATAATGGGAGTCCCTGAGAAAACCCGCAACCACTGGCTAACCCCCCAGGGCGACAACTGGGCGGCGGTCCCTACCCTCACTAGGGAAGCGGGACACGGGAAAGACAAACAGACACTGAAGACAAACAACAGTAGAAGAGTCAGACAATCCGGGCCGGCAACAGGAGGGTACGCGGTACAGAGGAGAAGGCAAAAACGAGGTCAAGTCCAAAAGTAGAAGTCAGAAAAGCCGTGGTCACAAGAGAAGTCAAAATATACGTGGGTGCAGCTGGAGAACCAAACTAACACTGGCAAGGCTGGAAGGAAAACACACACACATAAATGCTATCAGAACTCCCGCCCCAGCAGCTGATTGGGGTGGGGAGTCTGACAGCAGCAGGGCCCAATCAAGGAGTTACTAAGGAAGCACGCTTGGTAGTCAAGGAAATGGAGAAGCTCCTGCTGCCTCCCTAGCAACCCGGCGGCGACCAGATTTACAGCGGCCAGGGGAGATCACTAGAACCGGGGCTCCCCTGCGCCGCACACCTGCAACCTGGGTGGCAGGACCGGTGGTGTGGGCACAGCGGTCCCGAGATTTGCTGGTTCTGATGAGAGAAGCCAGATGCTCCTTAAAGGTCCTATAAAACTCGAATGGTAAGCCATTTGGAGCTGGTATTTTCTTGAGCCTAAGCCTGTCAAAGGCCAGTCGAACTTCCTCTTCTCCGATAGGTTCCGTATTCAAGAATGCAGTGATAACAAGCAAGACACAGTAATGACAAATGGATGATACTCTAACTTCAACAGTCTCTCTCTGTCTCTCTTGTTTTCCTGAAGATTGATTTACTGAACAATTTCCCCACTATTGAACTTAGATGAAACAATTTGGTTAGATTTGACTGTAGGATTTTAGGAAGCAGAGGGACAAGTGGCTGTATGGCTAATCCTAGCTTGTACTTCACCGGATAGCTATAACTCACTGTTAGATGAAGATGGACCTCTAAAAGGATCTGCTGCTGTCTCTGCTGTAGGATGCCAAGGGAGCTGGCTGGTCACCACACTTGACCTTGGGAAACGATAACTCGCGGAATTACTCCTTCTCTCCGAACATGAAACTGCAAGCACTCCTTGCTCACATCTGGCTGTGGATGATTAACTGCTCTGCATCACTTCCTTTTATAACCTCTCTCTCTCTCCCGCACTCTTGCATATGGACCTGTATCTTTGCTTCCCGCCCTTGAGCTCTGCACCAGTAAGATTAAACCTGACTGTCAGCCAATGGGAGGCCAGCTGACATCAGGATTGAGCTCTATGACTAGAGCAGAAGGGGAGACACAGGGTCTCTCCTACAGAGGGCACATTCTGGATCCAGGGATGGCATTTAGACAGGTGAAACAGGAGAAGTGTACCATGAGTGTTCTGTAGGACCCGCTGGGCCACTAGACTTCCCCCTTACCCAGATGCCACCACTACGACAGGTACCGGGCCGATCTGAACAGGGGGGCTGGAGGATGACAGGGATGCCTCTCCTGTACCGCACACTCCTTCCTTGGTGCATGCTGCATATTCTTGGCCAAGGACACACCACTATTTCCCCCCTGTTTAGGCCCTGGCACCACTGCAGGTATCAGGCTAGTCTGAACAGTGGGGAAACCCTTAACTTCCACCTCCATAACGTTCCCACTACTTTAAGAGCTTTATCATTATACCCTACTTGTTCAGATCCCGACACCACTACCAATATTGGGTTTTCCTGAGGATCGGGGATATTCTTATTAATGGAAAATAGAACATATCTTGATCTCCCCATCTCAGCTGCTTTGCGTTTTTTCTTCCTTCACCTCTTCTTTCCCTCGGTGTCCAGTAATTCTTCCCCAAAGAACTGTGTGAAGTCCACCGGGGATTCAATTATTTTTATCTCAGCCATTAAATAACCGCCAGAGACTCTGGAAACATTACTTTCCTGGGATGATTCATCTGAAGAACCTGCTGGTTCAGGTTGTCTCACAGGGGTTCCAGATGACGTCTCCCCACCGCTCTGGAACTCCATAGGGGTCTCCTTTTTCTCCCCACTTGGCGAATTACTTTGCGTGCTGCGCAGTAACTCCTCTGGCGTTCCACATGGAGACGCCATTGCTGCTGCACATGGCTGTTCCTAGCATGAGTCCCTCTGCCAATTCTTCCTCTAATTCCTCCTGATCACTTTCATCTGACAAACAGACCCGCTGTAGTTCTCGCTCTGTTGGGTTTCTCATTGCATCAAACCTTTTTTGGTTTCTCAATCTCTCAGCAAACAGTCCACTTTCCTGGAGGATGAGATTCTTCTTGGCAGTTACGCCTTTGATGACAAGTCTCTGTACTTCGGCTGATTGTACAGCTCCTTTTTCCCCTGAGATGTATTATTTGCTTTTGTCCCAGCAGATTGAAGCTCGTCCTGCAGTTTCTTTAACTGCTTTCCGGTCATCTAATATTCTTTATTAAAAAGCTTAATCCACATACTGTAGTCTTTAACAGGTTTCCATGGACAACGTTCACCCCAACAGTACAGGATGAGGACATCTCACGGTTTCCTTTCCCCATGCTCTCACCAATTCTGTGCAGGTTCCTGCAGCAGGGTCCACATTTTGGCAAACCCTCTCAGACCATCTTAATCCAGGGTTACCTGAACCACCTTCTGGAACCAGCCGTGCTTCCCTGTCACTGCACCTACAAGGAACAGTGATTTGTTTAGCTGAAACTCATCCCAGAGAACCTCTCACATCCCTAGAGAGAGACTCCAGGCACATGTCCTGCAGAGAGTCCTACCTGCAGTGTACAGAGATCCACTTAGCTCACCAGCACCACCTAGGGGAGTTCAAGAGTGTGACCGCTCTTACAGTAGAGCTCCATAGTGTAACCTGCTCTTATAGTAGTTCTTCATAATGTGATCGCCCTTACAGTAGAGCTCCATAGTGTGACCACCTTTACAGTAGAGCTCCATAGTTTGACCGCCGTTACAGTAGAGCTCCATAATGTGATCGCCCTTACAGTAGAGCTGCATAGTGTGACCACTCTTACAATAGAGCTCCATAGTGTGACCGCCCTTACAGTAGATCTCAATAGTGTGATAGCTCTTACAGTAGAGCTCCATAGTGTGACCGCTCTTACAGTAGAGCTCCATAGTGTGATTACTCTTATAGTAGATCTCAATCGTGTGACCGCCCTTACAGTAGAGCTCCACAGTGTGACTGCTCTTACAGTAGAGACTCCACAGTGTGACTGCTCTTACAGTAGAGAGCTCCACTGTGACTGCTCTTACAGTGGAGGCTCCATAGTGTTACTGCTCTTATAGTAGAGACTCCATAGTGTGACTGCTCTTACAGTAGAGAATTCCATAGTGTGACCCCTCTTACAGTAGAGGCGGCATAGTGTGACCGCTCTTACAGTAGAGGCTCCATAGTGTGATCGCTCTTATAGTAGAGAGCTCCATAGTGTGACCACTCTTACAGTAGAGCTCCACAGTGTCACTGCTCTTACAGTAGAGAATCCACAGTGTGACTGTTCTTACAGTAGAGACTCCATAGTGTGACCGCTCCTACGGTAGAGAGCTCCAGTGTGACTGCTCTTACAGTAGAGGCTCCATAATGTTACTGCTCTTATAATAGAGCTCCATAGTGTATCCGCTCTTACAGTAGAGCCTCCGCAGTGTGATCGCTCTTACTGTAGAGGCTCCATAGTGTGACTGCTCTTATAGTAGAGACTCCACGGTGTGACTGCTCTTACAGTAGTCTCCATAGTGTGACCGCTCTTACAGTAGAGGCTCCATAGTGTGACTGCTCTTACAGTAGAGCTCCATAGTGTGACCGCTCTTACAGTAGAGGCTCCATAGTGTGACCGCTCTTACAGTAGAGGCTCCATAGTGTGACCGCTCTTATAGTAGACTCCATAGTGGGACCGTTCTTACAGTAGACTCCATAGTGTGACCACTCTTATAGTAGAGGCTCCATAGTGTGACCGCTCTTATAGTAGAGGCTCCATAGTGTGACCGCTCTTACAGTAGAGGCTCCATAGTGTAACCGCTCTTACAGTAGAGGCTCCATAGTGTGACTGATCTTACAGTAGAGGCTCCATAGTGTGACCGCTCTTACAGTAGAGGCTCCATAGTGTGACCGCTCTTACAGTAGAGGCTCCATAGTGTGACTTCTCTTATAGTAGAGATCCATAGTGTGACCGCTCCTACAGTAGAGGCTCCATAGTGTGACCGCTCTTACAGTAGAGGCTCCATAGTGTGACCGCTCTTACAGTAGAGGCTCCATAGTGTGACCGCTCTTACAGTAGAGGCTACATAGTGTGACTGCTCTTACAGTAGAGACTCCATAGTGTGACCGTTCTTACAGTAGAAGCTCCATAGTGTGACGGCTCTTACAGTAGAGACTCCATAGTGTGACCGCTCTTACAGTAGAGCTCCATAGTGTGATCGCTCTTACAGTAGAGGCTCCATAGTGTGACCGCTCTTACAGTAGAGGCTCCATAGTGTGACCGCTCTTACAGTAGAGGCTCCATAGTGTGACTGCTCTTACAGTAGAGGCTCCATAGTGTGACCGCTGTTACAGTAGAGGCTCCATAGTGTGACCGCTCTTACAGTAGAGGCTCCATAGTGTGACCGCTCTTAGAGTAGAGGCTCCATAGTGTGACCGCTCTTACAGTAGAGGCTCCATAGTGTGACCGCTCTTACAGTAGAGGATCCATAGTGTGACCGCTCTTACAGTGGAGGCTCCATAGTATGATCACTCTTACAGTAGAGGCTCCACAGTGTGACCGCTCTTACAGTAGAGGCTCCATAGTGTGACTGATCTTACAGTAGAGGCTCCATAGTGTGACCGCTCTTACAGTAGAGGCTCCATAGTGTGACCGCTCTTACAGTAGAGGCTCCATAGTGTGACCGCTCTTACAGTAGAGGCTCCATAGTGTGACTTCTCTTATAGTAGAGATCCATAGTGTGACCGCTCTTACAGTAGAGGCTCCATAGTGTGACCGCCCTTACAGTAGAGGCTCCATAGTGTGACTGCTCTTACAGTAGAGCTCCATAGTGTGATTGCTCTTACAGTAGAGCTCCATAGTGTGACCGCTCTTACAGTAGAGCTCCATAGTGTGACTGCTCTTATAGTAGAGCTCCATAGTGTGACTGCTCTTATAGTAGAGGCTCCATAGTGTGACTGCTCTTATAGTAGAGGCTCCATAGTGTGACCGCTCTTATAGTAGAGGCTCCATAGTGTGACCGCTCTTACAGTAGAGGCTCCATAGTGTGACTGCTCTTACAGTAGAGCTCCATAGTGTGACTGCTCTTATAGTAGAGGCTCCATAGTGTGACCGCTCTTATAGTAGAGGCTCCATAGTGTGACCGCTCTTACAGTAGAGGCTCCATAGTGTGACTGCTCTTACAGTAGAGTTCCATAGTGTGACCGCTCTTATAGTACAGGCTCCATAGTGTGACCGCTCTTATAGTAGAGGCTCCATAGTGTGACCGCTCTTACAGTAGAGGCTCCATAGTGTGACTGCTCTTACAGTAGAGCTCCATAGTGTGACCGCTCTTACAGTAGAGCTCCATAGTGTGACCGCTCTTACAGTAGAGGCTCCATAGTGTGACTGCTCTTACAGTAGAGGCTCCATAGTGTGACCGCTCTTACAGTAGAGCTCCATAGTGTGACCGCTCTTACAGTAGAGGCTCCATAGTGTGACCGCTCTTACAGTAGAGGCTCCAGAGTGTGACCGCTATTACAGTAGAGGCTCCATAGTGTGACTGCTCTTACAGTAGAGGCTCCATAGTGTGACCGCTCTTACAGTAGAGGCTCCATAGTGTGGCCACTCTTACAGTAGAGGCTCCATAGTGTGGCCGCTCTTACAGTAGAGGCTCCATAGTGTGGCCGCTCTTACAGTAGAGGCTCCATAGTGTGACTGCTCTTATAGTAGAGGCTCCATAGTGTGACCGCTCTTACAGTAGAGGCTCCATAGTGTGACTGCTCTTACAGCAGAGGCTCCATAGTGTGACCGCTCTTACAGTAGAAGCTCCATAGTGTGACCGCTCTAACAGTAGAGACTCCATAGTGTGACCGCTCTTACAGTAGAAGCTCCATAGTGTGACCGCTCTAACAGTAGAGCTCCATAGTGTGATCGCTCTTATAGTAGAGGCTCCATAGTGTGACCGCTCTTACAGTAGAGGCTCCATAGTGTGGCCGCTCTTATAGTAGAGGCTCCATAGTGTGATCACTCTTATAGTAGATCTCAATCGTGTGAGCGCCCTTACAGTAGAGCTCCACAGTGTGACTGCTCTTACAGTAGAGACTCCACAGTGTGACTGCTCTTACAGTAGAGAGCTCCACTGTGACTGCTATTACAGTGGAGGCTCCATAGTGTTACTGCTCTTATAGTAGAGCTCCATAGTGTATCTGTTCTTATAGTAGAGACTCCATAGTGTGACTGCTCTTACAGTAGAGAATTCCATAGTGTGACCCCTCTTACAGTAGAGGCGGCATAGTGTGACCGCTCTTACAGTAGAGGCTCCATAGTGTGATCGCTCTTATAGTAGAGAGCTCCATAGTGTGACCACTCTTACAGTAGAGCTCCACAGTGTCACTGCTCTTACAGTAGAGAATCCACAGTGTGACTGTTCTTACAGTAGAGACTCCATAGTGTGACCGCTCCTACGGTAGAGAGCTCCAGTGTGACTGCTCTTACAGTAGAGCCTCCGCAGTGTGATCGCTCTTATAGTAGAGGCTGCATAGTGTGACCGCTCTTACTGTAGAGGCTCCATAGTGTGACTGCTCTTATAGTAGAGACTCCACGGTGTGACTGCTCTTACAGTAGAGGCTCCATAGTGTGACCGCTCTTACAGTAGAGGCTCCATAGTGTGACCGCTCTTACAGTAGAGCTCCATAGTGTGACCGCTCTTACAGTAGAGGCTCCATAGTGTGACTGCTCTTACAGTAGAGGCTCCATAGTGGGACCGTTCTTACAGTAGAGGCTCCATAGTGTGACCGCTCTTACAGTAGAAGCTCCATAGTGTGACCGCTCTTACAGTGGAGGCTCCATAGTGTGACAGCTCTTATAGTAGAGGCTCCATAGTGTGACCGCTCTTACAGTAGAGGCTCCATAGTGTGACTGATCTTACAGTAGAGGCTCCATAGTGTGACCGCTCTTACAGTAGAGGCTCCATAGTGTGACCGCTCTTACAGTAGAGGCTCCATAGTGTGACCGCTCTTACAGTAGAGGCTCCATAGTGTGACTTCTCTTATAGTAGAGATCCATAGTGTGACCGCTCTTACAGTAGAGGCTCCATAGTGTGACCGCTCTTACAGTAGAGGCTCCATAGTGTGACCGCTCTTACAGTAGAGGCTCCATAGTGTGACCGCTCTTACAGTAGAGGCTACATAGTGTGACTGCTCTTACAGTAGAGACTCCATAGTGTGACCGTTCTTACAGTAGAAGCTCCATAGTGTGACGGCTCTTACAGTAGAAACTCCATAGTGTGACCGCTCTTACAGTAGAGCTCCATAGTGTGATCGCTCTTACAGTAGAGGCTCCATAGTGTGACCGCTCTTACAGTAGAGGCTCCATAGTGTGATCGCTCTTACAGTAGAGACTCCATAGTGTGACCGCTCTTACAGTAGAGCTCCATAGTGTGATCGCTCTTACAGTAGAGGCTCCATAGTGTGACCGCTCTTACAGTAGAGCTCCATAGTGTGATCGCTCTTACAGTAGAGGCTCCATAGTGTGACCGCTCTTACAGTAGAGGCTCCATAGTGTGATCGCTCTTACAGTAGAGGCTCCATAGTGTGACCGCTCTTACAGTAGAGGCTCCATAGTGTGACCGCTCTTACAGTAGAGGCTCCATAGTGTGACCGCTCTAACAGTGGAGGCTCCATAGTGTGACCGCTTTTATAGTAGAGGCTCCATAGTGTGACCGCTGTTACAGTAGAGCTCCATAGTATGATCACTCTTACAGTAGAGGCTCCACAGTGTGACCGCTCTTACAGTAGAGGCTACATAGTGTGACTGCTCTTACAGTAGAGACTCCACAGTGTGACCTCTCTTACAGTAGAGGCTCCATAGTGTGACCGCCCTTACAGTAGAGGCTCCATAGTGTGACTGCTCTTACAGTAGAGCTCCATAGTGTGATTGTTCTTACAGTAGAGCTCCATAGTGTGACCGCTCTTACAGTAGAGCTCCATAGTGTGACCGCTCTTACAGTAGGGCTCCATAGTGTGACTGCTCTTATAGTAGAGCTCCATAGTGTGACTGCTCTTATAGTAGAGGCTCCATAGTGTGACTGCTCTTATAGTAGAGGCTCCATAGTGTGACCGCTCTTATAGTAGAGGCTCCATAGTGTGACCGCTCTTACAGTAGAGCTCCATAGTGTGACTGCTGTTATAGTAGAGGCTCCATAGTGTGACCGCTCTTATAGTAGAGGCTCCATAGTGTGACCGCTCTTACAGTAGAGGCTCCATAGTGTGACTGCTCTTACAGTAGAGTTCCATAGTGTGACGGCTCTTATAGTACAGGCTCCATAGTGTGACCGCTCTTATAGTAGAGGCTCCATAGTGTGACCGCTCTTACAGTAGAGGCTCCATAGTGTGACCGCTCTTACAGTAGAGCTCTAGAGTGTGACCGCTATTACAGTAGAGGCTCCATAGTGTGACCGCTCTTATAGTAGAGGCTCCATAGTGTGACTGCTCTTACAGTAGAGCTCCATAGTGTGACCGCTCTTACAGTAGAGCTCTAGAGTGTGACCGCTATTACAGTAGAGGCTCTATAGTGTGACCGCTCTTATAGTAGAGGCTCCATAGTGTGACTGCTCTTACAGTAGAGCTCCATAGTGTGACCGCTCTTACAGTAGAGCTCCATAGTGTGACCGCTCTTACAGTAGAGGCTCCATAGTGTGACTGCTCTTACAGTAGAGGCTCCATAGTGTGACCGCTCTTACAGTAGAGCTCCATAGTGTGACCGCTCTTACAGTAGAGGCTCCATAGTGTGACCGCTCTTACAGTAGAGGCTCCAGAGTGTGACCGCTATTACAGTAGAGGCTCCATAGTGTGACTGCTCTTACAGTAGAGGCTCCATAGTGTGACCGCTCTTACAGTAGAGGCTCCATAGTGTGGCCACTCTTACAGTAGAGGCTCCATAGTGTGGCCGCTCTTACAGTAGAGGCTCCATAGTGTGGCCGCTCTTACAGTAGAGGCTCCATAGTGTGACTGCTCTTATAGTAGAGGCTCCATAGTGTGACCGCTCTTACAGTAGAGGCTCCATAGTGTGACTGCTCTTACAGCAGAGGCTCCATAGTGTGACCGCTCTTACAGTAGAAGCTCCATAGTGTGACCGCTCTAACAGTAGAGACTCCATAGTGTGACCGCTCTTACAGTAGAAGCTCCATAGTGTGACCGCTCTAACAGTAGAGCTCCATAGTGTGATCGCTCTTATAGTAGAGGCTCCATAGTGTGACCGCTCTTACAGTAGAGGCTCCATAGTGTGGCCGCTCTTATAGTAGAGGCTCCATAGTGTGATCGCTCTTATAGTAGATCTCAATCGTGTGAGCGCCCTTACAGTAGAGCTCCACAGTGTGACTGCTCTTACAGTAGAGACTCCACAGTGTGACTGCTCTTACAGTAGAGAGCTCCACTGTGACTGCTATTACAGTGGAGGCTCCATAGTGTTACTGCTCTTATAGTAGAGAATTCCATAGTGTGACCCCTCTTACAGTAGAGGCGGCATAGTGTGACCGCTCTTACAGTAGAGGCTCCATAGTGTGATCGCTCTTATAGTAGAGAGCTCCATAGTGTGACCACTCTTACAGTAGAGCTCCACAGTGTCACTGCTCTTACAGTAGAGAATCCACAGTGTGACTGTTCTTACAGTAGAGACTCCATAGTGTGACCGCTCCTACGGTAGAGAGCTCCAGTGTGACTGCTCTTACAGTAGAGGCTCCTTAATGTTACTGCTCTTATAATAGAGCTCCATAGTGTATCCGCTCTTACAGTAGAGCCTCCGCAGTGTGATCGCTCTTATAGTAGAGGCTGCATAGTGTGACCGCTCTTACTGTAGAGGCTCCATAGTGTGACTGCTCTTATAGTAGAGACTCCACGGTGTGACTGCTCTTACAGTAGAGTTCCATAGTGTGACCGCTCTTACAGTAGAGGCTCCATAGTGTGACTGCTCTTACAGTAGAGCTCCATAGTGTGACCGCTCTTATAGTAGACTCCATAGTGGGACCGTTCTTACAGTAGACTCCATAGTGTGACCACTCTTATAGTAGAGGCTCCATAGTGTGACCGCTCTTACAGTAGAAGCTCCATAGTGTGACCGCTCTTACAGTAGAGGCTCCATAGTGTGACAGCTCTTATAGTAGAGGCTCCATAGTGTGACCGCTCTTACAGTAGAGGCTCCATAGTGTGACTGATCTTACAGTAGAGGCTCCATAGTGTGACCGCTCTTACAGTAGAGGCTCCATAGTGTGACCGCTCTTACAGTAGAGGCTCCATAGTGTGACCGCTCTTACAGTAGAGGCTCCATAGTGTGACTTCTCTTATAGTAGAGATCCATAGTGTGACCGCTCTTACAGTAGAGGCTCCATAGTGTGACCGCTCTTACAGTAGAGGCTCCATAGTGTGACCTCTCTTACAGTAGAGGCTCCATAGTGTGACCGCTCTTACAGTAGAGGCTACATAGTGTGACTGCTCTTACAGTAGAGACTCCATAGTGTGACCGTTCTTACAGTAGAAACTCCATAGTGTGACGGCTCTTACAGTAGAGACTCCATAGTGTGACCGCTCTTACAGTAGAGCTCCATAGTGTGATCGCTCTTACAGTAGAGGCTCCATAGTGTGACCGCTCTTACAGTAGAGGCTCCATAGTGTGATCGCTCTTACAGTAGAGACTCCATAGTGTGACCGCTCTTACAGTAGAGCTCCATAGTGTGATCGCTCTTACAGTAGAGGCTCCATAGTGTGACCGCTCTTACAGTAGAGCTCCATAGTGTGATCGCTCTTACAGTAGAGGCTCCATAGTGTGACCGCTCTTACAGTAGAGGCTCCATAGTGTGATCGCTCTTACAGTAGAGGCTCCATAGTGTGACCGCTCTTACAGTAGAGGCTCCATAGTGTGACCGCTCTTACAGTAGAGGCTCCATAGTGTGACCGCTCTTACAGTGGAGGCTCCATAGTGTGACCGCTTTTATAGTAGAGGCTCCATAGTGTGACCGCTGTTACAGTAGAGCTCCATAGTATGATCACTCTTACAGTAGAGGCTCCACAGTGTGACCGCTCTTACAGTAGAGGCTACATAGTGTGACTGCTCTTACAGTAGAGACTCCACAGTGTGACCTCTCTTACAGTAGAGGCTCCATAGTGTGACCGCCCTTACAGTAGAGGCTCCATAGTGTGACTGCTCTTACAGTAGAGCTCCATAGTGTGATTGCTCTTACAGTAGAGCTCCATAGTGTGACCGCTCTTACAGTAGAGCTCCATAGTGTGACCGCTCTTACAGTAGGGCTCCATAGTGTGACTGCTCTTATAGTAGAGCTCCATAGTGTGACTGCTCTTATAGTAGAGGCTCCATAGTGTGACTGCTCTTATAGTAGAGGCTCCATAGTGTGACCGCTCTTATAGTAGAGGCTCCATAGTGTGACCGCTCTTACAGTAGAGGCTCCATAGTGTGACTGCTCTTACAGTAGAGCTCCATAGTGTGACTGCTGTTATAGTAGAGGCTCCATAGTGTGACCGCTCTTATAGTAGAGGCTCCATAGTGTGACCGCTCTTACAGTAGAGGCTCCATAGTGTGACTGCTCTTACAGTAGAGTTCCATAGTGTGACCACTCTTATAGTACAGGCTCCATAGTGTGACCGCTCTTATAGTAGAGGCTCCATAGTGTGACCGCTCTTACAGTAGAGGCTCCATAGTGTGACTGCTCTTACAGTAGAGCTCCAGAGTGTGACCGCTATTACAGTAGAGGCTCCATAGTGTGACCGCTCTTATAGTAGAGGCTCCATAGTGTGACCGCTCTTACAGTAGAGGCTCCATAGTGTGACCGCTCTTACAGTAGAGGCTCCATAGTATGGCCACTCTTACAGTAGAGGCTCCATAGTGTGGCCGCTCTTACAGTAGAGGCTCCATAGTGTGGCCGCTCTTACAGTAGAGGCTCCATAGTGTGACTGCTCTTATAGTAGAGGCTCCATAGTGTGACCGCTCTTACAGTAGAGGCTCCATAGTGTGGCTGCTCTTACAGTAGAGGCTCCATAGTGTGACTGCTCATATAGTAGAGGCTCCATAGTGTGACCGCTCTTACAGCAGAGGCTCCATAGTGTGACTGCTCTTACAGCAGAGGCTCCATAGTGTGACCGCTCTTACAGTAGAAGCTCCATAGTGTGACCGCTCTAACAGTAGAGACTCCATAGTGTGACCGCTCTTACAGTAGAAGCTCCATAGTGTGACCGCTCTAACAGTAGAGGCTCCATAGTGTGACCGCTCTTACAGTAGAGCTCCATAGTGTGATCGCTCTTATAGTAGAGGCTCCATAGTGTGACCGCTCTTACAGTAGAGGCTCCATAGTGTGACCGCTCTTACAGTAGAGGCTTCATAGTGTGGCCGCTCTTACAGTAGAGGCTTCATAGTGTGACCGCTCTTATAGTAGAGGCTCCATAGTGTGGCCGCTCTTACAGTAGAGGCTTCATAGTGTGGCCGCTCTTACAGTAGAGGCTTCATAGTGTGACCGCTCTTATAGTAGAGGCTCCATAGTGTGACCGCTCTTACAGTAGAGGCTCCATAGTGTGACCGCCCTTACAGTAGAGGCTCCATAGTGTGACCGCTCTTACAGTAGAGGCTCCATATTGTGACTGCTCTTACAGTAGAGCTCCATAGTGTAACCGCTCTTACAATAGAGGCTCCATAGTGTGACCGCTCTTACAATAGAGGCTATATAGTGTAGCCGCTCTTACAGTAGAGACCTGTATAGTGTAGCTTCTCTTACAGTAGGGACCTCTACAGTGTGGCTGCTCTTACAGCAGAGAGCTCCATAGTGTGACCGCTCTTACAGTTGAGGCTCCATAGTGTGACCGCTCTTACAGTAGAGACCTCTATAGTATGATCGCTCTTACAGTAGAGCTCCATAGTGTGGCCGCTCTTACAGTAGAGGCTCCATAGTGTGACTGCTCTTACAAAGGAGAGCTCCACAGTGTGACCGCTCTTATAGTAAAGACCACTATAGTGTGACCGCTCTTACAGTAGGAACCTCCATAGTGTGACCGCTCTTACAGTAGAGGCTCCATAGTGTGACCACTCATATAGTAGAGACCTCCCTAGTGTGACTGCTCTAACAGTAGAGTTCCATAATTTGACCGCTCTTACAGTAGAGTCCTCCATAGTGTGGCCGCTCTAACAGTAGAGGCTCCATAGTGTGACCGCTCTTACAGTAGAGGCTCCATAGTGTGACCGCTCTTATAGTAGAGGCTCCATAGTGTGACCGCTCTTACAGTAGAGGCTCCATAGTGTGACCGCTCTAACAGTAGAGGCTCCACAGTGTGACCGCTCTTACAGTAGAGGCTCCATAGTGTGACCGCTCTTACAGTAGAAGCTCCATAGTGTGACCGCTCTTACAGTAGAAGCTCTCTAGTATGATCACTCTTACAGTAGAGGCTCCATAGTGTAATTGCTCTTACAGTAGAGCTCCATAGTGTGACCGCTCTTACAGTAGAGGCTCCATAGTGTGACCGCTCTAACAGTTGAGTTCCATAATGTGACTGCTCTTACAGTAGAGGCTCCATAGTGTGACCGCTCTTACAGTAGAGGCTCCATAGTGTGACCGCTCTTACAGTAGAGGCTCCATAGTGTGACCGCTCTTACAGCAGAGACCTTAATAGTGTGACCACTCTTATAGTAAAGATCTCTATAGTGTGACCGCTCTTACAGCAGAGGTCCATAGTGTGACCGCTCTTACAGTAGAGGCTCCATAGTGTGATCGCTCTTATAGTAAAGATCTCTATAGTGTGACCGCTCTTATAGTAAAGATCTCTATAGTGTGACCGCTCTTACAGCAGAGGTCCATAGTGTGACTGCTCTTACAGTAGAAACTCCCATAGTGTGATTACTCTACTGTAAGAGTGGCCACACTCTTCTGGCCCCTCTACCATAAAGCCCATATTGCTGGAGGCTGCAGTGATGGTTGACCTTCTGGAAGTTTCTCCCATCTGCACACAGGATCTTTGGAGCTCAGCCAGAGTGACCATTGTGTTCTTGGTCACTTCTTACCAAGGCTCTTCTCCTGCAGTCACTTAGTTTAGTGGATCGGTAGCTCTAGGAAGAGTCCTGGTTGTTTCATGTAGGAATTTTGGAGACCGCTCGGCTCCAGGGAACTTCCAGTGCAGCAGAAATGTTTCTGTAGCCTCCAGATCTGCACCTCCACACTATCCAGTCTCTGAGCTCTACAGACAGTTCTTTCTTCCTTATGGCTTGGCGTCAGCTCTGACATGCATTGTGAGCTGTGAGACCTTAGACAAGGGGTGTCTTTTAAAATTATGTGCAATCAACTGAATTCACCACAGGTGACTCCAATCAAGGTGTAGAAACATATGAAAGATGATCAAGAAAGACAGGAGCGCCAGAGCTACATTTCAAGAGTCATACTAAGGGGTGTGAATACTTATGTCAATGCAAAATGTTAGTTTTTAATTTAAAAAAAAATCTTCAAAGCTTTCTACCATTCTGCTGTCACTTTGTCATTATGAGGTACTGAGTGCAGAATGAGGGGGGAAAACTTGATTCTTTTTTTTCCATTTGCACAAGACCACAATATAACAAAATGTAAAAAAAGTGAAAAAGTCTGAAGAGTTTCCAAATGCAATGTATATGCAGTCATCCGTTCTGCAGTCATCCGTTCTGCAGCGTCCCGGACACCGTGTAGTGGATTGGAGAGAACACACACAGAGTAACAGAACATCTTTATTACATATCAGGTCTAGAATTGTGATTAATCACATGATGTCTCCATCTTCAGACTCCGTTCTGCTGACTTCCTGCAGCCACCATTAGGGGGCGTTCACTGCATATGGATTTATTCTCTGTAGAAGGGGTCCTCAGCAACTTCTGACTACATAACAGTTATGGCAAAAACTATGAGTAACCAGTACCAGCAAACAAACTCAAAGTTTTGTTGTAGGGAAGAAAGTCACAGGCAACCAGCAACAATCAGAAGAATGTGCTGGTATTCCTGTGAGCTTTCCCCCAGGAAACAGTGAGGTTCGTTTGAGTCGCCACGGCCCAAGTCCGTATGTAATAATCACCCCTTAGTACTGGCTGTAGGTACCCGGGATCATAGAGAGCAGAGGAATCAGTTCGGCACAGGCCCCCACACCCCTCGACCCCGAAGCCTATCAGTAATGACCTCTTTTATGGCTATATGGGTTTACAGTTCCTTTAAGGTCCACGTGAAGGGGCAGCTCGCACTCTCTTAGGCACATTCGACCCCGGCATCCTCGTTGTGGTTGCAGTTATGAGTTCCCCATGCTGATTTCGGGCATAGCAGGATACTCTGCTCATCACCGGTGCATTCCACATCGTCCAGCCAGATCTTTCCAGTCCCTTTGAACGAAATAATGGGGTGAGTGGTCACATGATCGATGATCAGGTTGCAGTATGGCAGAGCCTTACTTGTGCAGAGAGGTGAGTGGATGTGTTGTGTCCACATCATCCGGTCTATGATTTCACAGGAGTGCAAGCTGAACACCATGACACAGGACGGCTCTAAAGCGAAAGCAGCACATCGCTGGGCCTGGGTTAGGAACTACTGGAAACCGGGGACAAACCCTAGACCTCCAGGGATCTTCCAATTATCTGTACTGCCCTAAACCACCAGAGACTTTACAGTTAACCTCTGCACTACCCTAGACAACCAGGGATCTTCCAAATAACCAATTCACTGTCCTAGACAACCAAGAATTTTCCAATTACCTGTACTACCCTAAACCACAAGGAAACTTACAATTGTCCCCTGTACTACCTTAGACCACCAGGGATCCTCCAATTAACCCCCGCACTGTCCTGGACCACCAGGGATCCTCCAATTAACCCCTGTACTGTCTTAGACCACCAGGGATCTTCCAATTAACCACTTTACTGCCCTAGACCACCAGGGATCTTCCCATTAACCCCTGTGCTGCCACAGACACTAAGGCATCTTTTAATTAATCCGTTTACTGCCCTAAACCATCAGAGATCTTACAATTGACCTCTGTACAGCCCCAGATCACCAAAGTCAGCCAATTATTCCCTGTACTGCCCTAGACCACCACAGATCTTTCAATTAATCCCTATACTGACCTAGATCACCAGGCATCTGACAATAGTTCTCTGTAGTGCCCTGGACTACCAGGCATCTTCCAATAACTTGCACTGGCCTAGACCATAAGGAATCCTCCAAATAACCCATTCAGTGACCTAGACCACCAGAGGACTTCCAGTTAACCCATTCACTACCCTAGACCACAAGGGATCTTCTGTTTAACATCAGTATATCCGTAAACCACTAGTTAGTTCATTGACTGCCATAAGCCATTAGGGATCTTCCAATTAACTGCTTTACTGCCCTACATGGCCCCAGATCTTCCAAATAGCCCTGTCACTGTCCTAGAGCACCAGGAATCTTACAATTGGCCTCTTCACTGCCCTGGACCACAAGAGGTCTTATAATGAACCCCCTCACTGCCATAGACTACTAAGGATGTTCCAATTAACATCTTCACCTATTCCGCATAGTATTAGGGAATGACACTGAAGTCCTTGAGCTTTGTGCGCTTCTGTATTATGGCGATGGCTATGGCAGCCGTGTGTGAGGCAACTCACCTGCTGATGCCGTGAATACGCTCACAATCCTCGAGTACCCCAACATCCGGCAGATGACTTTCCCATCTTTAGTTTCCCAGGAGTCATCACAGATGGTTCCCCATTCTCCGTTGTATTTCACCTCCACTCGACCCTTTGGTTCTCCAATAATTCGTACAATGTCTGTGAAGATCAAAGAGAAATTAATACACAGAGAATCCAACTTCTTGTGGAGATTCTGACTTCTGCCTTTCAGATTCCACATAAACCAAGAGTCAAAAATGAATGCACTAGAAAAGCGGATCCATCCCCTCCCGCGGTTCTCAGCCGCCATCTAACCAGCTGATAAAGTAATCATCACCTTAGGATTCTGCTGCTGAACCCCCAAAATTATGTATCCAACCCCAACTTACCTTGAACATTCCGTCCGGGGGTCCCAGGGGCTCCTAAGAGAGAATCACAATACAATACTTAATGAGTGTTCTCCGACAGAATAGTCCAGAACCCGATGAGCCGAGCGCTCCAGAACATACCGATGAGACCCCAGTGACAACCCCTCCCGAATGCTCATTGACTGCTGACTTCACTGAACGCACATTAAGAGGTACTAGTGGTCTTTGCAACAACCCTCGTGGGGCGGTCTCTCGCTGGCCCGACTGAACAATTGGTGCTGCAGCAAGGATATCTTCGAAGACCAAAACCAGCTGAAAACTCCATCGCGAGTGATTTTTTTCTGAAGACCAGCAGGGACTGTTCAGTCAAGGACCGCTCACGTATTTATGTGTATTTGGGAACCAATGAGCGAGAAGAGGGAGGGCAACATTTTTTAAACATAATAAAGAGCTTACCCCCCCCCCCGCCCGCGGCTCCGGTCTCCGCTGTGGTATTTCCAGGCTGCAATCCGCCTGTGACATCCCATAAACCTGCCGCTGCAGTCAATGACAGCGCTCAGCCGCGACTGCTGAGCCCTGCCATTGGCTGCTGCAGCTTGTTTGGAGACGAGTCAGGTTGTAAAGATGACATCAGCAGGGAGTGGTTTACACCCCGGAGGGCCCCTTTGGGAAAAACTTTTTTTTTATTTCGGACAACCCCTTTAATCAAACAGCGCCCATTTTTATGTGAGCTGAAGCAAAGTGATTGGTGACTAACTTCTTTCTCGTCACCTGATTGGTGGCCGTGTTTACATGGAACAACTGCGCTTCCATTCGCTCTATCCAGCACCTATTCGGAGGATAGTTGTTCTGTGTAGTCCCCCCTTAAGGCAGGCAGCACACGAACAAGATGTATTCCAGGTGTGGGAGCCCGCAGCGGAATCCAGCTCTGACCGCGGCCGGCGACCCTGTGTACCTTCTTTTCCTGTACTGCGGATGACCGCGGACGCTCGCCGTCAGTCATGCGTAGTACAGGTTACTTTTTAATATTTTTTTTATTTCCGCGCCGTGGCTAGGCGATGACGCGGGTACCTGTGACCTATCCGCAATGTCAATTGCGGATGGGCTGCGGGGCAGACAGCTTCCATTGACTTAATGGAGGCTGTCCATGTGGAGTCCGCACCAAGATAGAACATGCTGCGATTTTAAGTCTGCTGGCGGAAACCGAATGTTCCATTATTTCAATGGGTGTGGAATACCGCGGATCATCAGTGCGGGTGACGATCGGGGATGCTGCAATTCAAATCCGGTCGTTTGCAGCCAGCCTTAAAGGGAAACTGTCAGCACCTTTAAGCCCCATAAACTATGTCCAAAAGTGCTGTTATAGGCCCTTTAAATAGAGAATCGGTGCAGCGCTGTGGGACGATCACTGATCATTCCAGCTTTTCTAGGCTCCTGAATAGACACTGAACTAATTGTATCATGATATGAGAGTTGGGGATTTATCAGTGAAGAGGTGGGTGGGAGCCTCCGTGAAGCTGTGATGGACGACACATGGTATATATAAGATAGGATGACACATGGTATATATAAGATATAGCGCTATCTCTGTACATTGTGTATATCTATTGTATAGTCTGTGGTCACCATTGTGCTGTCCTTCAGGGTACTGGGAGAGCTGGATGACGACGTCTGTGTGGCTACGATGGAGGACATATTGGATATATAAGATATAGTTCTGCCCCTGTATATCATGTGTATCTATTATATAGACTGTGGTCAGCATTGCAGCTCCGCAGTGTTGCCGTTCAGGGTCCTGGGAGAGCTGGGTGATGGGTCTTAGCTATATGTGGGATATATCACTACTAAACTAGATATCTTTGGATGTCAGCAAGCTGTGAAACTCGGCCCGATATCACACTCAGGAACACGCAATTTTTCTGTTGATGCGAAGTGTTTTTCTGTCAAGAACGCTTGGCATCACTTCAGGTAAACCTTGCATCACGTTTTTCCTGATCCCACAGAAAACCACGGACGAGATGTTCTGAGGGAGCGCCCAAAGACAGGACATGCCACAGTTTTTGCCCGCATGCAATGTGGGAAAATAAAAAATGGCTGCTGTATATGACCCCAATCATACTCATGCGAGATTTGTGTCTTAAAACTCACAAATCTCGTGCGCTTTTCTCGGCCGTGAGAAAGTGCCCGTATGCAGATTTGTATATTCTGTCTGATTGCTTCTGCCACAAATCCTGCCCCCTACTGGGCCGCGGAGGTCAGGGAGATAGCAACAGTTGGTGCCGCTGAGTACCACTGCTGGGTACTAGGAGATTCCTGCCAACAAAATGGCGGCAGCCTAAACCCCGCCCCTCCTCCTACGCTTCCCGCACTAGTTGGCCGCCTACTAGAAGTATAAGCTGATTTTCTGTTTTACATTTCAAGCCTTAAAACTATGAGACGAAACGAGGGGGGATCGCAGACCCTCCTGGGAAACTGATCAGGGAATGGGGGGCACATATCATGTCTATAGAAGAGGCTTGTACCTGGTGGGCCAGAGGGGCCCGTGTCTCCTTTTGCACCTGGAAGGCCACGGAGTCCGGGTTCTCCTTTCATCCCAGGAAGTCCATTCACCCCTGAGGAGAGAAGGCGGGACAGGGCAGGTAACAGGGGCTTGCATTGGTGGCCGCTGAATAATGCCGCTCCTCCTGTGTGCAGTATATACTGACACTGCTGCACAGGGCATAGAGGGCACCTTACAAGAGCTCACCTGCAGTCCCAGCGGCACCTTTCTGTCCCATGGCCCCTTTCAATCCTGAAACAAAGATCTCACATGAGAAAATTACTGTTATTCTGGAAGGACCGCATAATGGGCGTGTGAGGAGGGGTGTGAGTAATATATGTAGTATGTGTAGGTATCAGCACTGTGTGGCGGTATACTGCAGACTTTTGGGATGTCAAGGGGTGTGTGAGTATTATATGGAGTATGTGCAGGTATCAGCACTGTGTGGTGGTATACTGCAGGCTTCTAGGGTGTCAGGTGGGGTGTGAGTATTATATGTAGTATGTGCAGGTATCAGCACTGTGTGGTGGTATACTGCAGGCTTCTGGGGTGTCAGGTGGGGTGTGAGTATTATATGGAGTATGTGCAGGTATCAGCACTGTGTGGCGGTATACTGCAGACTTCTGGGGTGTCAGGTGGGGTGTGAGTATTATATGTAGTATGTGCAGGTATCAGCACTGTGTGGCGGTATATTGCAGACACTATCACATGCTATTTTACCTTCTTCCCCTTTCTGTCCCTTATTTCCAGGTATTCCTGGGGGTCCTGCAGAGAAGGTAACACATCAGACATCAGGGACTGTGTGCTGTCAGTATGAGAGCCACATATGATATAACTTCTAACAGAGGCAAAACATACAACACCACAAATATTTACCCAGAATTCACTATCTCCAACATTTTACAGCACCTAATGTACAAGAAAACAACTGTCCCTCCCGTCCCTTTTCTCCCTTCCTTCCCATCATTGTCTCTTCCCTCCTGCCCCTTCCTTTTTGTCCTTCCCCTTCACTTGCTTACCACTTGTTGCTGTCCTTCCTCTCCTTTACTGTCCCTTCCCTTCCTTCCCCTCAGAGTCTATTTTCTTCCCTCTGGTCACTGCCCTTTCCTTCTCTCACATTCTGTCCCTTTCTTCCGTCCTGCCACTGATCCTTCTCTCCCATCATGCACCTTCCCTCTCGTTACCATCTCTTCCTTCCCTCCCATCACTCTCCCTTCCCTCCCATCACTCTCCCTTCCATTTCATCACTCTCCCTTCCCTTCCATCACTCTCCCTTCCCTTCCATCACTCTCCCTTCCCCTCCATCACTCCCCCTTCCCTCCCATCACTCTCCCTTCCATTTCATCACTCTCCCTTCCCTTCCATTACTCTCCCTTCCCTCCCCTCACTCTTCCTTCCTTCCCATCAATCTTAATCCCTCCCATATCTCTCCCTTCCTTCCCATCCCTCTCTCTTCCTTCCCATCACTCCCCCTTCCCTCCCATCACTCTTCATCCCTCCCATATCTCTCCCTTCACTCCCATCACTCTCTCTTCCTTCCCATCACTCTCCCTTTCCTCCCATCACTCTCCCTTCCCTCCCATCACTCTTCATCCCTCCCATCACTCTCTCTTCCTTCCCATCACTCTTCATCCCTCCCATATCTCTCCCTTCCCTCCCATCACTCTTCCTTCCCATTTCATTACTCTTCCTTCCATTTCATCTCTCTTTCTTCCATTTAATCACTCTTCATCCCTCCCATCACTCTCCTTTCCTTCCCATCACTCTCCCTTCCCACCCATCACTCTCTGTGCCTTCCCATCACTCTCCCTTCCCTCCCATCACTCTTCATCCCTCCCATCACTCTCTCTTCCTTCCCATCACTCTTCATCCCTCCCATATCTCTCCCTTCCCTCCCATCACTCTAACTTCCATTTCATTACTCTTCCTTCCATTTCATCACTCTTTCTTCCATTTCATCACTCTTCATCCCTCCCATCACTCTCCCTTCCTTCCCATCACTCTCCCTTTCCTCCCATCACTCTCCCTTCCTTCCCATCACTCTCCCTTCCTTCCCATCACTCTCCCTTCCCTCCCATCACTCTTCATCCCTCTCATATCTCTCCCTTCCTTCTTATCACTCTCCCTTCCTTCCCATCACTCTCCCTTCCCTCTCATCACTCTCTCTTCCATTTCATCACTCTCCCTTCCCTCTCATCACTCTCCCTTCCTTCTTATCACTCTCCCTTCCCTCTCATCACTCTCCCTTCCCTCTCATCACTCTCCCTTCCCTTCCATCACTCTCCCTTACTTACCTTGTGCTCCATTGTCCCCTTTGCTCCCTTCCTGCCCCCTTGCACCTTGCAGCCCCGGGTTTCCAGGGATTCCCGGAGATCCGGCAGCACCTGTAACGGGAAATGGATGCGAAATGTATTCTGTCTGAATATGAGAAGAACTCTACAAAATGCTGCGGTCCCAGGGAGATGATTCACATGACCAGCCAGCCTCTGTATCAATGTGATAACTACAGCTATATTACATCCATGCGCATATTACATGATGTCCTGACGTCACTAATCAGGCAGTCACCATGTAGACTAACATTATGGAGCTATGAATAACATCAGCAAGCAGAAACGATGGCGGCACAAGAGGACGACATACCGCGGTGCTGCCGCTATTAGTGAACGTTCGCTGTCACTTCTCATTAATTATAACCCATATAATGAGATGTCACCTTTCTGGCCGTCTTGTCCTGCGTGTCCAGCTGCGCCCTTCACTCCTGCAGAACAGAGAAGATTCAGACATGTCACCTGTGAAGTCATCAACGTCATGTCACATGGAGCTCCGATTATAGCATGTTACATATTATAGATCACGCAGTCACTCTGGAAGTCCTTCATTCTATACTAATCAGGTATGCCTTATACTCAAGTCACATCCAGAGCTGCAGCAATAATCCTGTGTTACATCATGTCTTATACCCCAGTCACATTCAGAACTGCAGCCACAATCTTGTGTTTTATGTCTTGCCTTATACTCCGGTCATATCAAGAGCTGTAGCAATAATCCTGCATTACATTAGGTCTTATACTCCAGTCCCATCCAGAGCTGCATCACATCCTGCCTTATACTCCAGTCACATTCGGAGCTGCAGCAACAATCCGGCTGTTACAGTATGTTATACTCCAGTCGCATCCATAGCTGCAGCCACAATCCTTCCTTATGTAACATATGCTCCATTCACATTTAGAGCTGCATCCATAAGGCTGCGGTCCTACGGGGTGTAAATCCCGTAGAAATCTCGCGGGATGTCCACAGCGGGACCGCATGGAAATCCCATGAGATTTCCGCAGCAGAAAGGTAGCTTCAAACCCGCGCGATCCAGCTCGGGTTTTGAAGCGGCTTTGCCGCCTGTATTCCATCCCTCCCCATAGAGAGCAGAGAGTCCGCAGCGAAAATGGCGATAAAATTGACATGCCGCGGTTTTGAATTCTGCGCAGCTCGGCTGCAATGGTTTGTCCGCAGTGTGTGGATGAGATTTTTGCAAATCTCATCCACTTTGCTGCTTAGGCTCGGGCTTAAGATTGCCAGCAGAATTTCCGTGTGAAGCTAATCCTGCCATATGTAACATATACTCCAGTCACATCCAGAGCTGCAGCCACAATCCTGCATTACATCATGCCTTACACTCCAGTCACATCCAGAGCTGCAGCCACAATCCTGCATTACATCATGCCTTATACCCCAGTCACATCCAGAGCTGCAGCCACAATCCTGCATTACATCATGCCTTATACTCCAGTCACATCCAGAGCTGCAGTTACAATCCTGCATTACATCATGCCTTACACTCCAGTCACATCCAGAGCTGCAGCCATAATCCTGCATTACATCGTGCCTTATACCCCAGTCACATCCAGAGCTGCAGCCACAATCCTGCATTACTTCATGCCTTATACTCCAGTCACATATAGAGCTGCAGCCACACTCCTGCATAGATTAATGATTTCTTGGGCATCTAGGGCAGAAAACGGGTTAATGGGGTCAATTTATTATTTCAGTAGCCCCAGAATTCTGGCAGAGAAATGTCACTATTTTGTTGCAAATGTCAAAATTGTGACTTGTCAGACAATTACGAAACGCCCCACTACTTTAAAAAAAAATGGGCAGGGTGCGGCG
This sequence comes from Eleutherodactylus coqui, assembly GCA_035609135.1. Lineage (NCBI taxonomy): Eukaryota > Metazoa > Chordata > Amphibia > Anura > Eleutherodactylidae > Eleutherodactylus > Eleutherodactylus coqui. The sequence continues at coordinate 26,132,273 of CM069412.1, read as the reverse complement.
TTAGGGGCGTGGCCATCATGGTCCATTGCATTTACTGTAACCTATGCCAGAAACTAGCGTAGATTATAACAGACACCTATTCCTGGTCCCAGCTGGCGCACCTATTTCATCTGGCGCCTCTTGATACATTTGTCACCCGTACCCAGGTCCAGGTCTTAGACGGGCATGTGAAACGCTGGTCTACGTAAATAACCCCCAACGTCTGTATCCTGGTGTCTGGGACAGAGGATGGGTTACTTACCCCCTGCCCTGCTGCCCATACAGCACATAACACAACTTGCCCCATCAGGTATATGTAGAAGCTCCAGCTCCCCCCTCCCCCCATCCAAGGGTTCAGGTCACTGGTCTGGCCCTCACTGTCCCATCATTTCTTACCATCTCTCCCGGAGGGTCCTGTAGGTCCTGGGGGTCCCACCTTCCCGCTGCTTCCATCATCTCCTTTCTGACCTGGGAGACCTGAAAGCCAAAAATCACAGGACAGCGGTATATAACGTGTATAGCGCTCATACTATATACACAGCAGACACTTCTAGTACCTGAGTCATCTCTACGGTAGTATTCACTGTGTAGGAGAGTGTCAGTATATAGATGCGTGTTCTGTATATAGGAGGGTTCAGGGTGAGTATATAGAGGTGTGCTCTGTATATAGGAGGGTTCAGGGTGAGTATATAGAGGTGTGCTCTGTATATAGGAGGGTTCAGGGTGAGTATAGAGATGTATACTCTGTATATAGGAGGGTTCAGGGTGAGTATAGAGATGTATACTCTGTATATAGGAGGGTTCATGGTGAGTATAGCGATGTATACTCTGTATATAATAGTGTTCAGGGTGAGTATAGCGATGTATACTCTGTATATAGTATGGTTCAGGGTGAGTATAGCGATGTATACTCTGTATATAGTATGGTTCAGGGTGAGTATAGCGATGTATACTCTGTATATAGTATGGTTCAGGTGAATATATAGAGGTGAGCTCTGTATATAGGAGGGTTCATGGTGAGTATAGCGATGTATACTCTGTATATAGTAGTGTTCAGGGTGAGTATAGCGATGTATACTCTGTATATAGTAGTGTTCAGGGTGAGTATAGCGATGTATACTCTGTATATAGTAGTGTTCAGGGTGAGTATAGCGATGTATACTCTGTATATAGTAGTGTTCAGGGTGAGTATAGCGATGTATACTCTGTATATAGTAGTGTTCAGGGTGAGTATAGCGATGTATACTCTGTATATAGGAGGGTTCAGGGTGAGTATAGCGATGTATACTCTGTATATAGTATGGTTCAGGTGAGTATATAGAGGTGAGCTCTGTATATAGGAGGGCTCAGGGTGAGTATATAGAGGTGAGTTCTGTATATAGCAGTGTTGTATATGGCTATATTACCTTGTTCCCCTTTCTGCCCGTTTTCTCCCTTTATTCCAGGCGATCCTTCACAGGAGAAAACCGGATGTTATTATAGAGCCCGACTCTGGAAGTGACTTAGAATGTGAATAGTGGAGCAATGAATGCTATTGGTATAAACTATAACAGCTCATTCCATCATTTTACCTCTCATTCCCGTATTCTATCCCCTCTCTTACTTCTCATTCCACCCTCTTACATCTGATGCCTCCCTCTTACCTCTCATTCATTCTTCTTACCACTTATTCCTCTATCATACCTCTCATTCTTCCAAATATTATTCATTCCTCCCTCTTACCGCTCCTACCTTCTTCTTACCGTTAATACCTCCCTCTTACCATTCATTTCTCCATCTCGCCGCTCATTCCTCCCATTACTACTCATCCCACCCTTTCACATCTCATTCGTCCCTCTTATCGCTCATTCTTCCCTCTTACAGCTCATTTTTCCTTCTTACTACTCATTCCTCTCTTGTATTTTATTTCATTCTTTGATTGCTCATTCCTTCCTTTATCGCTTATTTCTTCCCTTCTCTACTTGTTAATTTCTCTCTATCACTCATTCCTCCCATTATTGATTCATCACTGTTATCGCTCATTCCCGTTCTCTTCCCACTCATTCCTCTCCTCTTCCTTGCTCATTCCCCCCTTTTACAGCTCCTTTCCCCTCTTATTGCTCATTTCTTTTGCTTTGTCTACTTGTTAATTCCCCTCTTACTGCTCATTCCCACCTTTCTATTCATTCCTCCGTTACTTCTCATTCTCACCTCTTACAGCTCATTCCTACTCATTCATCTATCTGATAATTTCTCACTCTTCGTTCATCTCTTCTACCTTTCATTTTCCCTTCTTACTGCTCATTCCGTGCCCTTTCTCTATTTGCTGATTTCTTACTCTCGTTGTTCATTCCTCCGCCTTACTGCTTATTCCCTTTTTCTCATTCCTTGATCTTTCTTTTCATTCCTTCCTCTTTTTGCTCATTCCCTCCCTCTTTCTCTACTGGTTTATTCCTTCCTGTGACTTTGCTCATTTTGATCTAATTTATTAACCTCCTTACCTGGAACACCAATTATACCAGTTTCCCCCTTGCTTCCTTTTGGCCCTTGTGCACCAGGGAGCCCAGAAGGACCAGGAGCGCCCACAGAACCTGCATAACACAGAACTATTAGATGTCTGCCATAGTAGTTGACTCTTGAAGACTTAATTTGCTGAGGAGTCACAATGCGAAGGAAAGAGACGATGTGAACATCTCTGCTGCGGTGCTCCTGGCATTATACTAAACCAATGTGAAGAGTCAGCGTCTGTAAGACCTATGCCATCCTTGAGCTGCTCATGGATTCTCTGGAGCAGGTGATGTGGGGGTCTGGGCTGAAGGATGATCAGCACTAGGTTCTACTGTCAGGTCATGGCCTTTGTACAGAGATCCCCTCAGACCATGGAATGTGCAAAGCATCGCATAGCATCCCATGGTGATTTATATATGAGAGACAATGCCAGCGTACTATGGCTGACACTGACCTCTGTCTAGGGGAGGAGAGGTGGTGATGACAGTGGAGGAAGGGTGGCATATAATTTCCCCCTGCTGATCAAACGGAAGGCATATAAAAAAGACCACAACGTCAGAGGCAACATGCCCTAACAGGTGGCAATCAGGCTGCATCAGCATCCATATAAGGATTCCTTACATTCACATACACGTTATTTGGGTTTTGTCCTCTCCAGTAGTGATCTGATCCTGAGGTGACTCCTCCACATCTTCACCGCTCTTACAGTAAAGAAGCCTGGTCACTGCTGGACATTCATCCTCGTCTTTGCAGATAATCCAACTTACAATGTCTTGTCACTGTATGTTTTGTTTTACAGATACATACTTTGTCTTATCCCCCTTATAAGTCTCTTCTCAAGACTAAATACATGTTATCCTTTGAGTCGTTCCTCATAAAGGAGTTTCTTCAGACCCCTTACCTTTTTCCCCATTTTGTCCCGGATTTCCAGTCTCACCCTTCATTCCTGAAGAAAAGGGAATAGTCAGTCATCTAACACCACTGTTTTCAGATATGGGACACTGACAAAGTAAAATGCAGTACCACTGGGTGCCACCTGGTGGCATACAATACCCATCTGTTTCCTTTTTCCAGCTTCAGCTTGCTGTGCAGAGTGTGAGCTATACTAGGGCAGGATGCATAGATACCCTACACACATCTACAGTATAATCACATGTGCCTGGCACTGCAAATAGCTATTATTTTTACTTGATCACAGGATATAATGCCACTTCTGCATGGCACACGCCAAATATTCCTATCCCTAACCAGGAATAAATGTGGATGCACAGCATACAATTCATGAATCCCAAAAAGAGCCCGTTACCAGGAATGGCAAAATATGACAGCGCCCATCCAGGTTCACTGGAAATATTACCACCTGGATGGATGCTGTCGTGTTCTGCTATTCATTGTTCTCCTCTCCATCAAAATCTGCTGCATCTCCCTCCCACCACCACTAGGAGCGCTCATCTCTCTGCAACGGACCGAGTTACATGATAATTCTCACCATCTTTCCCAGGATGTCCAGTTGGTCCTTGAAGTCCAGGGAGTCCAGGAGGACCTACTAGTCTGCTACTCGCTTCCTCTCCTTTCTGGCCAGAAAGTCCTATAACAAAACAATGCAATGTGACCGTACAGAAATCTGGAACCTACATGATGGAGTTCTCTAGGATCCACATAGTGTCCACCTGTAATGGCGGATGTTTCTTGTGTGGCTTCCCTTTAAAAGAAGATAATCGCAGAATCGCTTCATTCACATACAGAATCGCTTCATTCACATACAGAATCGCTTCATTCACATACAGAATCGCTTCATTCACATACAGAATCACTTCATTCACATACAGAATCGCTTCATTCACATACAGAATCACTTCATTCACATACAAAGTGTCGCTATTGTTTAAATGTTGCTGAATTTTATCTGAACATTCTATAATGATGAAATATTGTGTAATTCTCTATCTTAGCTTCCTGTTCCAGGCGCTTCACCCCAGGACTGTGTTACTCCCCACAGGACCCAAAGGTCAAACCAGTCAACATCAGATGTTGCTCCTCCTCTAGAGCCCGGCTGCCCATTCTCTTGTAGGCTACCTGACCAACTAGGGAGGGTGACCCATGACTGATGGCGGGGTTGGGTTGGGGGGGGGCAATGTGTGGCCACGGTGGTAATGGGAAAAGGGGCATCAGAGAGCCTGTTTTTTTTATTATTGCTCCCTGTGACCTGCCACCACTGTCCTCTTTATATAAAATGGTTTACCCCTCCCTAGGACTAGACAGCCTGTTTGATACTTGCCGCCTCGCACCAGGATATGTATTTAAGCTTAGGCTTACTCCTCATTCTTCTCTGGAGGTCCCGAAGCCATCATTGTCCCACCTTCTCTCCCCCAGGTTTTAACATCAGCATGAGGTTCCACGTTTGCTCTGAGTTTTGTCCTTCGTCCTCTTTTCCTAGTGACTCGATCTCTTAGGTTTTTCGCTTGCTCCTATCCGAGTGACCGCAGCGGTTGGCAGACGTTTATCTGCTGCTCAGACTTGGTAAGCAGACTCGCTCGATGTCAGGCCCCTGGCGGTATACCACTTCAGCGCATAAGTTGAATATATATATTTACACGTTTGATATCTTAACAAAAAATGATGGTTGGGCTCTGATTGTGCAATAAATTTGCGTCCGCCCCCTCCTTAACAAATCAGCGTCTGTGGCAATTTCAAACTGTTTCTAGCATTATATTCCTCCCATCAGTCACACCTTGATATCAAGGGTTCCAGGTCACTGCACTGTTGGCCCTGCTCTCAAGGGCACCAATCAGACTTAGGAACACCACATCTGAGCCCACGAGGCAGCACGCTGGGCCGCCAGATAACTGGACCTCCACCATAACTCTTCTCTAAATCTGGTCACCCAGCAGCCCTCTGCACACAACTCCTTGGGCTCCTGGTCAAATCTCCTAGCCTCCAGTAAGCTGCTCCATCCTGTAGTCCACCATCGCTCTCGCTGATCCAGTCTGTGGCCAACACGCTGCAATTCTCCTGGGCGGAACAGGCAACTCCGGTAGGCACCACTTGGACAACCACCCACTCTCTACCCAATTGGTGCCCAGCCTTCCTTTTAATCTATGTCTCACTAGTGCCGCAGCGCATCAGTTTGCCAATGCACATCTCCGCTAGGACCAGGCTCTTCCTGAGCCCACTCATCATCCGTACTGCCTAGAAGACCACCATTCCTATAGCCAGCCACAAGAGCTTGCCAGGGCAGCCCTACAGGGCACTGCGCCCTGCTGTCCAGACAAACTGTAAAGTGGATGACATTATATATAATACACAGTATATACAATAACATATAATAAGACAAGTATAATAAACTACTGAGCAGTTCCTCAGTGGACATATAGGACCGGCTCTGCCGCTGTGTCCGCTGCAGATCTTCCCACCTCTTTCCCCCTTTTCTCCTGGGGGTCCTCGCTCTCCTGGTCTCCCGTCACTTCCAGGCCGTCCTGTAATAACACAAAATACATTCTAATTCTTCCAAATAACAGTAATAGCACCCTAATAAAACAAAGTCCCGTAATCCTGAGAACCAACCCTGCCGGTGCTCCCCTGCGTAATCTGCCACGTGGCGCTGCTCATTACATTACAGATTATGCAACAGCAGAATTGTGATTGCAGCTCTGGATGTAACTGTAGTTAAATGAGTGTTCCCAAATATTTGAGTAGTTCAGCCGGCTGCTGTTTCCATAGTTCTCATGGAAGTGAATAGTAGCAATGGAAACAGTGTAGCACAGCGCTACTCCATTCATTTCAATGAGAGCTACGGAAACAACACTCAGCTGAACTGCTCGGCTCTTCTCAATATTGGAATACCCCTTTTAACTACAATCGCATCCAGAGCTGCAGTCACAATTCTGCTGTTACTTAATCTTAATAGTGCACTCACACCCACAGCTGCAGTCACAATTCTCCATGTGACAGTTGGTGGGGACAGAAAACCATTAAAAAAAGCCAAGATGGGATCACCCCTTTAAATGCAAGATGTACCGCTAGATTTTTGAGTGCAGCTATGGAAGTGACTGGTGTACAATGCATCTGTAGGGGAGGTTTCTCACCAGAAGTGGAAACGTGACTGCAGCTTTGGATGTGTGTGGAGCATGAGACGTGACGTAGCACAGGATCATTGTGAGAGAAGTAGAGGATTTATACAGATACGGAATAGTCCATGGAGATTTCAGTTGTGAAGTGGCTGGTTTTATGAGTTGCAGTCTGGCTTTCTGTATGCTGCTGGCGGACATGGGGATTGAGCCGCCCTGCAGTATCAGGTGATGCACACTTGGCTTCCTTTACTGGGAGTTATGGTTTTAGGAGTTGATCGCAGGTCTGTGGCCCCCCTGGTCACCTCATGGCTCCTCATTACCTGCCGTTAACGAGATGTTCTTGACTCTCATGCTGAGCTCTGTGTTCTTGACATGCATGAAGCGGATCTTCTCCTCTAGAGCTACTAGCCAGTTCCCCGCTGACAATGAGGTTGTGTTCAGGCTGTGGATCATCTCCTCCACATCAGAGTCCATAGTTGATCCCTCAGGACCACCAGTGAATGTCCCCCAAATATGGGGCCCTTCAGGACATCTCAAGCTGCAGAAACCTTCTTTAAAGGTAGCAAGTTCCTTCTGAAGAGCCGTTTCTATCATGAAAACATATCATAGGTCAGCATGAGGAAGCCGTACAGAAGAAGATTACCCATGACCCTCTGATGTAGCTACCCAATCCCATCAACAGTGTGTATAAGAGGGGTTAACCTGAATCTCCACCTTTCATCATCAGGTCATTTTTGTATCCAACATTCTGTCCCGATGAGTTCTATACTACATCTTTATACAGCTTCAAACTCACTGCAAAGACATAGTTACAGAATAACATTCTCTATGCCTGCAGCCTCCACTAGGGGGAGCTCACTGTATACGGCTGTAAACAGCAACCACTAGAGGGTGAATAAGGAGTTCCTTTGGACTTCAGTAACTGGAGAATTACAGTTCTGCATGGCGTGTACTTGCGTTTATTTTTTGTTCAGTTTTCTGGCAAGAAAAACCACAATGTTGGAGCACGTGGGGCCGCATGCAGCCCATCACATTTACTATAATGTATGCCACACTGTCGTACCTAATAGCAGCAATTCAGAGCTGTCCCAGGTTTTAGTCTGGCCGTGTCGCTAGACACAACAAATTAATTAAGAGGCGCAAGCCTTCAATACATTTGTGCAGTAATACCGGTATATAATTTATTTGGACCAGTGTATGAACTGCTGATCTACCGAAATACGCCCCGCTGTATGTGTGCAGGGTCTATGGCCCACATTTATTAAAGGGCTTATACCAGAAACTCTTCTAAAGGTGTAAATAACATAAAGGCAGACTACATGCACCAAGTGCTCTCTTCCTGCTGTCACTTTCTGTGCTTCCAAAGATAGGTCAGACTACATGGACCAAGTGATCTTCTGCTGTCCTCTTCTATGCCTCTATATTGATGTCAGACTATATGGTCCATGTATTCTTCTCCTGCTGTCATCTTCTATATCACTATATAGGTGGCAGACTAGATGGACCAAGTACTCTCCTTCTGCCATCAATTTTGTGTGTTTCTATATAGAGGTCACAATAGATGGGCTGGTTGCTCTTCTCCTACTGTGATCCTCTGTGTCTCTATACAGAGGTCAAACTAGATAGTTTGTGTGCTCTCCTCCTCCCAACAGTCTTCTATGTTTCTATAAAGATCGCAGACTAGATGGTCCATGTGCTCTCTGCCTGCCGTCATTTTCTATGTCTCTATATAGAGATCAGACTAGATGGTCCATGTACTCTCTGCCTGCCGTCATTTTCTGTCTCTATATAGAGATCAGACTAGATGGGACATGTGCTCTCTGCCTGCCGTCATTTTCTATGTCTCTATATAGAGATCAGACTAGATGGGACATGTGCTCTCTGCCTGCCGTCATTTTCTATGTCTCTATATAGAGATCAGACTAGATGGTCCATGTGCTCTCTGCCTGCCGTCATTTTCTGTCTCTATATAGAGATCAGACTAGATGGGACATGTGCTCTCTGCCTGCCGTCATTTTCTATGTCTCTATATAGAGATCAGACTAGATGGGACATGTGCTGTCTGCCTGCCGTTATTTTCTGTCTCTATATAGAGATCAGACTAGATGGGACATGTGCTCTCTGCCTGCCATCATTTTCTATGTCTCTATATAGAGATCAGACTAGATGGCCATGTGCTCTCTGCCTGCCGTCAGTCTTCTTGTTTCTAAGCAGATTTCTGCCAAAATTTGCTTCTCTTTCTGAATTCAGTATTGATAAATTTATTGAAAAGATGGAGACCACACCCACTCCCAGTAAAGCCACTCCCACTTTTATCTGCATTCTATAAAACTGTTGCGTACTGAGAAAAGTCGCAAATTTTTGCATGAATATGGAGTTTTGCCATAATTTGGCAATTTTTTTTAGGCATTTTTAGGAATTTTTTAGGAATAAAGGCATTGATAAATCCCCCCTACATGATTGAGTATCTTACGATCCTTCCTACCTCGGAAAGCCAAGTACACAAATCCACCCGTCAGGAGGGTCACATAAACAAACAAGATTGGCAGAAATTTATCTTTATGTTTCTTTTTTGGTTTCCCATCTGTAAAGAAGAAAGGCTGATTATCACTGGTTCAGTGAGTGAGATCTGCGCTAGAGAGGGCGGGTATTACATACAATGAAGAATCATCAAAGCCGCATCACCGGGTCCATGAGTAACAGTCTTATTATATGAGCACTAGTAGCGTTATATCACTATTATTATCGGTTATTATCACTAGTACTCGTTTGATTATTGGCAGTATATTATGATTATCATCATCAGTATTAATAGTGTAATTAACAGCAGAAGTATTACCTTACTCAGTATTATCAGTATTAGCACTATTATATAACTTATCATTATTGTTATTACGTTTTTGTCATTAGTAGTATATTATCAGTATTCATAGGATTAGAATTTATTAAAATTGATATTTATTTAAATTGACATGCTATTATTACCATTCTACAGATTAAGGGCTTATTCACACGAGCGTATATCAGCTGGCGTTTTCTCGGCCGGCCGATATACGCTACCATGTGATACATGGCCTCAGAGTATACGCCATCGGGCTAAACTGTCTCCCCCTTCCCTCCCCCTCGCCGGCTCACCTCCTCTCTTCTCCCCTCCGGCTGTTTGCAATGGATGGGGGCGGAGCTAAGCCAATTATAGACTCTATGATTCTTCTCCTGCCTCTTGTCCACAGCCAGCAATGGGAGGGGCGGATATTAGCTCTGCCCCTGCCCACCCCCATTGCAAACAGTCACACTGCGAAATTCCCTCCCACCTCTTTCTCCGGCTGCTGTCATTGGCTCCTATAGTAGTCAATGCCAGCGGCCGTAGTCCGGCCAGGAAGATAGTTCCAGGACTATCTCTCCTGCCCAACGTAAAAACGCCCAGCTGGGCTCTTGTACGCTGCCGGAATAAGCCTGTGTGATTTGATGCATTGGAATCCAATGCATCAGATGGTAGTGTATATCGGTCGGACGTGAAAAAAGTGGCCGATATACACTCGTGTGAATAACCCTAAAATTGTGTCAGTACATACCATAAGGAAAAAACCACATAAGTAACTAATATAGTACCGGTAATACTGATGATGATAATACTGCTGCTATAACACAGATACAAGTGATGATACTAATAATATAATCAGCAATATTACTGTTATACATAGGAACACAGTATGTTAGGCTGAAAAAGACAAATGTCCATCCAGTTCAGCCTGTTTCCAACCCCCCTTTGTTGATCCAGAAGATGACAAAAAAAAACAATGAGGCAGAACCAATTTACCCCTTTTTTGGGGGAAAAAAATTCCTTCCTGACTCCATAATGGCAATCAGAATAATCCCTGGATCGACGTTTTAAATTTTCCCACCTGACTACAAGACCCGGATCAACAACCCCCTTGGTCACCTTATGTCTATATCCTGTAATATCACAGTGTTCTAAAAAGATATCTAGTTCCCTCTTAAACTCCTCTAGGGATTTTGCCATCACCACTTCCTCAGGCAGAGAGTTCCACAGTCTCACTGCTCTTACAGTAAAGAACCCCCTTCTATGTTGGTGATGAAACCTGCTTTCTTCTAGATGTAACGGATGCCCTCTTGTTACCGTCGCAGTCCTGGGTGTAAACAGATCATGGCAGAGATCCTTGTATTGTCCCCTCATGTATTTATACAGAGTTATTTGATCGCCCCTTAACCGTCTTTTTTCCTGGGTGAATAATCCCAATTCTGATGCCTCTCTGGGTATTCCAGTCCCTTCTTTCCATTTATTTATTTAGTTGCCCTTCTTTGAACCCCCTCCAGCACTGTAACATCCTTCCTGAGCACCGGTGTCCAGAACTGTACGCAGTATTCCATGTGGGGCCTAACAAGTGCCTTATATAATGGAAGGATAATGTTCTCGTCCCTCGCCCCTATACCTCTTTTAAAGGGGTTGTCCGGCCGCCCATGGTTAATTTCCCCACTACTGACCTGTAAAGTAAATGTATTAGAACATCCACCATTATACAAACAAAGACATTATTCAACTTACCTTTTATCTTCCTTGTCTTCTCTCTGTGAAACTGACATGCTGAATGAATCCAAGATGGCCGCCATCCTTACACTTTCAGGCAGAGCAGTAGTAGTAACTTTTTCTTCCCCACTTCTTTCCTAAACAGCAATTCCAGCAACCTGATTGGTTGTTTGGGTTGACTGATTCACCAAACAACCAATCAGGTTGCTGGAATTGCTGATTAGGGCAGAAGTGGGGTAGAAAAAGTTAATATGCCCAGCGGCACCTCCCTTGCAAGCCAGCCCAATAAGAAAAGAAGATGGATTTGTCATATCCAAGGACGAGCAGAGGATTAACACAGGGGGGTGCACCCCTGTAGGTAAGTATATAACTTCTGTTTGGCCAAATTACAGTGCACAACGTATATTACAAAGCGCATTGTAATGGTCGAACAGAAGTGCTCACATGAAGTTATTACGGCCGGACAACCCCTTTAATGCACCCCAAGACTTTATTAGCTTTTGCAGCAGCTGACTGGCATTGGTTACTCCAGTTTAGTCTACAGTCCACTAGTACCCCCAGGTCTTTTTCCATATCACTTTTCCCTAGCAGTACCCCATTTAGTGTATATTGGTGACATCCGCTTCTCCTGCCCATGTGCAGAACCTTACATTTATCAACATTGAACTTCATTTGCCATTTTTTTCCCCAAGCCCCATGGTATTATCATTAGATTTTTATTATCAGTTTTATGAGTATGACTATTATTATTACCATCTGTGTGATATAATTCCTATCATTATCAGTAGTGATGAGCAACATTTTCAAAAGTTTAAAAATATATGAGAGGAGAGCGCCAAGAATTAAAAGTATAGCAGCAATCATTTATGGTGAAGTAAGGAAAACCACTCACCGGGTGCTCAGGTGAGACCAGACTAAAGCATGGATCTCACCGGCACCGAAATTCTAGATGGCGTGTAGAAATTTTGGAGCCAGATCCCTCATCCTTAGAGAGCCGCACAGCAAATAAACGAGTTAACCCTCAAAATTCTAGGGGCTCGTTACGTAATTTTTAGCAAAAGAAAGAAAACAAATGCTTGCGCTCACGGGAAACCAGGCACAATATTCAAACTGATTATAGAATAATCAATTTATTACAATACACTCGATACACTGAGCTTGAAAAAGGCGACGAAAGGTCGCGGAAACGCGTAGCTCAGTGTATCGAGTGTATTGTAATAAATTGATTATTCTATAATCAGTTTGAATATTGTGCCTGGTTTCCCGTGAGCGCAAGCATTTGTTTTCTTTCTTTTGCTAAAAATTTTCAAAAGTTTATCCGGTTTGCCAAATGTGGGCAAAAAATGTGGCCAGTATTAGTTGGAGGAGGAGAAGCCACATTAGTGGGTTTGGCACAGATGAACTGCCAAAGGTCCGGGTTCACGTCAAACCGAACTTTGAGCAAAGTTCAGCCCAATACAAGGTTCCACTGCTTCAGTTGGCTCGATACTAATTAGCAGTATTACATTATGATTAGAGACGAGCGAGTAGTGCCTTAGCCGAGTATCTCCCTGCTCATATCTAAAGATTTGGGGGCCAGCGGGGAGCGGTGGGGGAGAGCGGGGAGGAACGGAGGGGAGAACTCTCTCTCCCTCTCACCCCCCCCCCCCCCCCGCTCCCCGCCGCAACTCACCTGTCACCCACGCCGGCCCCCAAATCTTTAGAGACGAGCGGGGAGATACTCGGCTAAGGCACTACTCGCTCATCTCTAATTATGATCAGTTTTATCATCATCATCGCTATCAGGGTGCGGGCAGACGAGCGCATAAACGGCGCGTTTTTGCGACCAAACGTATATACGTGACCATCTGAGGCAATGGTTTCGAATGTATTCGTTCACATGGGCGATTTTACGGCGCGTAAAAACGGCAATTCGAAAAAAACGGAACATATGCGACCGAAATACGCGCCAACGCATATTCGATCGCCGAAAAGACCGTTTGCAAAGTAGGAACAAACGAAAATACGCTTTCTAGCTCTGGTCGTGATCGGTGAAAAACGATCGCTCGGGCGATTATACGTTGCGCTCGTCTGCCCGCACCCTTACTATAATGCACAAAAAAGCAGTACAAGAGCGGCAGCAGATCGCAGTTTCCTCTTTCTAACACACTAGGTAATATACTCGCGCGCTGCACGGTGCTATAAGCGCAGGGATTGGTCATTGCAGAGTTATTTCCTTCTTCTACATAATAACTGATGTTATTGCACCATTTTGCAGCAGTTCCAAATCAATTGTTTTTCAACATCTGATTAGAGGTGCTGAGCAATTAGCACATCAACCTTATGTGCAATCATCTGCAGTGATATTGCTTTTAGCTGAAATGTTCATTAATGTCATTAGTTGCTATATAAGAGCCCCCAGCTTTCATGTTATCTCAGCAGTATAAGAAATATCAACCAATCACAGCGCAGCTTTCATGTTACCTCAGCAGTATAAGAAATATCAACCAATCACAGCGCAGCTTTCATGTTACATCAACGGTATAAGAAATATCAACCAATCACAGCGCAGCTTTCATGTTACATCAACGGTATAAGAAATATCAACCAATCACAGCGCAGCTTTCATGTTACATCAACGGTATAAGAAATATCAACCAATCACAGCGCAGCTTTCATGTTCCCTCAGCAGTATAAGAAATATCAACCAATCGCAGCGCAGCTTTCATGTTCCCTCAGCAGTATAAGAAATATCAACCAATCACAGCGCAGCTTTCATGTTACATCAACGGTATAAGAAATATCAACCAATCACAGCGCAGCTTTCATGTTACATCAACGGTATAAGAAATATCAACCAATCACAGCGCAGCTTTCATGTTACATCAACGGTATAAGAAATATCAACCAATCACAGCGCAGCTTTCATGTTCCCTCAGCAGTATAAGAAATATCAACCAATCGCAGCGCAGCTTTCATGTTCCCTCAGCAGTATAAGAAATATCAACCAATCACAGCGCAGCTTTCATGTTACATCAACGGTATAAGAAATATCAACCAATCACAGCGCAGCTTTCATGTTACATCAACGGTATAAGAAATATCAACCAATCACAGCGCAGCTTTCATGTTACCTCAGCAGTGTATGAAATGAAAGCTGAGCTGTGATTGGTTGCTATTGGCAACAAAAATTACAGGGGAGGTTGGTGAGTTTTCGATATTTAGTTCTGCCAGTATTTGTCGCGGGGTGCTGAAGAACGCTCACGCAAAATATCACTCAAATCAGAGCAGAACTGTGGATTTGTACACGACACAAACATACGGATCTCGTGTTTTATATGTAGGGTTGGGAACCCCCCGGCTACATGGGATGATGTTATGTGTACAATGTGTGCAGAGCCAATCAGTTCAGCCTTTTGTAACTGATTGATGTTCATTTTATCAATATTGAGTTTTTTCTATCGCCGATCAAGGTCTTGAGGCGCCCATGTTTTGATTACCAGTGAGACCATCACTGCTGGCTATAGCGATGTCAACGGACCGCACCCTCTTCTCTCCATTGATGGTCAGGCGGGCGTGTTATGGGCCGAGACCGCAGGATTCTTACAGCTTCGTTCTAAGCTACTTTTTCGTTCCTTTCTTGTGATGGGAGTTACTGCCGAGGCTCCAATGAATCATCTCTGTCACCCAATTGTGTCTTTGTACTCTAATTATATTAGTAGTATTGTTATTCTCGTTAGTATCATTATTAGTTGTATTGTTGGAGCCATCAGTATTATTATTCTTAGTCGCTGTTTATGATCATTACTGTTAGTATTATTATCACTGGGATGATATTATTCTTGTCATTACCGGTATGATTATTATTATCATCACTGTGGTTATACTATTACATCAGATCATCATTGTCTTTGTCATTATCAGTAGAGATGAGCGAGTAGTGCCTTAGCCGAGTATCTCCCCGCTCGTCTCTAAAGATTCGGGGGCCGGCGGGGGGCGGGGAGCGGCGGGGGAGAGCGGGGAGGAACGGAGGGGAACAGAGGGGAGATCTCTCTCCCTTCCACGCAACTCACCTGTCACCCGCGCCGGCCCCCGAATCTTTAGAGAAGAGCGGGGAGATACTCGGCTAAGGCACTACTCGCTCATCTCTAATTATCAGTATTATATCATCACTATCATTATTGGCATCAGTATAATAAATGGTACTATTGTTGTTCTCATTAGTATTACTATCAGCAGCATTACTGTTATTATGTTACCATCATCCCTGGAGGCATTCATGTGATCATGGATTTAACCCTTAGTTATGGCAACGCACAAAACCTGCACAATTTATCGCCCGTGTGAAGCCTGAGGGGTTAAAGGGGTTGTCCCGCGCCGAAACGTTTTTTTTTTTTTTTCAACCCCCCCCCCCCCCCCCCCCCCCCGTTCGGCGCGAGACAACCCCGATGCAGGGACCTAAAGAAAGCTTACCGGAGCGCTTACCTTAATCCCCGCGCTCCGGTGACTTCTATACTTACCAGTGAAGATGGCCGCCGGAATCCTCTTCCTCCGTGGACCGCAGCTCTTCTGTGCGGTCGATTGCCGATTCCAGCCTCCTGATTGGCTGGAATCGGCACGTGACGGGGCGGAGCTACACGGAGCCGGCATTCTGCACGAGCGGCTCCATTGAAGAGAGCAGAAGACCAGGACTGCGCAAGCGCGGCTAATTTGGCCATCGGAGGGCGAAAATTAGTCGGCTCCATGGGAACGAGGACGCTAGCAACGGAGCAGGTAAGTAAAAAACTTTTTATAACTTCTGTATGGCTCATAATTAATGCACAATGTATATTACAAAGTGCATTATTATGGCCATGCAGAAGTGTATAGACCCACTTGCTGCCGCGGGACAACCCCTTTAAGCCGTTCTGTAGTTTTCTTTTAGTTTAGAGTTTTGTATAACAGAAGGGAGATTTCTGTGATGTAATCAGTGACTTTGCTCACTATTGTTGGAGTATTGTAAGCATTGATTTTGCTCACTATTGTTGGAGTATTGTAAGCATTGACTGTTTTTATTAATGTGTAATCAATTCCAACCAGATCTCATCATGTGGTCATCATGTGGTCATCCTACTGCTAAATGGGCACTTTCAGAATTAACAGCCCTGTGTACTTCCCCATAATATTAGTGTCCATGCGCTGCCCACTTCCTCCACCACCTATCACCTTGACTATTACTAAAGCCTCCTGCCATCACTAACCATGAAGCCTCTTCTGTAGGATGGACTGTATGCCTGGTACTTTCTAGGACAGGTGTGGCTCATACTTGGTTCAACCACTGAGAACGTAGGAAAACAGGAGTTACTGTCTCTTCTCACTGCACCCATTTTTCTTGCTTCCTTAAGTCTTTTATGCTTCCTCTTTTCGGGAACTCTCTGGGGCCTTACACCCCTTCCCCTAACAAGTCATACTTTTGTGCTTCTCCCTAGTATGTCTATTTCTGTCACTACTTCTCTATTTCTAACATCTGGATAGGAGACAGAAAATGGTCAAGTTTTTGGAAAAATATTTCATGGACATCGGGGATATAAGAAGACCTGGAGTGTCTACAGAGACACAACAAGAGCAGTCCAGGGTCTCGGGAAGAGGCTATTGTTTTATATGTTTCTTATGTCCAAAGCAAAGTGGTCTCAAACAAACTGTGGGAAGCACAAAGCATTTATAATTAAATAATAACCTCCCCCCACAAGTATATTGTGTCCCCCTCACCCCTGGTAGTGCAGTGTTGTAATCAATGACTGCAAGATGGTCAATCAATCTTGTTTTCTAATTCTTCAAGGATCAGTGACCTGGTAACCTCTAAAAGATGCCCCAATGACTTAGGTAACCCTAAAAGATGATCCAGTGATCCCTAGAAGGTGATCCAAAATTATCAGACAACCACGGGAAGATGGTTAAGTTATCCATTAAACTCTTGAAGAGTCTCCATGAGCTTCATAACCTCTAAAAGATTCTCCAGTGGCCTGGTAACGCCTAGAGGATGGTCCAAGGATCTGGTAACCTCTACTATAGATTCTCCAATGGTTTGGTAACCTCTATAAGATGTTCTACTGACCTGATAACCTCTGGAGGATACTGAAGAGACCCAGTAACCTCTGGAAGATTCTTCAGTGGCCAGACAACCTATAGAAGATTCTTCAGTGACCTTGTAACTTTTAGAAAATTCTCTAGCGACTTGATAACCCTTAGAAAATGCTCAAGTAACATGGTAAACTCTACTGTAAAAGATTATCCAGTGACCTGGAAACCTCTAGAAAATTCTCCAGTGACCTGGTAACTTCTAGAGGTTAGTCAAATGACCCAGGAACCTCTAGAAGATGCCTCACTGACCTGGTAATCTTTAGAAAATGCACCAGTCACCCATTAACTTATGGAGGATTCTTAAGAGATCCAGTAATCTCTAGAATATTGTTAGGTGATCTGGTAATCACTATAAGTTGGTGAAGTGACCTGGTAACTTCTGCTGTAGAAGACGCTCCAATGACCTGGTAACCTCTAGAAGATGGTTTAGCAGTTCTCCACCTTCAGCCCTGGAGACAAGTCTATATATACAATTAAGTGTCAGTAAACGTATATGTGAAGTGGTAATAGAGGTTAATAAGGCTGTGTGAACTCTGAGACCTGTCAATCACAGTCTCCACGCTGGTCAGCCCTACACAACGTATCGCAACCCACACTAAAAAGATTGATGATGATAATAATTATAGCAAACATAACAGTAAGACGAAGCAGGAAAAAAGAAGATGGTAAGACGATACTAACTATAAAATCAGAAGAAGGAAGTAATAAAACCAATTAGAGCAATAATAACCATAATAATGAGTAAAGAGAAGTTTAACTACAATAGAAGACAGCAAAGCAAAATAACGAGTCAGTGCGGTATAACAATCGCATCATTATAACCCCTGTAAGAAGAAGAAGATGTGATCTTATAATTGCTCATTTGTGGTAGCTTCTGCTCTCCTCCTGGGTCATTGCTGTCACCAGCTGCATCATTTTTACCCTAAGGCTGGCTTCACATGAGCATATTCGTGCCCGCAATACGCAAAGAATGGAACCCATTGATTTCAATGGGTTTGTTCACATTTCCGTATTTTGCAGGCACATTTCGGTCATGCAAAAATAATTAATGGAACATGTTCTATTTTTCAGCATATTTGTGCACCAAAGGTCCCCATAGAGGTCAACGGAGGATGTGCGAATGCACACGCAATATGCAAGGCGTTGCATGAAACTCTTTAGCCATTTCAATCAGTGCGTTTGTTTGCCATGCGCAAATGAACGTCTTGCGGGGAAAAGGGACAGTAAAATATGGCAACACGCACACAAAAAAGAATTGTTCATTCCGCAAAAACGCAGCTCTCAGGTGCAGACAAATACGCTTCCGCTCGTGTGAAGCCAGCCTTATTTTAGGGAGCACTGGGGGGGTAGAAGCGGATGCCAGCACTCCCCTGAGCGGACAACCTTCTGCATTATAATAACCTAGCAGTTTGTGTCGTTACCAGTTATTTCGAATGTAGCCATGTCAGAAGCCTCCATCCTCAGAGCTGTAATCAGGGACCTGCAGAGTTTTCCTGTGAAGAGCCAGAAAAAACTAAGACTTTGGAGACAATCAGTTACTGTTAAAGTTTTTTATGCTCCACCCAAAAAGTTCCCCATGAAGAGTCAGCACTCTTGAAAACAGAAGTTTTTTCAGCTTCTATGAGTCAAGAATTTTCAAACTAAGAACTTTTCAGTCCGTGAACGAGCTAATTAAAATTAACCCATTCGAACGACCTTTAATGAAGTATAGCCGCAATCTTTTCACACGCCCATACTGCACTAAAGCAGCGCTCATGTGAACGAGGCCTAATGGAGGAGGGTAATAGCGGAATGGATGAGATAGGTCATAGAAGGGTAGGGGAAGAAATGGAAGACGGTAACAGAAGGGTAGTGGAGGGGAGGGTAATAGAGGGGCAAAGGCATAGTAATAGGAGGTTGATGGAGAAGATGGGTAGCAGAGGGATAATGGAGGAGCAGGTTAGTAAACGAGGAGGGTAATAGAGGGGAAATTGGTGAAGGTAACAGAAGTACATTGTATGCACTACAGCAGGGTACATACAATGACTGTGGAGGGCACAGACCACTAGCACTGGAATGAAGACTATATCACAGGTGGCATTATTTGATGCCAGTGTCCGTGCTTGATCTGGAACTCAAATTCCAGCTTAGTCCTCCATTTATGGTTATTTTTCGCCATCTAGTGGAGTAAGTTATAATTGTCAGCACTTTCCTTTGCTGGTTCTCTAACTGGGAATTTGGTAGTTTCCATCATATTTAAGCTAGCTATATACCCTACACATCTATTCCTGCTGATTCCATTCTATAATTTGTGTTGGGCTTAGCTGAACATGCATGTGGTCACTATGGGGAAAGGGAGGTATGTTGCTGCCCAGCTCCTCTGTCCTCCATTCCTCCAGACTCTCCTGCCCTCTCCAGGCTCGTTTGTCAACCTTCAGACTTCTCAAACCCCATCTAGGCCCCTCTATCCTCTCCAGACCTCTCTGTCCTCTCCAGACTCCTCTAACCTCACCAGAAATCTCCCCCCCCCCCCCCACACACACACACACACACAGACTTCTATATCCCCTCCAGACACTTCTGTCCCATTCAGATCCCTCTGTCTCCTACAGACTACTGTCCTCTGCGTATTTCTCTGTTCTCCTCCAGACTGATGTGCTCCCCCCACCCCCCTCACCCCTTCCAGACTCCTGTTCTGCCTTCGGATTCCTGTAGAATCTTTTGTCACCTTCAGGCCAGTGTTGGATCCTCTATCCCCTCCAAAAAATTTTTGTCTCCATCGAGGCCCCTCTTCTTCCTTCAGACTCCTTGGTCCCTTATATCTCTGTGTCCCCTTGCAGACTCCTCTAACATCTCTGCTCTTTTCAGACCTCTTTTTTCTCCTTCAGACTCCTTTGTGACGTCTTAGACCTCTGTGTCCCCCCCCCCCCCCCAGACCCCTCTGCCCCCATCCAGGTCCCTCTGACCCCCCTTCCCCTCCAGGTCCTCCTTTCTTCCCCCTCCAGAACCCTCTGTTCTCCTGCAGGTCCCTCTGTTCTCCTCCAGGTCCCTCTTTTCTTCTCCAGTTTCCTCCGTTCTCCTCCAGGTCCCTCTGTTGTTCTCCAGGTCAGTCTGTTCTCCTCCAGGCCTCTCTGTTCTTCTCCAGGTCCCTCTTTTTACCTCCAGGTCCCTCTTTTTTTCCTCCAGAACCGTCTGCTCTAATCCAGGTCCCTCTGTTCTCCTCCAGGCCCCCTTGTTCTTCTCCAGGTTCCCTTGTTCTCCTCCAGGTCCCTTTGTTCTTCTCCAGAACCCGCTGTTCTCCTCCAGGCCCCTCTGTTCTCCTTCAGATCCCTCTGTTCTCCTCCAGGTCTCTTTGTTCTTCTCCAGGTCCCTCTGTTCTTCTCAAGGTCTCTCTTTTCTCCTCCAGGTCCTTCTGTTCTCCTCCAGCACCCTCTGTTCTCCTCCAAGTCCCTCTGTTCTTCTCCAGGTACCTCTGTTCTTCTCCAGGTCTCTCTTTTCTCCTCCAGAACCCTCTGTTCTCCTCCAGAACCCTCTGTTCTCCTCCAGGCCCCTCTGTTCTTCTCCAGGTCCCTCTTTTCTCCTCCAGGTCCCTCTTTTCTCCTCCAAGTCCCTGTGTTCTCCTCCAGAACCCTCTGTTCTTATCCAGGTTCCTCTGTTCTCCTCCAGAACCCTCTGTTCTCCTCCAGGCCCCTCTGTTCTGCTCCAGGCCCATCTGTTCTCCTCCAGATCACTCTCTTCTCCTCCAGGCCTGTCTGTTCTCTTCCAGATCCCTCTCTTCTCCTCTAGGTCCATCTGTTCTTCTCTAGATCGCTCTCTTCTCCTCCAGGTCCCTCTGTTCTTCTTAAGGTCTCTTATTTTCTCCTCCAGGTCCCTCTGTTCTTCTCCAGGTCCCTCTGTTCTTCTCCAGGTCCCTCTGTTCTTCTCCAGGTCCCTCTGTTCTTCTTAAGGTCTCTTATTTTCTCCTCCAGGTCCCTCTGTTCTTCTCCAGGTCCCTCTGTTCTTCTCCAGGTCCCTCTGTTCTTCTCCAGAACCCTCTGTTCGCCTCCAGATCCCTCTGTTCTCCTCCAAGTCCCTCTGTTCTTCTCCAGGTCCCTCTGTTCTTCTCCAGGTCTCTCTTTTCTCCTCCAAGTCCCTCTGTTCTTCTCCAGGTCCCTCTGTTCTCCTCCAGCTCCCTCTTTTCTCCTCCGGATCCCTCTGTTCTCCTCCACAACCCTCTTTTCTTATCCAGGTCCCTCTGTTCTCCTCCAGGTACCTCTGTTCTCCTCCAGGGCCCTCTGTTCTCCTCCAGATCCCTCTGTTCTCCTCTAGGTCAGTGTTCCCCAACTCCAGTCCTCAGGGACCGCCAACAGGTCATCTTTTCAGGATTTGCTCAGTGTTGCACAGGTGATGTAATTATTGTCAGTGCCTCAGACATTGCCACAGGTGTTCTTCCTATAGGAGATCCTGAAAACATGACCTGTTGGTGGTCGCTGAGGACTGGAGTTGGGGACCCCTGCTCTAGGTCCATCTGTTCTCCTCCAGATCCCTCTCTTCTCCTCCCGGTCCCTCTGTTCTTCTCCAGGTCTCTCTTTTCTCCTCCAGGTCCCTCTGTTCTTCTCCAGGTGCCTCTGTTCTCCTCCAGGTCCCTCTGTTCTCTTCCAGGTCCCTCTGTTCTCTTCCAGGTCCCTCTGTTCTCTTCCAGGTCCCTCTGTTCTCCTCCAGGTCCTTCTCTTCTCTTCCAGGCCCCTCTGTTCTCCTCCAGGTCCCTCTGTTCTCCTCCAGATCCCTCTCTTCTCCTCCAGGTCCCTCTTTTCTCCTCCAGGTCCCTCTTTTCTCCTCCAGGTCCCTCTGTTCTCCTCCAGGTCCCTCTGTTCTCCTCCAGGTCCCTCTGTTCTCCTCCAGGTCCCTCTGTTCTCCTCCAGGTCCCTCTGTTCTCCTCCAGGTCCCTCTCTTTTCCTCCAGAACCCTCTGTTCTAATCCAGGTCCCTCTGTTCTCCTCCAGGCCCCTCTGTTCTCCCCCAGGTCCCTCTTTTCTCCTCCATAACCTTCTGTTGTCCTCCAGGTACCTCTGTTCTGCAGGTTCCCCTGTTCTCCCCCAGGTCCCTCTGTTCTTCTCCAGGTCACTCTGTTCTTCTCCAGAACCCTTTGTTCTCCTCCAGGCCCCTCTGTTCTCCTCCAGGCCCCTCTGTTCCCCTCCAGGTCCCTCTGTTCTCCTCCAGAACCCTCTGTTCTCCTCCAAGTCCCTCTGTTCTTCTCCAGTTACCTCTGTTCTTCTCCAGGTCTCTCTTTTCTCCCCCAGGTCCCTTTGTTCTCCTCCAGAACCCTCTGTTCTAATCCAGGTCCCTCTGTTCTCCTCCAGGTCACTCTCTTCTCCTCCAGGTCCCTTTGTTCTTCTCCAAGTCCCTATGTTCTCCTCCAGGTCCCTTTGTTCTCCAGGTTCCCCTGTTCTTCTCCATGTCCCTCTGTTCTTCTCCAGGTCCCTATGTTCTTCTCCAGGTCCATTTATTCTTCTCCAGAACCCTCTGTTCTCCTCCAGGCCCCTCTGTTCTCCTCCAGACCTCTCTGTTCTCCTCCAGATCCCCCTGTTCTCCCCCAGGTCCCTCTGTTCTTCTCCAGGTCACTCTGTTCTTCTCCAGAACCCTTTGTTCTCCTCCAGGCCCCTCTGTTCTCCTCCAGGCCCCTCTGTTCCCCTCCAGGTCCCTCTGTTCTCCTCCAGAACCCTCTGTTCTCCTCCAAGTCCCTCTGTTCTTCTCCAGTTACCTCTGTTCTTCTCCAGGTCTCTCTTTTCTCCCCCAGGTCCCTTTGTTCTCCTCCAGAACCCTCTGTTCTAATCCAGGTCCCTCTGTTCTCCTCCAGGTCACTCTCTTCTCCTCCAGGTCCCTTTGTTCTTCTCCAAGTCCCTATGTTCTCCTCCAGGTCCCTTTGTTCTCCAGGTTCCCCTGTTCTTCTCCATGTCCCTCTGTTCTTCTCCAGGTCCCTATGTTCTTCTCCAGGTCCATTTATTCTTCTCCAGAACCCTCTGTTCTCCTCCAGGCCCCTCTGTTCTCCTCCAGACCTCTCAGTTCTCCTCCAGATCCCTCTGTTCTCCTCCAAGTCCCTCTGTTCCTCTCCAGTTCCCTCTGTTCTTCTCCAGGTCTCTCTTTTATCCTCCAAGTCCCTCTTATCTCCTCCGGGTCCTTCTGTTCTCCTCCGAGTCCCTCTGTTCTCCTCCAGAACCCTTTGTTCTTATCCAGGTCCCTCTGTTCTCCTCCAGGTACCTCTGTGCTTCGCCAGGCCCCTCTGTTCTCCTCCAGATCCCTCTCTTCTCCTCTAGGTCAGTGTTCCCCAACTCCAGTCCTCAGGGACCGCCAACAGGTCATCTTTTCAGGATTTCCTCAGTGTTGCACAGGTGATGTAATTATTGTCAGTGCCTCAGACATTGCCACAGGTGTTCTTCCTATAGGAGATCCTGAAAACATGACCTGTTGGTGGTCGCTGAGGACTGGAGTTGGGGACCCCTGCTCTAGGTCCATCTGTTCTCCTCCAGATCGCTTTCTTCTCCTCCCGGTCCCTCTGTTCTTCTGCAGGTCTCTCTTTTCTCCTCAAGGTCCCTCTGTTCTCCTCCAGGTCCCTCTGTTCTCCTCCAGGTCCCTCTGTTCTCTTCCAGGTCCTTCTGTTCTCCTCCAGATCCCTCTCTTCTCCTCCAGCTCCCTCTGTTCTTCTCCAGGTCTCTCTGTTCTCCTCCAGGTCCCTCTCTTCTCCTCCAGAAGCCCTCTGTTCTAATCCAGGTCCCTCTGCTCTCCTCCAGAACCCTCTGTTCTCCTCCAGATCCCTCTCTTCTCCTCCAGGTCCCTCTGTTCTTCTTTAGGTCTCTTATTTTCTCCTCCAGGTCCCTCTGTTCTTCTCCAGGTCCCTCTGTTCTTCTCCAGAACCCTCTGTTCGCCTCCAGATCCCTCTGTTCTCCTCCAAGTCCCTCTGTTCTTCTCCAGGTCCCTCTGTTCTTCTCCAGGTCCCTCTGTTCTTCTCCAGGTCTCTCTTTTCTCCTCCAAGTCCCTCTGTTCTTCTCCAGGTCCCTCTGTTCTCCTCCAGCTCCCTCTTTTCTCCTCCGGATCCCTCTGTTCTCCTCCACAACCCTCTGTTCTTATCCAGGTCCCTCTGTTCTCCTCCAGGTACCTCTGTTCTCCTCCAGGCCCCTCTGTTCTCCTCCAGATCCCTCTGTTCTCCTCTAGGTCAGTGTTCCCCAACTCCAGTCCTCAGGGACCGCCAACAGGTCATCTTTTCAGGATTTGCTCAGTGTTGCACAGGTGATGTAATTATTGTCAGTGCCTCAGACATTGCCACAGGTGTTCTTGCTATAGGAGATCCTGAAAACATGACCTGTTGGTGGTCGCTGAGGACTGGAGTTGGGGACCCCTGCTCTAGGTCCATCTGTTCTCCTCCAGATCCCTCTCTTCTCCTCCCGGTCCCTCTGTTCTTCTGCAGGTCTCTCTTTTCTCCTCAAGGTCCCTCTGTTCTCCTCCAGGTCCCTCTGTTCTCCTCCAGGTCCCTCTGTTCTCTTCCAGGTCCTTCTGTTCTCCTCCAGATCCCTCTCTTCTCCTCCAGCTCCCTCTGTTCTTCTCCAGGTCTCTCTGTTCTCCTCCAGGTCCCTCTCTTCTCCTCCAGAACCCTCTGTTCTAATCCAGGTCCCTCTGCTCTCCTCCAGAACCCTCTGTTCTCCTCCAGATCCCTCTCTTCTCCTCCAGGTCCCTCTGTTCTTCTTAAGGTCTCTTATTTTCTCCTCCAGGTCCCTCTGTTCTTCTCCAGGTCCCTCTGTTCTTCTCCAGGTCCCTCTGTTCTTCTCCAGAACTGTCTGTTCGCCTCCAGATCCCTCTGTTCTCCTCCAAGTCCCTCTGTTCTTCTCCAGGTCCCTCTGTTCTTCTCCAGGTCTCTCTTTTCTACTCCAAGTCCCTCTGTTCTTCTCCAGGTCCCTCTGTTCTCCTCCAGCTCCCTCTTTTCTCCTCCGGATCCCTCTGTTCTCCTCCACAACCCTCTGTTCTTATCCAGGTCCCTCTGTTCTCCTCCAGGTACCTCTGTTCTCCTCCAGGCCCCTCTGTTCTCCTCCAGATCCCTCTGTTCTCCTCTAGGTCAGTGTTCCCCAACTCCAGTCCTCAGGGACCGCCAACAGGTCATCTTTTCAGGATTTGCTCAGTGTTGCACAGGTGATGTAATTATTGTCAGTGCCTCAGACATTGCCACAGGTGTTCTTGCTATAGGAGATCCTGAAAACATGACCTGTTGGTGGTCGCTGAGGACTGGAGTTGGGGACCCCTGCTCTAGGTCCATCTGTTCTCCTCCAGATCCCTCTCTTCTCCTCCCGGTCCCTCTGTTCTTCTCCAGGTCTCTCTTTTCTCCTCCAGGTCCCTCTGTTCTTCTCCAGGTCCCTCTGTTCTCCTCCAGGTCCCTCTGTTCTATTCCAGGTCCCTCTGTTCTCTTCCAGGTCCCTCTGTTCTCCTCCAGGTCCTTCTCTTCTCTTCCAGGCCCCTCTGTTCTCCTCCAGGTCCCTCTGTTCTCCTCCAGATCCCTCTCTTCTCCTCCAGGTCCCTCTTTTCTCCTCCAGGTCCCTCTGTTCTCCTCCAGGTCCCTCTGTTCTCCTCCAGGTCCCTCTGTTCTCCTCCAGGTCCCTCTGTTCTCCTCCAGGTCCCTCTCTTTTCCTCCAGAACCCTCTGTTCTAATCCAGGTCCCTCTGTTCTCCTCCAGGCCCCTCTGTTCTCCTCCAGGTCCCTCTTTTCTCCTCCAGAACCTTCTGTTGTCCTCCAGGTACCTCTGTTCTGCAGGTTCCCCTGTTCTCCCCCAGGTCCCTCTGTTCTTCTCCAGGTCACTCTGTTCTTCTCCAGAACCCTTTGTTCTCCTCCAGGCCCCTCTGTTCTCCTCCAGGCCCCTCTGTTCCCCTCCAGGTCCCTCTGTTCTCCTCCAGAACCCTCTGTTCTCCTCCAAGTCCCTCTGTTCTTCTCCAGTTACCTCTGTTCTTCTCCAGGTCTCTCTTTTCTCCCCCAGGTCCCTTTGTTCTCCTCCAGAACCCTCTGTTCTAATCCAGGTCCCTCTGTTCTCCTCCAGGTCACTCTCTTCTCCTCCAGGTCCCTTTGTTCTTCTCCAAGTCCCTATGTTCTCCTCCAGGTCCCTTTGTTCTCCAGGTTCCCCTGTTCTTCTCCATGTCCCTCTGTTCTTCTCCAGGTCCCTATGTTCTTCTCCAGGTCCATTTATTCTTCTCCAGAACCCTTTGTTCTCCTCCAGGCCCCTCTGTTCTCCTCCAGACCTCTCAGTTCTCCTCCAGATCCCTCTGTTCTCCTCCAAGTCCCTCTGTTCCTCTCCAGTTCCCTCTGTTCTTCTCCAGGTCTCTCTTTTATCCTCCAAGTCCCTCTTATCTCCTCCGGGTCCTTCTGTTCTCCTCCGAGTCCCTCTGTTCTCCTCCAGAACCCTTTGTTCTTATCCAGGTCCCTCTGTTCTCCTCCAGGTACCTCTGTGCTTCGCCAGGCCCCTCTGTTCTCCTCCAGATCCCTCTCTTCTCCTCTAGGTCAGTGTTCCCCAACTCCAGTCCTCAGGGACCGCCAACAGGTCATCTTTTCAGGATTTCCTCAGTGTTGCACAGGTGATGTAATTATTGTCAGTGCCTCAGACATTGCCACAGGTGTTCTTCCTATAGGAGATCCTGAAAACATGACCTGTTGGTGGTCGCTGAGGACTGGAGTTGGGGACCCCTGCTCTAGGTCCATCTGTTCTCCTCCAGATCGCTTTCTTCTCCTCCCGGTCCCTCTGTTCTTCTGCAGGTCTCTCTTTTCTCCTCAAGGTCCCTCTGTTCTCCTCCAGGTCCCTCTGTTCTCCTCCAGGTCCCTCTGTTCTCTTCCAGGTCCTTCTGTTCTCCTCCAGATCCCTCTCTTCTCCTCCAGCTCCCTCTGTTCTTCTCCAGGTCTCTCTGTTCTCCTCCAGGTCCCTCTCTTCTCCTCCAGAACCCTCTGTTCTAATCCAGGTCCCTCTGCTCTCCTCCAGAACCCTCTGTTCTCCTCCAGATCCCTCTCTTCTCCTCCAGGTCCCTCTGTTCTTCTTTAGGTCTCTTATTTTCTCCTCCAGGTCCCTCTGTTCTTCTCCAGGTCCCTCTGTTCTTCTCCAGGTCCCTCTGTTCTTCTCCAGAACCCTCTGTTCGCCTCCAGATCCCTCTGTTCTCCTCCAAGTCCCTCTGTTCTTCTCCAGGTCCCTCTGTTCTTCTCCAGGTCCCTCTGTTCTTCTCCAGGTCTCTCTTTTCTCCTCCAAGTCCCTCTGTTCTTCTCCAGGTCCCTCTGTTCTCCTCCAGCTCCCTCTTTTCTCCTCCGGATCCCTCTGTTCTCCTCCACAACCCTCTGTTCTTATCCAGGTCCCTCTGTTCTCCTCCAGGTACCTCTGTTCTCCTCCAGGCCCCTCTGTTCTCCTCCAGATCCCTCTGTTCTCCTCTAGGTCAGTGTTCCCCAACTCCAGTCCTCAGGGACCGCCAACAGGTCATCTTTTCAGGATTTGCTCAGTGTTGCACAGGTGATGTAATTATTGTCAGTGCCTCAGACATTGCCACAGGTGTTCTTGCTATAGGAGATCCTGAAAACATGACCTGTTGGTGGTCGCTGAGGACTGGAGTTGGGGAACCCTGCTCTAGGTCCATCTGTTCTCCTCCAGATCCCTCTCTTCTCCTCCCGGTCCCTCTGTTCTTCTGCAGGTCTCTCTTTTCTCCTCAAGGTCCCTCTGTTCTCCTCCAGGTCCCTCTGTTCTCCTCCAGGTCCCTCTGTTCTCTTCCAGGTCCTTCTGTTCTCTTCCAGGTCCTTCTGTTCTCCTCCAGATCCCTCTCTTCTCCTCCAGCTCCCTCTGTTCTTCTCCAGGTCTCTCTGTTCTCCTCCTGGTCCCTCTCTTCTCCTCCAGAACCCTCTGTTCTAATCCAGGTCCCTCTGCTCTCCTCCAGAACCCTCTGTTCTCCTCCAGATCCCTCTCTTCTCCTCCAGGTCCCTCTGTTCTTCTTAAGGTCTCTTATTTTCTCCTCCAGGTCCCTCTGTTCTTCTCCAGGTCTCTCTGTTCTTCTCCAGGTCCCTCTGTTCTTCTCCAGAACCGTCTGTTCGCCTCCAGATCCCTCTGTTCTCCTCCAAGTCCCTCTGTTCTTCTCCAGGTCCCTCTGTTCTTCTCCAGGTCTCTCTTTTCTACTCCAAGTCCCTCTGTTCTTCTCCAGGTCCCTCTGTTCTCCTCCAGCTCCCTCTTTTCTCCTCCGGATCCCTCTGTTCTCCTCCACAACCCTCTGTTCTTATCCAGGTCCCTCTGTTCTCCTCCAGGTACCTCTGTTCTCCTCCAGGCCCCTCTGTTCTCCTCCAGATCCCTCTGTTCTCCTCCAGATCCCTCTGTTCTCCTCTAGGTCAGTGTTCCCCAACTCCAGTCCTCAGGGACCGCCAACAGGTCATCTTTTCAGGATTTGCTCAGTGTTGCACAGGTGATGTAATTATTGTCAGTGCCTCAGACATTGCCACAGGTGTTCTTGCTATAGGAGATCCTGAAAACATGACCTGTTGGTGGTCGCTGAGGACTGGAGTTGGGGACCCCTGCTCTAGGTCCATCTGTTCTCCTCCAGATCCCTCTCTTCTCCTCCCGGTCCCTCTGTTCTTCTCCAGGTCTCTCTTTTCTCCTCCAGGTCCCTCTGTTCTTCTCCAGGTGCCTCTGTTCTCCTCCAGGTCCCTCTGTTCTCTTCCAGGTCCCTCTGTTCTCTTCCAGGTCCCTCTGTTCTCTTCCAGGTCCCTCTGTTCTCCTCCAGATCCCTCTGTTCTCCTCCAGATCCCTCTCTTCTCCTCCAGGTCCCTCTCTTTTCTCCTCCAGGTCCCTCTGTTCTCCTCCAGATCCCTCTCTTCTCCTCCCGGTCCCTCTGTTCTTCTCCAGGTCTCTCTTTTCTCCTCCAGGTCCCTCTGTTCTACTCCAGGTGCCTCTGTTCTCCTCCAGGTCCCTCTGTTCTCTTCTAGGTCCCTCTGTTCTCTTCCAGGTCCCTCTGTTCTCCTCCAGATACCTCTCTTCTCTTCCAGGCCACTCTGTTCTCCTCCAGGTCCCTCTGTTCTCCTCCAGATCCCTCTCTTCTCCTCCAGGTCCCTTTCTTTTCTCCTCCAGGTCCCTCTGTTCTCCTCCAGGTCCCTCTGTTCTCCTCCAGGTCCCTCTCTTTTCCTCCAGAACCCTCTCTTTTCCTCCAGAACCCTCTGTTCTAATCCAGGTCCCTCTGTTCTCCTCCAGGCCCCTCTGTTCTCCTCCAGGTCCCTCTTTTCTCCTCCAGAACCTTCTGTTGTCCTCCAGGTACCTCTGTTCTGCAGGTTCCCCTGTTCTCCCCCAGGTCCCTCTGTTCTTCTCCAGGTCACTCTGTTCTTCTCCAGAACCCTCTGTTCTCCTCCAGGCCCCCCTGTTCGCCTCCAGGTCCCTCTGTTCTCCTCCAGGTCCCTCTGTTCTCCTCCAGGTCCCTCTGTTCTCTTCCAGGTCCTTCTGTTCTCTTCCAGGTCCTTCTGTTCTCCTCCAGATCCCTCTCTTCTCCTCCAGCTCCCTCTGTTCTTCTCCAGGTCTCTCTGTTCTCCTCCAGGTCCCTCTCTTCTCCTCCAGAACCCTCTGTTCTAATCCAGGTCCCTCTGCTCTCCTCCAGAACCCTCTGTTCTCCTCCAGATCCCTCTCTTCTCCTCCAGGTCCCTCTGTTCTTCTTAAGGTCTCTTATTTTCTCCTCCAGGTCCCTCTGTTCTTCTCCAGGTCTCTCTGTTCTTCTCCAGGTCCCTCTGTTCTTCTCCAGAACCGTCTGTTCGCCTCCAGATCCCTCTGTTCTCCTCCAAGTCCCTCTGTTCTTCTCCAGGTCCCTCTGTTCTTCTCCAGGTCTCTCTTTTCTACTCCAAGTCCCTCTGTTCTTCTCCAGGTCCCTCTGTTCTCCTCCAGCTCCCTCTTTTCTCCTCCGGATCCCTCTGTTCTCCTCCACAACCCTCTGTTCTTATCCAGGTCCCTCTGTTCTCCTCCAGGTACCTCTGTTCTCCTCCAGGCCCCTCTGTTCTCCTCCAGATCCCTCTGTTCTCCTCCAGATCCCTCTGTTCTCCTCTAGGTCAGTGTTCCCCAACTCCAGTCCTCAGGGACCGCCAACAGGTCATCTTTTCAGGATTTGCTCAGTGTTGCACAGGTGATGTAATTATTGTCAGTGCCTCAGACATTGCCACAGGTGTTCTTGCTATAGGAGATCCTGAAAACATGACCTGTTGGTGGTCGCTGAGGACTGGAGTTGGGGACCCCTGCTCTAGGTCCATCTGTTCTCCTCCAGATCCCTCTCTTCTCCTCCCGGTCCCTCTGTTCTTCTCCAGGTCTCTCTTTTCTCCTCCAGGTCCCTCTGTTCTTCTCCAGGTGCCTCTGTTCTCCTCCAGGTCCCTCTGTTCTCTTCCAGGTCCCTCTGTTCTCTTCCAGGTCCCTCTGTTCTCTTCCAGGTCCCTCTGTTCTCCTCCAGATCCCTCTGTTCTCCTCCAGATCCCTCTCTTCTCCTCCAGGTCCCTCTCTTTTCTCCTCCAGGTCCCTCTGTTCTCCTCCAGATCCCTCTCTTCTCCTCCCGGTCCCTCTGTTCTTCTCCAGGTCTCTCTTTTCTCCTCCAGGTCCCTCTGTTCTACTCCAGGTGCCTCTGTTCTCCTCCAGGTCCCTCTGTTCTCTTCTAGGTCCCTCTCTTCTCCTCCAGGTCCCTCTGTTCTTCTTAAGGTCTCTTATTTTCTCCTCCAGGTCCCTCTGTTCTTCTCCAGGTCCCTCTGTTCTTCTCCAGGTCCCTCTGTTCTTCTCCAGAACTGTCTGTTCGCCTCCAGATCCCTCTGTTCTCCTCCAAGTCCCTCTGTTCTTCTCCAGGTCCCTCTGTTCTTCTCCAGGTCTCTCTTTTCTACTCCAAGTCCCTCTGTTCTTCTCCAGGTCCCTCTGTTCTCCTCCAGCTCCCTCTTTTCTCCTCCGGATCCCTCTGTTCTCCTCCACAACCCTCTGTTCTTATCCAGGTCCCTCTGTTCTCCTCCAGGTACCTCTGTTCTCCTCCAGGCCCCTCTGTTCTCCTCCAGATCCCTCTGTTCTCCTCTAGGTCAGTGTTCCCCAACTCCAGTCCTCAGGGACCGCCAACAGGTCATCTTTTCAGGATTTGCTCAGTGTTGCACAGGTGATGTAATTATTGTCAGTGCCTCAGACATTGCCACAGGTGTTCTTGCTATAGGAGATCCTGAAAACATGACCTGTTGGTGGTCGCTGAGGACTGGAGTTGGGGACCCCTGCTCTAGGTCCATCTGTTCTCCTCCAGATCCCTCTCTTCTCCTCCCGGTCCCTCTGTTCTTCTCCAGGTCTCTCTTTTCTCCTCCAGGTCCCTCTGTTCTTCTCCAGGTCCCTCTGTTCTCCTCCAGGTCCCTCTGTTCTATTCCAGGTCCCTCTGTTCTCTTCCAGGTCCCTCTGTTCTCCTCCAGGTCCTTCTCTTCTCTTCCAGGCCCCTCTGTTCTCCTCCAGGTCCCTCTGTTCTCCTCCAGATCCCTCTCTTCTCCTCCAGGTCCCTCTTTTCTCCTCCAGGTCCCTCTGTTCTCCTCCAGGTCCCTCTGTTCTCCTCCAGGTCCCTCTGTTCTCCTCCAGGTCCCTCTGTTCTCCTCCAGGTCCCTCTCTTTTCCTCCAGAACCCTCTGTTCTAATCCAGGTCCCTCTGTTCTCCTCCAGGCCCCTCTGTTCTCCTCCAGGTCCCTCTTTTCTCCTCCAGAACCTTCTGTTGTCCTCCAGGTACCTCTGTTCTGCAGGTTCCCCTGTTCTCCCCCAGGTCCCTCTGTTCTTCTCCAGGTCACTCTGTTCTTCTCCAGAACCCTTTGTTCTCCTCCAGGCCCCTCTGTTCTCCTCCAGGCCCCTCTGTTCCCCTCCAGGTCCCTCTGTTCTCCTCCAGAACCCTCTGTTCTCCTCCAAGTCCCTCTGTTCTTCTCCAGTTACCTCTGTTCTTCTCCAGGTCTCTCTTTTCTCCCCCAGGTCCCTTTGTTCTCCTCCAGAACCCTCTGTTCTAATCCAGGTCCCTCTGTTCTCCTCCAGGTCACTCTCTTCTCCTCCAGGTCCCTTTGTTCTTCTCCAAGTCCCTATGTTCTCCTCCAGGTCCCTTTGTTCTCCAGGTTCCCCTGTTCTTCTCCATGTCCCTCTGTTCTTCTCCAGGTCCCTATGTTCTTCTCCAGGTCCATTTATTCTTCTCCAGAACCCTTTGTTCTCCTCCAGGCCCCTCTGTTCTCCTCCAGACCTCTCAGTTCTCCTCCAGATCCCTCTGTTCTCCTCCAAGTCCCTCTGTTCCTCTCCAGTTCCCTCTGTTCTTCTCCAGGTCTCTCTTTTATCCTCCAAGTCCCTCTTATCTCCTCCGGGTCCTTCTGTTCTCCTCCGAGTCCCTCTGTTCTCCTCCAGAACCCTTTGTTCTTATCCAGGTCCCTCTGTTCTCCTCCAGGTACCTCTGTGCTTCGCCAGGCCCCTCTGTTCTCCTCCAGATCCCTCTCTTCTCCTCTAGGTCAGTGTTCCCCAACTCCAGTCCTCAGGGACCGCCAACAGGTCATCTTTTCAGGATTTCCTCAGTGTTGCACAGGTGATGTAATTATTGTCAGTGCCTCAGACATTGCCACAGGTGTTCTTCCTATAGGAGATCCTGAAAACATGACCTGTTGGTGGTCGCTGAGGACTGGAGTTGGGGACCCCTGCTCTAGGTCCATCTGTTCTCCTCCAGATCGCTTTCTTCTCCTCCCGGTCCCTCTGTTCTTCTGCAGGTCTCTCTTTTCTCCTCAAGGTCCCTCTGTTCTCCTCCAGGTCCCTCTGTTCTCCTCCAGGTCCCTCTGTTCTCTTCCAGGTCCTTCTGTTCTCCTCCAGATCCCTCTCTTCTCCTCCAGCTCCCTCTGTTCTTCTCCAGGTCTCTCTGTTCTCCTCCAGGTCCCTCTCTTCTCCTCCAGAACCCTCTGTTCTAATCCAGGTCCCTCTGCTCTCCTCCAGAACCCTCTGTTCTCCTCCAGATCCCTCTCTTCTCCTCCAGGTCCCTCTGTTCTTCTTTAGGTCTCTTATTTTCTCCTCCAGGTCCCTCTGTTCTTCTCCAGGTCCCTCTGTTCTTCTCCAGGTCCCTCTGTTCTTCTCCAGAACCCTCTGTTCGCCTCCAGATCCCTCTGTTCTCCTCCAAGTCCCTCTGTTCTTCTCCAGGTCCCTCTGTTCTTCTCCAGGTCCCTCTGTTCTTCTCCAGGTCTCTCTTTTCTCCTCCAAGTCCCTCTGTTCTTCTCCAGGTCCCTCTGTTCTCCTCCAGCTCCCTCTTTTCTCCTCCGGATCCCTCTGTTCTCCTCCACAACCCTCTGTTCTTATCCAGGTCCCTCTGTTCTCCTCCAGGTACCTCTGTTCTCCTCCAGGCCCCTCTGTTCTCCTCCAGATCCCTCTGTTCTCCTCTAGGTCAGTGTTCCCCAACTCCAGTCCTCAGGGACCGCCAACAGGTCATCTTTTCAGGATTTGCTCAGTGTTGCACAGGTGATGTAATTATTGTCAGTGCCTCAGACATTGCCACAGGTGTTCTTGCTATAGGAGATCCTGAAAACATGACCTGTTGGTGGTCGCTGAGGACTGGAGTTGGGGAACCCTGCTCTAGGTCCATCTGTTCTCCTCCAGATCCCTCTCTTCTCCTCCCGGTCCCTCTGTTCTTCTGCAGGTCTCTCTTTTCTCCTCAAGGTCCCTCTGTTCTCCTCCAGGTCCCTCTGTTCTCCTCCAGGTCCCTCTGTTCTCTTCCAGGTCCTTCTGTTCTCTTCCAGGTCCTTCTGTTCTCCTCCAGATCCCTCTCTTCTCCTCCAGCTCCCTCTGTTCTTCTCCAGGTCTCTCTGTTCTCCTCCTGGTCCCTCTCTTCTCCTCCAGAACCCTCTGTTCTAATCCAGGTCCCTCTGCTCTCCTCCAGAACCCTCTGTTCTCCTCCAGATCCCTCTCTTCTCCTCCAGGTCCCTCTGTTCTTCTTAAGGTCTCTTATTTTCTCCTCCAGGTCCCTCTGTTCTTCTCCAGGTCTCTCTGTTCTTCTCCAGGTCCCTCTGTTCTTCTCCAGAACCGTCTGTTCGCCTCCAGATCCCTCTGTTCTCCTCCAAGTCCCTCTGTTCTTCTCCAGGTCCCTCTGTTCTTCTCCAGGTCTCTCTTTTCTACTCCAAGTCCCTCTGTTCTTCTCCAGGTCCCTCTGTTCTCCTCCAGCTCCCTCTTTTCTCCTCCGGATCCCTCTGTTCTCCTCCACAACCCTCTGTTCTTATCCAGGTCCCTCTGTTCTCCTCCAGGTACCTCTGTTCTCCTCCAGGCCCCTCTGTTCTCCTCCAGATCCCTCTGTTCTCCTCCAGATCCCTCTGTTCTCCTCTAGGTCAGTGTTCCCCAACTCCAGTCCTCAGGGACCGCCAACAGGTCATCTTTTCAGGATTTGCTCAGTGTTGCACAGGTGATGTAATTATTGTCAGTGCCTCAGACATTGCCACAGGTGTTCTTGCTATAGGAGATCCTGAAAACATGACCTGTTGGTGGTCGCTGAGGACTGGAGTTGGGGACCCCTGCTCTAGGTCCATCTGTTCTCCTCCAGATCCCTCTCTTCTCCTCCCGGTCCCTCTGTTCTTCTCCAGGTCTCTCTTTTCTCCTCCAGGTCCCTCTGTTCTTCTCCAGGTGCCTCTGTTCTCCTCCAGGTCCCTCTGTTCTCTTCCAGGTCCCTCTGTTCTCTTCCAGGTCCCTCTGTTCTCTTCCAGGTCCCTCTGTTCTCCTCCAGATCCCTCTGTTCTCCTCCAGATCCCTCTCTTCTCCTCCAGGTCCCTCTCTTTTCTCCTCCAGGTCCCTCTGTTCTCCTCCAGATCCCTCTCTTCTCCTCCCGGTCCCTCTGTTCTTCTCCAGGTCTCTCTTTTCTCCTCCAGGTCCCTCTGTTCTACTCCAGGTGCCTCTGTTCTCCTCCAGGTCCCTCTGTTCTCTTCTAGGTCCCTCTGTTCTCTTCCAGGTCCCTCTGTTCTCCTCCAGATACCTCTCTTCTCTTCCAGGCCACTCTGTTCTCCTCCAGGTCCCTCTGTTCTCCTCCAGATCCCTCTCTTCTCCTCCAGGTCCCTTTCTTTTCTCCTCCAGGTCCCTCTGTTCTCCTCCAGGTCCCTCTGTTCTCCTCCAGGTCCCTCTCTTTTCCTCCAGAACCCTCTCTTTTCCTCCAGAACCCTCTGTTCTAATCCAGGTCCCTCTGTTCTCCTCCAGGCCCCTCTGTTCTCCTCCAGGTCCCTCTTTTCTCCTCCAGAACCTTCTGTTGTCCTCCAGGTACCTCTGTTCTGCAGGTTCCCCTGTTCTCCCCCAGGTCCCTCTGTTCTTCTCCAGGTCACTCTGTTCTTCTCCAGAACCCTCTGTTCTCCTCCAGGCCCCCCTGTTCGCCTCCAGGTCCCTCTGTTCTCCTCCAGGTCCCTCTGTTCTCCTCCAGGTCCCTCTGTTCTCTTCCAGGTCCTTCTGTTCTCTTCCAGGTCCTTCTGTTCTCCTCCAGATCCCTCTCTTCTCCTCCAGCTCCCTCTGTTCTTCTCCAGGTCTCTCTGTTCTCCTCCAGGTCCCTCTCTTCTCCTCCAGAACCCTCTGTTCTAATCCAGGTCCCTCTGCTCTCCTCCAGAACCCTCTGTTCTCCTCCAGATCCCTCTCTTCTCCTCCAGGTCCCTCTGTTCTTCTTAAGGTCTCTTATTTTCTCCTCCAGGTCCCTCTGTTCTTCTCCAGGTCTCTCTGTTCTTCTCCAGGTCCCTCTGTTCTTCTCCAGAACCGTCTGTTCGCCTCCAGATCCCTCTGTTCTCCTCCAAGTCCCTCTGTTCTTCTCCAGGTCCCTCTGTTCTTCTCCAGGTCTCTCTTTTCTACTCCAAGTCCCTCTGTTCTTCTCCAGGTCCCTCTGTTCTCCTCCAGCTCCCTCTTTTCTCCTCCGGATCCCTCTGTTCTCCTCCACAACCCTCTGTTCTTATCCAGGTCCCTCTGTTCTCCTCCAGGTACCTCTGTTCTCCTCCAGGCCCCTCTGTTCTCCTCCAGATCCCTCTGTTCTCCTCCAGATCCCTCTGTTCTCCTCTAGGTCAGTGTTCCCCAACTCCAGTCCTCAGGGACCGCCAACAGGTCATCTTTTCAGGATTTGCTCAGTGTTGCACAGGTGATGTAATTATTGTCAGTGCCTCAGACATTGCCACAGGTGTTCTTGCTATAGGAGATCCTGAAAACATGACCTGTTGGTGGTCGCTGAGGACTGGAGTTGGGGACCCCTGCTCTAGGTCCATCTGTTCTCCTCCAGATCCCTCTCTTCTCCTCCCGGTCCCTCTGTTCTTCTCCAGGTCTCTCTTTTCTCCTCCAGGTCCCTCTGTTCTTCTCCAGGTGCCTCTGTTCTCCTCCAGGTCCCTCTGTTCTCTTCCAGGTCCCTCTGTTCTCTTCCAGGTCCCTCTGTTCTCTTCCAGGTCCCTCTGTTCTCCTCCAGATCCCTCTGTTCTCCTCCAGATCCCTCTCTTCTCCTCCAGGTCCCTCTCTTTTCTCCTCCAGGTCCCTCTGTTCTCCTCCAGATCCCTCTCTTCTCCTCCCGGTCCCTCTGTTCTTCTCCAGGTCTCTCTTTTCTCCTCCAGGTCCCTCTGTTCTACTCCAGGTGCCTCTGTTCTCCTCCAGGTCCCTCTGTTCTCTTCTAGGTCCCTCTGTTCTCTTCCAGGTCCCTCTGTTCTCCTCCAGATACCTCTCTTCTCTTCCAGGCCACTCTGTTCTCCTCCAGGTCCCTCTGTTCTCCTCCAGATCCCTCTCTTCTCCTCCAGGTCCCTCTCTTTTCTCCTCCAGGTCCCTCTGTTCTCCTCCAGGTCCCTCTGTTCTCCTCCAGGTCCCTCTCTTTTCCTCCAGAACCCTCTCTTTTCCTCCAGAACCCTCTGTTCTAATCCAGGTCCCTCTGTTCTCCTCCAGGCCCCTCTGTTCTCCTCCAGGTCCCTCTTTTCTCCTCCAGAACCTTCTGTTGTCCTCCAGGTACCTCTGTTCTGCAGGTTCCCCTGTTCTCCCCCAGGTCCCTCTGTTCTTCTCCAGGTCACTCTGTTCTTCTCCAGAACCCTCTGTTCTCCTACAGGCCCCCCTGTTCGCCTCCAGGTCCCTCTGTTCTCCTCCAGCTCCCTCTGTTCTCCTCCAGGTCCCTCTGTTCTCTTCCAGGTCCTTCTGTTCTCTTCCAGGTCCTTCTGTTCTCCTCCAGATCCCTCTCTTCTCCTCCAGCTCCCTCTGTTCTTCTCCAGGTCTCTCTGTTCTCCTCCAGGTCCCTCTCTTCTCCTCCAGAACCCTCTGTTCTAATCCAGGTCCCTCTGCTCTCCTCCAGAACCCTCTGTTCTCCTCCAGATCCCTCTCTTCTCCTCCAGGTCCCTCTGTTCTTCTTAAGGTCTCTTATTTTCTCCTCCAGGTCCCTCTGTTCTTCTCCAGGTCTCTCTGTTCTTCTCCAGGTCCCTCTGTTCTTCTCCAGAACCGTCTGTTCGCCTCCAGATCCCTCTGTTCTCCTCCAAGTCCCTCTGTTCTTCTCCAGGTCCCTCTGTTCTTCTCCAGGTCTCTCTTTTCTACTCCAAGTCCCTCTGTTCTTCTCCAGGTCCCTCTGTTCTCCTCCAGCTCCCTCTTTTCTCCTCCGGATCCCTCTGTTCTCCTCCACAACCCTCTGTTCTTATCCAGGTCCCTCTGTTCTCCTCCAGGTACCTCTGTTCTCCTCCAGGCCCCTCTGTTCTCCTCCAGATCCCTCTGTTCTCCTCCAGATCCCTCTGTTCTCCTCTAGGTCAGTGTTCCCCAACTCCAGTCCTCAGGGACCGCCAACAGGTCATCTTTTCAGGATTTGCTCAGTGTTGCACAGGTGATGTAATTATTGTCAGTGCCTCAGACATTGCCACAGGTGTTCTTGCTATAGGAGATCCTGAAAACATGACCTGTTGGTGGTCGCTGAGGACTGGAGTTGGGGACCCCTGCTCTAGGTCCATCTGTTCTCCTCCAGATCCCTCTCTTCTCCTCCCGGTCCCTCTGTTCTTCTCCAGGTCTCTCTTTTCTCCTCCAGGTCCCTCTGTTCTTCTCCAGGTGCCTCTGTTCTCCTCCAGGTCCCTCTGTTCTCTTCCAGGTCCCTCTGTTCTCTTCCAGGTCCCTCTGTTCTCTTCCAGGTCCCTCTGTTCTCCTCCAGATCCCTCTGTTCTCCTCCAGATCCCTCTCTTCTCCTCCAGGTCCCTCTCTTTTCTCCTCCAGGTCCCTCTGTTCTCCTCCAGATCCCTCTCTTCTCCTCCCGGTCCCTCTGTTCTTCTCCAGGTCTCTCTTTTCTCCTCCAGGTCCCTCTGTTCTACTCCAGGTGCCTCTGTTCTCCTCCAGGTCCCTCTGTTCTCTTCTAGGTCCCTCTGTTCTCTTCCAGGTCCCTCTGTTCTCCTCCAGATACCTCTCTTCTCTTCCAGGCCACTCTGTTCTCCTCCAGGTCCCTCTGTTCTCCTCCAGATCCCTCTCTTCTCCTCCAGGTCCCTCTCTTTTCTCCTCCAGGTCCCTCTGTTCTCCTCCAGGTCCCTCTGTTCTCCTCCAGGTCCCTCTCTTTTCCTCCAGAACCCTCTCTTTTCCTCCAGAACCCTCTGTTCTAATCCAGGTCCCTCTGTTCTCCTCCAGGCCCCTCTGTTCTCCTCCAGGTCCCTCTTTTCTCCTCCAGAACCTTCTGTTGTCCTCCAGGTACCTCTGTTCTGCAGGTTCCCCTGTTCTCCCCCAGGTCCCTCTGTTCTTCTCCAGGTCACTCTGTTCTTCTCCAGAACCCTCTGTTCTCCTACAGGCCCCCCTGTTCGCCTCCAGGTCCCTCTGTTCTCCTCCAGCTCCCTCTGTTCTCCTCCAGGTCCCTCTGTTCTCTTCCAGGTCCTTCTGTTCTCTTCCAGGTCCTTCTGTTCTCCTCCAGATCCCTCTCTTCTCCTCCAGCTCCCTCTGTTCTTCTCCAGGTCTCTCTGTTCTCCTCCAGGTCCCTCTCTTCTCCTCCAGAACCCTCTGTTCTAATCCAGGTCCCTCTGCTCTCCTCCAGAACCCTCTGTTCTCCTCCAGATCCCTCTCTTCTCCTCCAGGTCCCTCTGTTCTTCTTAAGGTCTCTTATTTTCTCCTCCAGGTCCCTCTGTTCTTCTCCAGGTCTCTCTGTTCTTCTCCAGGTCCCTCTGTTCTTCTCCAGAACCGTCTGTTCGCCTCCAGATCCCTCTGTTCTCCTCCAAGTCCCTCTGTTCTTCTCCAGGTCCCTCTGTTCTTCTCCAGGTCTCTCTTTTCTACTCCAAGTCCCTCTGTTCTTCTCCAGGTCCCTCTGTTCTCCTCCAGCTCCCTCTTTTCTCCTCCGGATCCCTCTGTTCTCCTCCACAACCCTCTGTTCTTATCCAGGTCCCTCTGTTCTCCTCCAGGTACCTCTGTTCTCCTCCAGGCCCCTCTGTTCTCCTCCAGATCCCTCTGTTCTCCTCCAGATCCCTCTGTTCTCCTCTAGGTCAGTGTTCCCCAACTCCAGTCCTCAGGGACCGCCAACAGGTCATCTTTTCAGGATTTGCTCAGTGTTGCACAGGTGATGTAATTATTGTCAGTGCCTCAGACATTGCCACAGGTGTTCTTGCTATAGGAGATCCTGAAAACATGACCTGTTGGTGGTCGCTGAGGACTGGAGTTGGGGACCCCTGCTCTAGGTCCATCTGTTCTCCTCCAGATCCCTCTCTTCTCCTCCCGGTCCCTCTGTTCTTCTCCAGGTCTCTCTTTTCTCCTCCAGGTCCCTCTGTTCTTCTCCAGGTGCCTCTGTTCTCCTCCAGGTCCCTCTGTTCTCTTCCAGGTCCCTCTGTTCTCTTCCAGGTCCCTCTGTTCTCTTCCAGGTCCCTCTGTTCTCCTCCAGATCCCTCTGTTCTCCTCCAGATCCCTCTCTTCTCCTCCAGGTCCCTCTCTTTTCTCCTCCAGGTCCCTCTGTTCTCCTCCAGATCCCTCTCTTCTCCTCCCGGTCCCTCTGTTCTTCTCCAGGTCTCTCTTTTCTCCTCCAGGTCCCTCTGTTCTACTCCAGGTGCCTCTGTTCTCCTCCAGGTCCCTCTGTTCTCTTCTAGGTCCCTCTGTTCTCTTCCAGGTCCCTCTGTTCTCCTCCAGATACCTCTCTTCTCTTCCAGGCCACTCTGTTCTCCTCCAGGTCCCTCTGTTCTCCTCCAGATCCCTCTCTTCTCCTCCAGGTCCCTCTCTTTTCTCCTCCAGGTCCCTCTGTTCTCCTCCAGGTCCCTCTGTTCTCCTCCAGGTCCCTCTCTTTTCCTCCAGAACCCTCTCTTTTCCTCCAGAACCCTCTGTTCTAATCCAGGTCCCTCTGTTCTCCTCCAGGCCCCTCTGTTCTCCTCCAGGTCCCTCTTTTCTCCTCCAGAACCTTCTGTTGTCCTCCAGGTACCTCTGTTCTGCAGGTTCCCCTGTTCTCCCCCAGGTCCCTCTGTTCTTCTCCAGGTCACTCTGTTCTTCTCCAGAACCCTCTGTTCTCCTACAGGCCCCCCTGTTCGCCTCCAGGTCCCTCTGTTCTCCTCCAGCTCCCTCTGTTCTCCTCCAGGTCCCTCTGTTCTCTTCCAGGTCCTTCTGTTCTCTTCCAGGTCCTTCTGTTCTCCTCCAGATCCCTCTCTTCTCCTCCAGCTCCCTCTGTTCTTCTCCAGGTCTCTCTGTTCTCCTCCAGGTCCCTCTCTTCTCCTCCAGAACCCTCTGTTCTAATCCAGGTCCCTCTGCTCTCCTCCAGAACCCTCTGTTCTCCTCCAGATCCCTCTCTTCTCCTCCAGGTCCCTCTGTTCTTCTTAAGGTCTCTTATTTTCTCCTCCAGGTCCCTCTGTTCTTCTCCAGGTCTCTCTGTTCTTCTCCAGGTCCCTCTGTTCTTCTCCAGAACCGTCTGTTCGCCTCCAGATCCCTCTGTTCTCCTCCAAGTCCCTCTGTTCTTCTCCAGGTCCCTCTGTTCTTCTCCAGGTCTCTCTTTTCTACTCCAAGTCCCTCTGTTCTTCTCCAGGTCCCTCTGTTCTCCTCCAGCTCCCTCTTTTCTCCTCCGGATCCCTCTGTTCTCCTCCACAACCCTCTGTTCTTATCCAGGTCCCTCTGTTCTCCTCCAGGTACCTCTGTTCTCCTCCAGGCCCCTCTGTTCTCCTCCAGATCCCTCTGTTCTCCTCCAGATCCCTCTGTTCTCCTCTAGGTCAGTGTTCCCCAACTCCAGTCCTCAGGGACCGCCAACAGGTCATCTTTTCAGGATTTGCTCAGTGTTGCACAGGTGATGTAATTATTGTCAGTGCCTCAGACATTGCCACAGGTGTTCTTGCTATAGGAGATCCTGAAAACATGACCTGTTGGTGGTCGCTGAGGACTGGAGTTGGGGACCCCTGCTCTAGGTCCATCTGTTCTCCTCCAGATCCCTCTCTTCTCCTCCCGGTCCCTCTGTTCTTCTCCAGGTCTCTCTTTTCTCCTCCAGGTCCCTCTGTTCTTCTCCAGGTGCCTCTGTTCTCCTCCAGGTCCCTCTGTTCTCTTCCAGGTCCCTCTGTTCTCTTCCAGGTCCCTCTGTTCTCTTCCAGGTCCCTCTGTTCTCCTCCAGATCCCTCTGTTCTCCTCCAGATCCCTCTCTTCTCCTCCAGGTCCCTCTCTTTTCTCCTCCAGGTCCCTCTATTCTCCTCCAGATCCCTCTCTTCTCCTCCCGGTCCCTCTGTTCTTCTCCAGGTCTCTCTTTTCTCCTCCAGGTCCCTCTGTTCTACTCCAGGTGCCTCTGTTCTCCTCCAGGTCCCTCTGTTCTCTTCTAGGTCCCTCTGTTCTCTTCCAGGTCCCTCTGTTCTCCTCCAGATACCTCTCTTCTCTTCCAGGCCACTCTGTTCTCCTCCAGGTCCCTCTGTTCTCCTCCAGATCCCTCTCTTCTCCTCCAGGTCCCTCTCTTTTCTCCTCCAGGTCCCTCTGTTCTCCTCCAGGTCCCTCTGTTCTCCTCCAGGTCCCTCTCTTTTCCTCCAGAACCCTCTCTTTTCCTCCAGAACCCTCTGTTCTAATCCAGGTCCCTCTGTTCTCCTCCAGGCCCCTCTGTTCTCCTCCAGGTCCCTCTTTTCTCCTCCAGAACCTTCTGTTGTCCTCCAGGTACCTCTGTTCTGCAGGTTCCCCTGTTCTCCCCCAGGTCCCTCTGTTCTTCTCCAGGTCACTCTGTTCTTCTCCAGAACCCTCTGTTCTCCTACAGGCCCCCCTGTTCGCCTCCAGGTCCCTCTGTTCTCCTCCAGCTCCCTCTGTTCTCCTCCAGGTCCCTCTGTTCTCTTCCAGGTCCTTCTGTTCTCTTCCAGGTCCTTCTGTTCTCCTCCAGATCCCTCTCTTCTCCTCCAGCTCCCTCTGTTCTTCTCCAGGTCTCTCTGTTCTCCTCCAGGTCCCTCTCTTCTCCTCCAGAACCCTCTGTTCTAATCCAGGTCCCTCTGCTCTCCTCCAGAACCCTCTGTTCTCCTCCAGATCCCTCTCTTCTCCTCCAGGTCCCTCTGTTCTTCTTAAGGTCTCTTATTTTCTCCTCCAGGTCCCTCTGTTCTTCTCCAGGTCTCTCTGTTCTTCTCCAGGTCCCTCTGTTCTTCTCCAGAACCGTCTGTTCGCCTCCAGATCCCTCTGTTCTCCTCCAAGTCCCTCTGTTCTTCTCCAGGTCCCTCTGTTCTTCTCCAGGTCTCTCTTTTCTACTCCAAGTCCCTCTGTTCTTCTCCAGGTCCCTCTGTTCTCCTCCAGCTCCCTCTTTTCTCCT
Organism: Eleutherodactylus coqui; assembly: GCA_035609135.1. Classification (NCBI taxonomy): domain Eukaryota; kingdom Metazoa; phylum Chordata; class Amphibia; order Anura; family Eleutherodactylidae; genus Eleutherodactylus; species Eleutherodactylus coqui. The sequence goes on along the minus strand of CM069412.1, from coordinate 26,089,460 downwards.
CCGGATCCCTCTGTTCTCCTCCACAACCCTCTGTTCTTATCCAGGTCCCTCTGTTCTCCTCCAGGTACCTCTGTTCTCCTCCAGGCCCCTCTGTTCTCCTCCAGATCCCTCTGTTCTCCTCCAGATCCCTCTGTTCTCCTCTAGGTCAGTGTTCCCCAACTCCAGTCCTCAGGGACCGCCAACAGGTCATCTTTTCAGGATTTGCTCAGTGTTGCACAGGTGATGTAATTATTGTCAGTGCCTCAGACATTGCCACAGGTGTTCTTGCTATAGGAGATCCTGAAAACATGACCTGTTGGTGGTCGCTGAGGACTGGAGTTGGGGACCCCTGCTCTAGGTCCATCTGTTCTCCTCCAGATCCCTCTCTTCTCCTCCCGGTCCCTCTGTTCTTCTCCAGGTCTCTCTTTTCTCCTCCAGGTCCCTCTGTTCTTCTCCAGGTGCCTCTGTTCTCCTCCAGGTCCCTCTGTTCTCTTCCAGGTCCCTCTGTTCTCTTCCAGGTCCCTCTGTTCTCTTCCAGGTCCCTCTGTTCTCCTCCAGATCCCTCTGTTCTCCTCCAGATCCCTCTCTTCTCCTCCAGGTCCCTCTCTTTTCTCCTCCAGGTCCCTCTGTTCTCCTCCAGATCCCTCTCTTCTCCTCCCGGTCCCTCTGTTCTTCTCCAGGTCTCTCTTTTCTCCTCCAGGTCCCTCTGTTCTACTCCAGGTGCCTCTGTTCTCCTCCAGGTCCCTCTGTTCTCTTCTAGGTCCCTCTGTTCTCTTCCAGGTCCCTCTGTTCTCCTCCAAATACCTCTCTTCTCTTCCAGGCCACTCTGTTCTCCTCCAGGTCCCTCTGTTCTCCTCCAGATCCCTCTCTTCTCCTCCAGGTCCCTCTCTTTTCTCCTCCAGGTCCCTCTGTTCTCCTCCAGGTCCCTCTGTTCTCCTCCAGGTCCCTCTCTTTTCCTCCAGAACCCTCTCTTTTCCTCCAGAACCCTCTGTTCTAATCCAGGTCCCTCTGTTCTCCTCCAGGCCCCTCTGTTCTCCTCCAGGTCCCTCTTTTCTCCTCCAGAACCTTCTGTTGTCCTCCAGGTACCTCTGTTCTGCAGGTTCCCCTGTTCTCCCCCAGGTCCCTCTGTTCTTCTCCAGGTCACTCTGTTCTTCTCCAGAACCCTCTGTTCTCCTCCAGGCCCCCCTGTTCGCCTCCAGGTCCCTCTGTTCTCCTCCAGGTCCCTCTGTTCTTCTCCAGAGCCCTCTGTTCTCCTCCAGGTCTCTTTGTTCTTCTCCAGGTCCCTCTGTTCTTCTCCAGGTCCCTCTGTTCTTCTCCAGGTCCCTCTGTTCTTCTCCAGGTCCCTCTGTTCTTCTCCAGGTCTCTCTTTTCTCCTCCAGGTCCCTCTCTTCTTCTCCAGGTCCGTCTGTTCTTCTCCAGGTCTCTCTCTTCTCCTCCAATTCCATCTGTTCTCCTCCAGCACCCTTTGTTCTCCTCCAAGTCCCTCTGTTCTTCTCCAGGTACTTCTGTTCTTCTCCAGGTCTCTCTTTTCTCCTCCAGAACCCTCTGTTCTCCTCCAGAACCCTCTGTTCTCCTCCTGCCTCTCTGTTCTTCTCCAGGTCCCTCTTTTCTCCTCCAGGTCCCTCTTTTCTCCTCCAGGTCCCTTTGTTCTCTTCCAGAACCCTCTGTTCTTATCCAAGTCCCTCTGTTCTCCTCCAGAACCCTCTGTTCTCCTCCAGGCCCCTCTGTTCTGCTCTAGATCAGTGTTCTCCAAATCCAGTCCTCAGGGACTGCCAACAGGTCATCTTTTCTGGATTTCCTCAGTGTTGCACAGGTGATGTAATTATTGTCAGTGCCTCAGACATTGCCACAGGTGTTCTTGCTATAGGAGATACTGAAAACATGACCTGTTGGTGGTCGCTGAGTACTGGAGTTGGGGACCCCTGCTCTAGGTCCATCTGTTCTCCTCCAGATCGCTTTCTTCTCCTCCCGGTCCCTCTGTTCTTCTGCAGGTCTCTCTTTTGTCCTCAAGGTCCCTCTGTTCTCCTCAAGGTCCCTCTGTTCTCCTCCCGCTCCCTCTGTTCTTCTGCAGGTCTCTCTTTTCTCCTCAAGGTCCCTCTGTTCTCCTCCAGGTCCCTCTGTTCTCCTCCAGGTCCCTCTTTTCTCCTCCAGGTCCCTCTGTTCTCCTCCAGGTCCTTCTGTTCTCCTCCAAATCCCTCTCTTCTACTCCAGAAACCTCTGTTCTAATCCAGGTCCCTCTGTTCTCCTCCAGGTCCCTCTGTTCTCCTCCAGATCCCTCTCTTCTCCTCCAGTTCCCTCTGTTCTTCTCCAGGTCTCTCTTTTATCCTCCAAGTCCCTCTTATCTCCTCCGGGTCCTTCTGTTCTCCTCCGAGTCCCTCTGTTCTCCTCCAGAACCCTTTGTTCTTATCCAGGTCCCTCTGTTCTCCTCCAGGTACCTCTGTGCTTCGCCAGGCCCCTCTGTTCTCCTCCAGATCCCTCTCTTCTCCTCTAGGTCAGTGTTCCCCAACTCCAGTCCTCAGGGACCGCCAACAGGTCATCTTTTCAGGATTTCCTCAGTGTTGCACAGGTGATGTAATTATTGTCAGTGCCTCAGACATTGCCACAGGTGTTCTTGCTATAGGAGATACTGAAAACATGACCTGTTGGTGGTCGCTGAGTACTGGAGTTGGGGACCCCTGCTCTAGGTCCATCTGTTCTCCTCCAGATCGCTTTCTTCTCCTCCCGGTCCCTCTGTTCTTCTGCAGGTCTCTCTTTTGTCCTCAAGGTCCCTCTGTTCTCCTCAAGGTCCCTCTGTTCTCCTCCCGCTCCCTCTGTTCTTCTGCAGGTCTCTCTTTTCTCCTCAAGGTCCCTCTGTTCTCCTCCAGGTCCCTCTGTTCTCCTCCAGGTCCCTCTTTTCTCCTCCAGGTCCCTCTGTTCTCCTCCAGGTCCTTCTGTTCTCCTCCAAATCCCTCTCTTCTACTCCAGAAACCTCTGTTCTAATCCAGGTCCCTCTGTTCTCCTCCAGGTCCCTCTGTTCTCCTCCAGATCCCTCTCTTCTCCTCCAGGTCCCTCTGTTCTTCTCCAGGTCTCTCTGTTCTCCTCCAGGTCCCTCTCTTCTCCTCCAGAACCCTCTGTTCTAATCGAGGTCCCTTTGTTCTCCTCCAGGTCCCTCTGTTCTCCTCCAGGTCCCTCTTTTCTCTTCCAGAACCCTCTGTTCTCCTCCAGGTACCTCTGTTCTCCAGGTTCCCCTGTTCTCCTCCAGGTCCCTCTGTTCTCCTCCAGGTCCCTCTTTTCTCCTCCAGGTCCCTCTGTTCTCCTCCAGGTCCTTCTGTTCTCCTCCAGGTCCCTCTGTTCTCCTCCAGATCCCTCTCTTCTCCTCCAGGTCCCTCTGTTCTTCTCCAGGTCTCTCTGTTGTCCTCCAGGTCCCTCTCTTCTCCTCCAGAACCCTCTGTTCTAATCCAGGTCCCTTTGTTCTCCTCCAGGTCCCTCTGTTCTCCTCCAGGTCCCTCTTTTCTCCTCCAGAACCCTCTGTTCTCCTCCAGGTATCTCTGTTCTCCAGGTTCCCCTGTTCTCCTCCAGGTCCCTCTGTTCTTCTCCAGGTCCCTCTGTTCTTCTCCAGAGCCCTCTGTTCTTCTCCAGAGCCCTCTGTTCTTTTCCAGGTCCCTCTGTTCTCCTCCAGAACCCTCTGTTCTCCTCCAAATACCTCTGTTCTTCTCCAAAATCCTCTGCTCTAACCCAGGTCCCTCTGTTCTCCTCCAGGTCCCCCTGTTCTCCTCCAGGTCTCTTTGTTCTTCTCCAGGTCCCTTTGTTCTTCTCCAGGTCCCTCTGTTTTCCTCCAGGTCCCTCTGTTCTACAGGTTCGCATGTTCTTCTCCAGAACCCTCTGTTCTCCTCCAGGCCCCTCTGTTCTCCTCCAGATCCCTCTGTTCTCCTCCAGATCCCTCTGTTCTCCTCCAAGTCCCTCTGTTCTTCTTCAGGTCCCTCTGTTCTTCTCCAGGTCTCTCTTTTCTCCTCCAAGTCCCTCTTTTCTCCTCCAGCTCCCTCTTTTCTCCTCCGTGTTCCTCTGTTCTCCTCCAGAACCCTCTGTTCTTATCCACATCCCTCTGTTCTCCTCCAGGTACCTCTGTTCTCCTCCAGGCCCCTCTGTTCTCCTCTAGGTCAGTGCTCCCCAACTGCAGTCCTCAGGGACCGCCAACCGGTCATCTTTTCAGGATTTCCTTAGTGTTGCACAGGTGATGTAATTATTGTCAGTGCCTCAGACATTGCCACAGGTGTTCTGGCTATAGGAGATCCTGAAAACATGACCTGTTGGTGGTCGCTGAGGACTGGAGTTGGGGACCCCTGCTCTAGGTCCATTGGTCTCCTCCAGATCGCTCTTTTCCCCTCCACGTTCCTCTGTTCTTCTCCGGGTCTCTCTTTTCTCCTCAAGGTCCCTCTGTTCTCCTCCAGGTCCCTCTGTTCTCCTCCAGGTCCCTCTGTTCTCCTCCAGGTTCCTCTGTTCTCCTCCAGGTTCCTCTGTTCTCCTCCAGGTCCCTCTGTTCTCCTCCAGGTCCCTCTGTTCCCTTCCAGGTCCCTCTGTTCTCCTCTTGGTTCCTCTGTTCTCATCCAGGTCCCTCTGTTCTCCTCCAGATCGCTCTATTCTCCTCCAGGCCCCTCTGTTCTCCTCCAGGCCCCTCTGTTCTCCTCCAGATCCCTCTGTTCTCCTCCAGGTCCTTCTGTTTTCCTCCAGGTCCCTCTGTTCTCCTCCAGGTCCCTCTGTTCTCCTCTAGGTCTCTCTGTTCTCTTCCAGGTCCCTCTGTTCTCCTCCTGGTTCCTCTGTTCTCCTCCAGGCCCCTCTGTTCTCCTCCAGATCCCTCTCTTCTCCTCTAGGTCCCTCTCTTCTCCTCCAGAACCCTCTGTTCCCCTCCAGGTACCTCTGTTCTCCAGGTTCCCCTGTTCTCCTCCAGGTCCCTCTGTTCTTCTCCAGGTTGAAGGTAGTGGAGGAGTAATAGATGATTAATGGAAGACTGTAATAGGAAGGTAATGGAGGTGATTAGTAATAGTAGGTTGATGGAGAAGATGGGTAGCAGAGGGATAATGGAGGAGCAGGTTAGTAAATGAGGAGCGTCATAGAAGGGAAATTGGTGAAGGTAACAAAAGTACATTGTACGCACTACAGCAGGGTACATACAATGACTGTGGAGAGCACAGACCACTAGCACTGGAATGAAGACTATATCACAGGTGGCATTATTTGATGCCAGTGTCCGTGCTTGATCTGGAACTCAAATTCCAGCTTAGTCCTCAGTTTATGGTTATTTTTCGCCATCTAGTGGAGTAAGTTATAATTGTCAGCACTTTCCTTTGCTGGTTCTCTAACTGGAAATTTGGTAGTTTCCATCATATTTAAGCTAGCTATATACCCTACACATCTATTCCTGCTGATCCCCTTCTATAACTTGTGTTGGGCTTAGCTGAACATGCATGTGGTCACTATGGGAAAATGGAGGTAGGTTGCTGCCCAGCTCCTCTGTCCTCCATTCCTCCAGACTCTCCTGCCCTCTCCAGGCTCTTTTGTCAACCTTCCGACTTCTCAAACCCCATCTAGGCCCCTCTATCCTCTCCAGACCCATCTGTCCTCTCCAGACTCCTCTAACCTCTCCAGAAATCTCCCCCACACACACACACACAGACTTCTATATCCCCTCCAGACACTTCTGTCCCATTCAGACCCCTCTGTCTCCTACAGACTACTGTCCTCTGCCCTCTGTTCTCCTCCAGGTACCTCTGTTCTCCAGGTTCCCCTGTTCTCTTCCAGGTCCCTCTGTTCTTCTCCTGGTCCCTCTGTTCTTCTCCAGGTCCCGCTGTTCTTCTCCAGAACCCTCTGTTCTCCTCCAAGTCCCTCTGTTCTTCTCCAGCTACCTCTGTTCTTCTCCAGGTCTCTCTTTTCTCCTCCCGGTCCCTCTGTTCTCCTCCAGAACCCTCTGTTCTCCTCCAGGTCCCTGTCTGCTCTTCTCCAGGTCCCTCTTTTCTCCTCCAGGTCCCTCTTTTCTCCTCCAGGTCCCTTTGTTCTCCTCCAGGTCCCTTTGTTCTCCTCCAGGTCCCTCTGTTCTAATCCAGGTCCCTTTGTTCTCCTCCAGGTCCCTCTGTTCTCCTCTAGGTCTCTTTGTTCTTCTCCAGGTCCCTCTGTTCTTCTCCAGATTCCTCTGTTCTCCAGGTTCCCCTGTTCTCCTCCAGGTCCCTCTGTTCTTCTCCAGGTCCCTCTGTTATTCTCTAGGTCCCTTTGTTCTTCTCCAGGTCCCTCTGTTATTCTCTAGGTCCCTTTGTTCTTCTCCAGAACCCTCTGTTCTCCTCCAGGCCCCTCTGTTCTCCTCCAGATCCCTCTGTTCTCCTCCAAGTCCTTCTGTTCTTCTCCTGGTCCCTCTATTCTTCTCTAGGTCTCTATTTTCTCCTTCAAGTCCCTCTGTTCTTCTCCACGTCCCTCTTTTCCCCTCCAGGTCCCTCTTTTCTTCTCCGGGTCCCTCGGTTCTCCTCCAGAACCCCCTGTTCATATCCAGGTCCCTTTGTTCTCCTCCAGGTACCTCTGTTCTCCCCCAGGTCCCTCTGTTATCTTCCAGGCCCCTCTGTTCTCCTCCAGATCCCTCTCTTCTACTCTAGGTCAGTGTTCCCCAACTCCAGTCCTCAGGGACCGCCAACAGGTCATCTTTTCAGGATTTCCTCAGTGTTGCACAGGTGATGTAATTATTGTTAGTGCCTCAGACATTGCCACAGGTATTCTTGCTATAGAAGATCCTGAAAACATGACCTGTTGGTGGTCGCTGAGGACTGGAGTTGGGGACCCCTGCTCTCGGTCCATCTGTTCTCCTCCAGATTGCTCTCTTCTCCTCCAGGTCCCTCTGTTCTCCTCCAGAACCCTCTGTTCTCCTCCAGGTCCCTCTGTTCTCCTCCAGATCCCTCTGTTCTCCTCCAGATCCCTCTGTTCTCCTCCAGGTCCCTCTGTTCTCCTCCAGGTCGCTCTCTTCTCCTCCAGGCCCCTCTGTTCTCCTCCAGCCCCCTCTGTTCTCCTCCAGGCCCCTCTCTTCTCCTCCAGATCCCTCTCTTCTCCTCTAGGTCCATCTGTTCTCCTCCAGATCGCTCTCTTTTCCTCCAGGTCCCTCTGTTCTTCTCCAGGTCTCTCTTTTCTCCTCCAGGTCTCTCTGTTCTCCTCCAGGTCTCTCTGTTCTCCTCCAGGTCCCTCTGTTCTCCTCCAGGTCCCTCTGTTCTCCTCCAGGTCCCTCTGTTCTCCTCCAGGTCCCTCTTTTCTCCTCCTCTCCTTTTTCTAGCGGTTGTATTAGTGCTATTGTTCTCTGGCCGTTAGAGTAGCTGTGGATAGCCCATAAATGTTGGAGAAAAAAATATTGTATTTACCTGCTTTACTTCATTTAATTTCCCCACTTTTTCTGAATTGTTTTTAATGTCACGGGGGGATTTTTATGAACTATTAATATTTTTATATAAGGCCACTCTCATGCATTTTTTTACAGTCTAAACGCTGTACTTAGCCGCCTTTCATTTCAATGCGGCTTCCCAGTCAAAGGCTTTAGCGTAGAGTTTGTAACGTGCGAAATCGAGCGCTGCATGCTCTATTTTACAGCATTTCAATGTGTTTCTAACGCTATGTTTTGGCCATTGAAATAAATAGAAAGAATTAAAAACACTGTAAAACGCTGGTTACTACGCCAGCGGGCGGGGAAAAATGGTGACGTCATCAACATTCTTTACCTGTGTTGTTACTTCTCAAAATATGCAGTAAAAATGCAAACGCTCACAAAAACACTGCTCTCAACGCCGTAAAAAGCAGCATTAAAAAACACAGCATTTTTATAAGGACCTGTGTAAGAGCGGCCTAATAATTTCAGTGGTCACACATGTAGGACAGTGGGGGGCACTCACGGGCTCCCTCACTGTCAGAAAGTTTTTTTCTAATATCTAATCTGTGTCTCCTCCCTTTCAGTTTCATCCCATTGCTTCTAGTCTTTCCTTGTGCAGATGAGAATAGGGCTGATCCCTCTGCACTGTGACAGCCCTTCAGATGTTTGTAGACAGCTATTAAGTCTCCTCTCAGCCTTCTTTTTTGCAAGCTAAACATTCCCAGATCCTTTAACCGTTCCTCATAGGACATGATTTGCAGACCGCTCACCATCTTGGTAACTCTTTGAACTTGTTCCAGTTTGTCTATGTCTTTTTTTTTTAAAGATGGGTGCCCAGAACTGGACACAGTATTCCAGATGAGGTCTGACTAAGGAAGAGTAGAGGGGGACAATGACCTCACGTGATCTAGACTCTATGCTTCTCTTAATACATCCCAGAATTGTGTTTGCCTTTTTGACTGCTGCATCACATTGTTGACTCATGTTCCGTCTATGATCTATTAGTATACTCAAGCCTTTTTCACATGTGCTGCTTAGCCCAATTCCTCCCATTCTGTATGTGTTTTTTTCATTTTTCTTGCCCGGATGTAGGACTTTGCATTTCTCCTTTTAAATACCATTCTGTTAGTTACTGACCACTGTTCAAGCTTTTCTAGATCTTTTTGAATACTCTCTCTTCCCTAGTGTTAGCTATCCCTCCTAGCTTTGTGTTGTTAGCAAATTTGATCAGTTTTCCATCAATTTCCTCCTTCAGATCATTTATAAAAATGTTGAACAACACTGGACCTAGGACAGAGCCTTGTGGCACCCCACTTGATATATTCTCATTTATGACCACTCTTTGAGTACGATCACTCAGCCAGCTGTGAATCCACCTAACAGTTGCCTTGTCAATCCCACATTTGGTAATTTTTTCTTTAAGGATGGTATGAGATACTTTTTCAAATGCTTTACTAAAGTCAAAATATACTATATCCACCGCATTTCTCTGATCAACCCAGACAGTGATTCTGTCATAGAAAGAGAGTAGATTCATCTGGCATGACTTGTTTGCTACAAACCCATGCTGGCTCTGGTTAATTACTCCATTTTCATCCAAGTACTTGCATACATGCGGTTTAATAATTTGTTCAAAGATTTTTTCCCAGTATAAAAGTCAGGCTCACAGGCTTGTAGTTTCCTGGATCGTCCTTCCCTTTTTTGAAGATAGGGACAACATTTGCCCTTTTCCAATCTTCTGGGACTTCTCCTGTTCTCCAGGAATTTCCAAAAATTAGTGGCTCAGCAATTACCTCCACTGCTTCCTTTAGTATCCTAGGATGTAATTGATCTGGACCTTGAGACTTGAATTAATTTAGGCTAGCTAAGTGTTCCCTCGCCATCTCTCTGATTTACAGGTGAACGACTTGTAGTTTCCAGGTTCACCTTTTGACGGCTTTTGGAATATCGGCACATTATCTATGCACCAATCCAGTGGAACAGACCCTGTAACTATAAAGTCCTTAGATCTAAGAAACAAGGGTCTGTCTATCACATTACTCAATTCTCTTAAAATCCGAGGGTGTATGCAGGCGATTTGTCTATTTTAATTTTTTTAATACGGATCTGCACTTCTTGCATGTGTTAGATTGGTGACATTTAGTGGAGAGTTTACTTTATCACTCTGCATCTCATCTGACATTTCATTTTCCTCTGTGAATACACTGGGAAAAAAAGCTATTTAAAAGATTCACTTTCTCCTCATCACCCCTAATATTTTTCCTACATTAGCTTTTACAGGACCAACACTTTCAGTATTAATCTTTTTGTTATTCATATAGCTGAAGAACAGTTTAGGGTTAGTTTTATTCTCCTTGGCAATAAATCTCCCTGTCTCCACATTTGCTGCTTTTGATTTCTACATGATTTACTTTTTTCCTTATAGGCAGTGCTTCTTCATTGCCTTCTTGTTTTAGTAGACTAAATGGGTTTTTTTTTGTTGTTTATTGCCCCCTTTACATCTTCATTGAGCCATATTGGTTTTCTCACATTCCTAACCCTTTTATTCCTGTAAAGTATGAACCGCTGACAGTAAGTTTTTAGGATGTTTTTAAACATTTGCCATTTAATGTCTGGATACTTATGTTTGAGGACTTTATCCCAGTAAATAAGGTTAAGGGCAACTGTGAGCTGCTCAAACTTTGCCTTCCTAAAGTTTAGTGTTTTTGTACCTCCCCTATAAAACTCTTTCTTGAAAGGCAAGTGGAAATGTATTATATTATGGTCACCATTTCCTAGGTGCCCCTGGCCTGCATCCCTGTTATTCTGTCAAGTCTGTTGGTTAATATTAAGTCCAAAATGGCCGTCCCCCTAGTCGGCTCCTGTACAAATTGGGTAAGGTAATTATATTAGTAATCAACAGGAATTTCTTACCTTTATTAGATCCACAGATTTCATCTTCCCAATTTATATCCGGATAGTTAAAGTCCCCCATAATAATCACCTCATTGTGAATTTCTGCTTCATCTATATGCCTCAGTAAAAGATTTTCGGTGGCTTCTTATATTTGGTATCTATAGAAAACCCCTAGGAGGATTTTATTTATTTTTCCCTCCACAAAGACTCCAAATATTCATCTCTCTCCCATATATCTTCCTGTAATGTGGGCTTTATACATGATTTTACATGAAGACAATTTTTTTCCCGTTCCATTTTTTACGATCCCTTCTGAACAGACTGTAACCCTGTAAGTTCACTGCCCAGTCACAGTTTTCATCCAACCAGGTATCCGTTATTCCCACTATGTCATTGTTTTCCTCAGACATTATTACTTCCAGTTCGTCTACCTTATTGGTCAGACTCCTAGCATTAGTCACCTCATTGGTCAGACTTCTAGCATTAATCACCATACATTTTAGAAGGTTTTGATAATTTTAAATGTTTTCCTACTAACTATTCTGCCAGTTCTAACTGGCTAGCTAACCATCCCACCACTCCGTCCCCAATTCCATTACTGAATTACAGGTTACTGTCTACACTATCTTCCCCTCTGTACTGGTGGACCTTGACGCCATAGAAAGTGGTGGGTGTACACCAGGGTTAGGCTGCTTGACAGCCAGGTGACGCCCCCACTTTCACATTGGCTGTTTGCAGAGTGACTGGGCTGATTGACAGCGGGGGACAGAGAGTGGCGAACCAACAGGGGAGATTCCACAGCAGCAGCCAAAGAGCGGAGGCTCTTGTGGCGCCGGGGACATTCAAGAGAGATTAACAGCAGGGGACGGAGAGTGGAGGAGCAGCAGGGGAGATGCCACAGCAGCGTCCACAGTTACAGCTGCCGGCCACCAGGAGCACCAGGGTCGGCATGGTTAGCGCATACGAGTGCAAATTTCACTCACAGCACCCTGTCCCCGCTGCCGCAGTCACTAGTTCCCTGGCGCCATAGTATCTCCGATAGCGTCGGCCCCGCTGTCAGATGGGAGGCTCCTGTCCTGCTGTTATTTCGCTGTTGCCAACCCCGCTCTTGTTCTGCGGCGTCTCACAGTTGCCGATCCCCACTGTTGTCAGCTGCCATCACACTAGTGCTCTGGCAGCGTAATATCTTCAGCATTGGCGGCCCCGCTCTCACTGTCCCGCCCAGGGGTTGGGGGAGCCTTTCTCATTTCTATGCTGAAGGGCCAGCGCAGAGTGTCTCCACTGGCCCCGGACTCCCTTCTGCGCTACCGCCTTCCTCCCTGCAGCCCCGCTGCTCACAAGGTACTACTGTATCTGGTGAGCCAATGCAAAGCTAGTGGCGTGACGGGCGTTCACTTCTGGTGACAGCTGTCACATTCCTAGCTTCTGGTGACGTCAAGATACACCAGTACCCTTCCCCTCTATCTCTCTGGTTGCCCTCCCTCCTCTAGTTTAAACACTCTTTCAACCTTCTAGCCATCTTCTCCCCCAGCACAGCTGCCCCTTCCCATTGAGATGCTGCCCGTCTCTACAGTAGAGTCTGTAGCCAACAGCAAAGTCAGACCAGTTCTCCAGGAACCCAAACCCCTCCTTCCTGCACCAACTCCGGAGCCACTTGTTTACCTCCCTGAGATCCTGCTGCCTTTCTGGTGAGGCACGTGGTGCAGGTAGTACTTCAGAAAATGCTACTTTGGAGGTCCTCGCCCTAACCTTACACCCTAATTCCCTGAAATCATTTTAAAGACCTTCCACCTACCTCTTTGTTATTGGTGCCAATGTGCACCATGACCGCTGGGTCCTCCCAGCAATCTGTCAACCCGATCCACGATGTGGAGAACTTGACCACCAGGAAGACAACACACCATCCAACGATCCCGGTCTTTGTGGCAGATTGTCCTGTCTGTTCCCTAGAAATTGAGTCTCCCACTACTATGTATCGTTGCCCATAAGCAATGTATTGCTTACGCTTCCCATAGAGAAGAATAGGGCTTACCCTGCATGATACGCGGTCCAATACAGCATGCCGCAATCTTTTCCACGTGCAAATCTACACGCTCATGTGAATGGATTGATGAAAGTCCATGTACTTCCATTGACTCCACTCATCGCATGTCCCGCCGAACTCACGGTTGTGTGAATGAGCGCTAAGCGGTTAAAGGGATATAATACAATGGGGTCCACTATATTCCTTGCATCTGGATGGCTGCGCAGACCTACGAATGTGAATGAGGTAAGACGGACATAAAGTCGGCGTTGTAACATTCACTTTTATCCTCACAATTAATCCAGTAGAGCGGCTCTACAAGGACGCGGTGTCATCGTGGCGTCCAGCCCCGTAATCAGCGAGGGCTGAGCGCAGACAGCGGGCGTCATTAGAGCTTTTATTCTCGCTGTATTTCCAAAGTTTAATGCTGCATTTTAAGCTTTGATGCGATTGTAATATTTACCGAGTCAGTAAAAGTCACCTGGCGGCGAGCGAGCAGCATTAGCAGAATATCAGCCAGCAGGGGGCGCTCTATACCATGGTAACAGTCAGGGAGAAAATGAGACGTGCCCGCAGTGAGCTGGCAGAGGAGGATGAAGGTGTCAGCGTGGGGCAGGGAGTGCTGCGGCTCATCTGGGCACACTATGAACTGAAGGTGCGCTCCCACTTGTGTTCTTTGCAGAGTCTTTACCCTGTAACTACTTACTATCAGTTTGTTCGGAATCCATCATCATCTGTGATTGAGAATTGGTGAAATAAATCGCAGATTTGGTGCGAATTCCGTTGCGGATCTTGACTTGAAATCAGTTGATTTGGGCCTGCTGCTCCTCCCACCTCGCAACCAGCAGCGCACGATGCAGCCCTCCAATCTCTCACCCAGTAGCCATTACTAAGCGCCGCGGCTGTCAGTCAGGTTATGCGGATGTCAGTGCGTCACCTGACCTGCAGCTGCAGCACTTGTTAGCGGTCGCCAGGTGAGGGCTATTCTGCGCAGAATTCAACCGTTTTGGATGTAGAAATACTGCGGATCCGCTACGTGTAAATGTGCCCTTCGGGCGCCGTCACACTGGCGATCGCGATATCGCTGTATTTTTTTTAAAATGGCAATGTCAATAGGACTTTCTAATGTTAAAAACGCATCCTACAAAAATCGCAAAGCGCAAACTTCCGATTTTTGTGCGCTGTGTTTTTTTACATTAGAAAGTCCTATTGACATTGCCATTTAGGAAAATGCAGCGATATCGCGATCGCCAGTGTGAAGGCGCCCAAACACTGATTTCCGCAGCTGCGAATCCTGCTGTGAGTTGTGAAACAATTCTCTTCGGTGTGGAGGGTCCTAACGCGTTTTGCAGCATATTTCACTGTGTTTTTCTCAGGACTCCCACCCACTTGCGATATTTTTTTTCTTGCGCTGTGAGAGCACGAGAAAACTCTCACATCGCAGTGCAAGACAGAGGCCGGTATAGAACCGGCATATCGCAAGTGGTGTCAATGGGGCCAGCGACAGCAGCGCTAGCCCCATTGAAAGCATAGGGAGAATGCCGCGGACTTCAGCCACAGCTGTCACAGCTGTGGCAGAAGTCCGTGGCATTCTATTATTTTGCTTTCAATGGGATCGGCACTGCTGCTGATCCCATTGAAATCAATGGTTTCAGCCAAGCCCCGCAGAATGATTATCGGGGAAGGGCTTGAAATATAAGCCCTTCCCCAATAATCATCAATAAGTGGTGAAAAAATAAAAAAATGTATTACTCACCTCTCCTGCGCTCAGCTGCGTCCTCCTGCTGGCTCCCCGGCACTGCTATGAAGCTCTTTCAGCAGTCAGGGATTTAAAAATTCCCACCTCCTGAAAGGACTGTGCAGATTGGCTGAGGGCTCAGCCAATAGCAGCTACTGCTTAGCTATTGGCTGAGCGCTCAGCCAATCACACATAGCTATTCACACTAAGATATAGCTATTCATGAATGAATAGCTAAGGGCTATGTGTGATTGACTGGCGATATGTCGGCGTGATGCCGATTTTTTTTCTCGCACTGCGATGCGAGACTTTAACTTTAGAATCGCATCGCAGTGGAGAAAATATCACCAGTGGGTGGGAGCCCTTACAGTTTTTGCTGGCTTTTTTAAACCTTTCCCGCCCCACTGTGTAACAGTACGCCACGGCAGCCTGATGGCGCTTCATGTGAGCTGCTGTACTATTATGACGCATCATTACTGGCAGGCGCCAATTGTATTATACAGCTAACACCCCGCACGGTGGCGAAGCTCTGGATTCTTGGGCCTTGGTGCAAACGTTCAGCTTGTGACCCTCCCCAACGCACCGTGCCATGATTGATCGGATAGCGCCACCGTGTGGTGACTGAACAGATAGTACAACTGTGCCCTGACTGAATCCCTTCACCACACCTGCTGCGGCTGAATGGCTAATGCCACCATACTGTAACTGGATGAAACTACCGGACTTTTGGTAAATAAAAACCATTACGAGAATTCTGGAATTGCCTCCATGATATAAACAAATATTACAATATGCTTAGAATACGACGCCCTGCGTCCCCTCTAATACACCATGATCCTTGTATATCCTCCTATTATACTATGGCCCCTTCCTTTGCTCCACCTATACCTAATGACCGCCTGGTTCCCCCACTTCTATATACTATGACCCCCACCTACTGTTGTATACTATGACCCCATGTCCCACTTCCATATATTACAGTATGAGCCCTGTGACCCTTCCTCCTATGTACTATGACCCCCTATGCCCCCCCCCCCACTCCTGTATATTGTGAGTCGTAGTATATAGGAGTGAAGGTCATAGTATGGAGCCCTGCAGGCATTTTGGGGCAGCTATGCTGATCATCGGATTCATCCTACTATTGGAGATGCCCCGGCTGCCCTTACAGCTGCAGCACAAGAGGCAGTGAAGGGGAAAGTAGGCCAGCATCAGGACAGTGCCATGGGTAGAAGACGGCCCAGTCTGACTGTGCGCAGCATGGAGCGTTGCTGCGTTCCAGGCTAGGGGCCATCAAGTGCTTTTTAGGTAGACAGCGGTTCAAAGAACCATCAGTGTGGTAAGGGAGCCTTGTGGGTCTCCCTGGCTAAGGGGCGCAGTCATAAATGCAACCACTATGACCCCTATAGCTACACTACTGACCCTGCATTAATGGGCACAATTGGGAATGACTCGGATTCCATCTGTTTAGCCCCGTAGATGTCATGGTCAATGCCTACCATGGCACTGAAGCCGTTCACAAGGGGGCACCCTCTATTATCCCATCGCATCACAGAACGCAGGTTGCCATAGCAGTCAGTGGCCTAACAATGGCCTCCAGTTCTGCCATACTTATCAAGTGGATAGTAACAGGCAATGATACACTACAATACTTATACTGCAGTGTACTATATAAGTAATCACAGGATCACATGTTCAGGTTCCTCCTGAGACTTATCCCACCACAGCCTTTGCCATAAGCTGAAACCCACAGTTTAGTCCCCTTAAAAAGTAACTTTTATTGATATGTAATAAAATATATTATAGTAGTAATGAAATAAAAAGATCAGAGTCTCAATGTGGTGCGAGTGACGGTAATGCAAGAAACAATATCCTGCCTCGCTGATTATGCACAAATACGAGGGTCACGACTAACACTTGCTGCAGCTGGTGCGCGCTACCATGCAGCAATACACTGCTATGTGCTAAAGATTTGGCAAGTGATTAGATCCCTGCATGAACTGCCAGCATGTGTGAGAAATGCTGCCAGATAAACGAAGTCTGAGATGAGCTTTGGGGCTCAGTCAGACGGGCGTTTTTATGTGCGCATGTTACCTGCGTTTGCGATCCGCATCTATTGACAACCAATGCTTTTCAAAGGCAGCGGTCATATGCCCGATATTTACCTGCACACAAAAACGTGCAGCTGTAAATACAGGGCAGGTAACTGCGGTATCCGTGTTTTTGGATGTGAAACCCCTGAATGCTGTCACATCCAGGGGTTTTACCTTGTGCTCAATGGGGCCGGCGGCAGCAGCGCTGACCCTATTGAGGACATACAGTGAAGATGGCGATCCTCTGGCACAGCTGTGGCAGAGGAGCGCAATGTTCTCCCATTGAATTCAACAATGCGCTACAGCCGGCTCCATTGAAAGCAATGGGCTGCCGACAAGCCCTGCAGGGATTTTTGGGGAAGGGCTTTATATACAAGCCCTTCCCTGAACATCATCACTAAAATGTGTAAAAAATAAAAAATATATATATATACTCAATAGAGATGAGCGAGCACCAAAATGCTCGGGTGCTCGTTACTCGGGACGAACTTTTCGCGATGCTCGAGGGTTCGTTTCGAGTAACGAACCCCATTGAAGTCAATGGGCGACCCGAGCATTTTTGTATATCGCCGATGCTCGCTAAGGTTTCCTTGTGTGAAAATCTGGGCAATTCAAGAAAGTGATGGGAACGACACAGAAACGGATAGGGCAGGCGAGGGGCTACATGTTGGGCTGCATCTCAAGTTCACAGGTCCCACTATTAAGCCACAATAGCGGCAAGAGTGAGGCCCCCCCCCTCCCAAAAACTTTTACTTCTGAAAAGCCCTTATTAGCATGGCATACCTTTGCTAAGCACCACACTACCTCCAACAAAGCACAATCACTGCCTGCATAACACTCCGCTGCCACTTCTCCTGGGTTACATGCTGCCCAACCGCCCCCCCCCCACAGCGCACACCAAAGTGTCCCTGCGCAGCCTTCCGCTGCCCTCATGCCACACCACCCTCATGTCTATTTAGAAGTGCGTCTGCCATGAGGAGGAACCGCAGGCACACACTGCAGAGGGTTGGCACGGCTAGGCAGCGACCCTCTTTAAAAGGGGCGGGGCGATAGCCCACAATGCTGTACAGAAGCAATGAGAAATAGAATCCTGTGCCACCGCCATCAGGAGCTGCACACGTGGGCATAGCAATGGGGTACCTATGTGCCACACACTATTCATTCTGTCAAGGTGTCTGCATGCCCCAGTCAGACCAGGCTTTTTAATTCATAGACACAGGCAGGTACAACTCCCTATTGTGAAGTCCCTGTCGACCGACAGCATGGGTGGCTCCCTGGAACCCACCGGCGATACACAAAAATATCCCATTGCATTGCCCAACACAGCTGAGGTAGTAATGTCGTGCTTAATGCAGGTGGGCTTCGGCCCACACTGCATGCCCCAGTCAGACTGGTAATATGTACCTTAACAGTAACCGCGTTGGTGGGAATGTGGTGGTGACTGCGGACCTGGTAGCGCGGTTTTATTTTGTTGGTTTTCGGAATGTGGCCAGGATTAAGTGGGCCGTGGCGGGGGGATGGTGGGGGGGCTCTCTTGTAGTGTCGGTAAAGGTGAAATTCTTGGACTGCCACCAGATGGACCAATGCAAAGGCATTTGCCAAGAATGTTTTCCCTGTTGGAGGAGGAAGGGGATGTTTTTGAGGCACTACGTGTCCTCTCCACGTGTCTGTGGTTATATGCACCTTAACAGTAACAGCGTTGGTGGGAAATGGCCTCGCCGCCATCATGTCTTTGGGAAGCCTCTGTTTCCACACCCCAGAGACATAGCATTAGCAGCGGTACAGGCAGAGCCCAGAATTAGTAACATTTCAGCCGTAGTATTAGCGACAGGCCCCACTAACATATCACTAGCAGCATTATAGGGGGAGCACAGTCTTAGTTCCATTTCAGTAATAGTAGCAGCCTACACAGGCCCCAGTAACAATTCCGAAGCAGAAGTATAGGAGGAGAGTAGTCTTAGTTCCATTTCAGTAGCTGCAGTATAGCCAAGGCCCAAGTTACATTTATGTAGCTAAAGTGTAGGCCAACCCCACACATACTTCTGTACCATGAGTGCAGGCGAAGAACATAGAAATTGCTATGATTACACTGTAGGTGAGGGCCCCAAAACATTGGTGTACCAACAGTACTAATGTATCTCAGTAAAAATTGGCCATGCCCAACCAAGATATCAGGTGAAACCCATTAATCGCTTTGGTTAATGTGGCTTATTTGTAACTAGGCCTGGAGGCAGCCCAGTTTAACAAAAAATTGGTTCAAGTTAAAGTTTCAACGCTTTTAAGAGCATTGAAACATATAAAAATTGTTTAGAAAAATTAGATTAGTGAGCCTTGTGGCCCTAAGAAAAATTGCCCGTTCAGCGTGATTACGTGAGGTTTCAGGAGGAGGAGCAGGAGGAGGAGGAGGAATATTAGACACAGATTGATAAAGCAGAAATGTCCCCGTTTTGGATGGTGAGAGAGAACGTAGCTTCCATCCGCGGGTGCAGCCTACGTATTGTTTAGGTATCGCTGCTGTCCGCTGGTGGAGAAGAGAAGTCTGGGGAAATCCAGGCTTTGTTCATCTTGATGAGTGTTAGCCTGTCGGCACTGTCGGTTGACAGGCGGGTACGCTTATCTGTGATGATTCCCCCAGCCGCACTAAACACCCTTTCCGACAAGACGCTAGCCGCAGGACAAGCAAGCACCTCCAGGGCATACAGCGCTAGTTCAGGCCACGTGTCCAGCTTCGACACCCAGTAGTTGTAGGTGGCAGAGGCATCACGGAGGACGGTCGTGCGATCGGCTACGTACTCCCTCACCATCCTTTTACAGTGCTCCCGCCGACTCAGCCTTGACTGCGGAGCGGTGACACAGTCTTGGTGGGGAGCCATAAAGCTGTCCAGGCCCTTAAAGACTGTTGCACTGCCTGGGCTGTACATGCTGCTCGATCTCCGCACCTCCCCTGCTACCTGGCCCTCGGAACTGCGCCTTCTGCCACTAGCGCTGTCGGATGGGAATTTTACCATCAGCTTGTCCGCAAGGGTCCTGTGGTATTGCAACACTCTCGAACCCCTTTCCTCTTCGGGAATGAGAGTGGGAAGGTTCTCCTTATAGCGTGGGTCGAGCAGTGTGTACACCCAGTAATCCGTAGTGGCCAGAATGCGTGTAACGCGAGGGTCACGAGAAAGGCATCCTAACATGAAGTCAGCCATGTGTGCCAGGGTACCTGTACGCAACACATGGCTGTCCGCACTAGGAAGATCACTTTCAGGATCCTCCTCCTCCTCCTCCTCAGGCCATACACGCTGAAATGATGACAGGCAAGCAGCATGGGTACCGTCAGCAGTGGGCCAAGCTGTCTCTTCCCCCTCCTCCTCATCCTCCTCATGCTCCTCCTCCTCCTCCTGAACGCGCTGAGATATAGACAGGAGGGTGCTCTGACTATCCAGCGACATACTGTCTTCCCCCAGCTCTGTTTCCGAGCGCAAAGCGGCTGCCTTTATGGTTTGCAGGGAACTTCTCAAGATGCATAGCAGAGGAATGGTGACGCTAATGATTGCAGCATCGCCGCTCACCACCTGGGTAGACTGCTCAAATTTTCGAAGGACCTGGCAGATGTCTGCCAACCAGGCCCACTCTTCTGAAAAGAATTGAGGAGGCTGACTCCCACTGTGCCGCCCATGTTGGAGTTGGTATTCCACTATAGCTCTACGCTGCTCATAGAGCCTAGCCAACATGTGGAGCGTAGAGTTCCACCGTGTGGGCACGTCGCACAGCAGTCGGTGCACTGGCAGATTAAACCGATGTTGCAGGGTGCGCAGGGTGGCAGCGTCCGTGTGGGACTTGCGGAAATGTGCGCAGAGCCGGCGCACCTTTACGAGCAGGTCTGACAAGCGTGGGTAGCTTTTCAGAAAGCGCTGAACCACCAAATTAAAGACGTGGGCCAGGCATGGCACGTGCGTGAGGCTGCCGAGCTGCAGAGCCGCCACCAGGTTACGGCCGTTGTCACACACGACCATGCCCGGTTGGAGGCTCAGCGGCGCAAGCCAACGGTCGGTCTGCTCTGTCAGACCCTGCAGCAGTTCGTGGGCCGTGTGGCTCCTATCTCTTAAGCTGAGTAGTTTCAGCACGGCCTGCTGACGCTTGCCCACCGCTGTGCTGCCACGCCGCACGACACCGACTGCTGGCGACGTCCTGCTGCTGCTGACACATCTAGATTGCGAGACAGAGGTTGAGGAGGAGGAGGAGGGTGCTTTAGTGGAGGAAGCATACACCGCCGAACATACCACCACCGAGCTGGGGCCCGCAATTCTGGGGGTGGGTAGGACGTGAGCGGTCCCAGGCTCTGACTCTGTCCCAGCCTCCACTAAATTCACCCAATGTGCCGTCAGGGAGATGTAGTGGCCCTGCCCGCCTGTGCTTGTCCACGTGTCCGTAGTTAAGTGGACCTTGCCACTAACCGCATTGGTGAGGGCGCGTACAATGTTGCGGGAGACGTGGTCGTGCAGGGCTGGGACGGCACATCGGGAAAAGTAGTGGCGACTGGGAACTGAGTAGCGCGGGGCCGCCGCCGCCATCATAGCTTTGAAAGCCTCCGTTTCCACATACCTATACGGCAGCATCTCAAGGCTGATAAATTTGGCTATGTGGACGGTTAACGATTGAGCGTGCGAGTGCGTGGCGGCGTACTTGCGCTTGCGCTCCAACACTTGCGCTAGCGACGGCTGGACTGTGCGGTGCGAGACATTGGTGGATGGGGCCGAGGACAGCGGAGGTGAGGGTGTGGGTGCAGGCCAGGAGACGGTAGTGCCTGTGTCCTGAGAGGGGGGTTGGATCTCAGTGGCAGGTTGGGGCACAGGGGGAGAGGCAGCGGTGCAAACCGGAGGCGGTGAACGGCCTTCGTCCCACCTTGTGGGGTGCTTGGCCATCATATGTCTGCGCATGCTGGTGGTGGTGAGGCTGTTGGTGGTGGCTCCCCGGCTGATCTTGGCGCGACAAAGGTTGCACACCACTGTTCGTCGGTCGTCAGGCGTCTCTGTGAAAAACTGCCAGACCTTAGAGCACCTCGGCCTCTGCAGGGTGGCATGGCGCGAGGGTGCGCTTTGGGAAACAGTTGGTGGATTATTCGGTCTGGCCCTGCCTCCACCCCTGGCCACCGCACTGCCTCTTGCAACCTGCCCTGCTGCTGCCCTTGCCTGCCCCTCTGAAGACCTGTCCTGAGTAGGCGTTGCACACCAGGTGGGGTCAGTCACCTCATCGTCCTGCTGCTCTTCCTCCGAATCCTCTGTGCGCTCCTCCCTCGGACTTACTGCCCTTACTACTACCTCACTGCAAGACAACTGTGTCTCATCGTCATCGTCCTCCTCACCCACTGAAAGGTCTTGAGACAGTTGCCGGAAGTCCCCAGCCTCATCCCCCGGACCCCGGGAACTTTCCAATGGTTGTGCATCAGTGACGATAAACTCCTCTGGTGGGAGAGGAACCACTGCTGCCCAATCTGAGCAGGGGCCCGAGAACAGTTCCTGGGAGTCTTCCCGCTCCTGAGCATGTGTCATTGTAGTGGAGTGAGGAGGCTGGGAGGAAGGAGGAGCAGCAGACAGAGGATTCGGATTGGCAGCACTGGACGGCGCAGAACTCTGGGTGGATGATAGCTTGCTCGAAGCACTTTCTGCCATCCACGACAGGACCTGCTCACACTGCTCATTTTCTAATAAAGGTCTCCCGCGTGGACCCATTAATTGGGCGATGAATGTGGGGACGCCAGAAACGTGCCTCTCTCCTAATCGCGCAGCAGTCGGCTGCGACACACCTGGATCAGGAGCTCGGCCTGTGCCCACACCCTCACTTGGGCCTACGCGTCCTCGGCCGCGTCCACGTCCTCTAGGCCTTCCCCTACCCCTCAGCATGCTGTATTACCAGTGATTTCCAAGCCAGGAAAGAAATTGGCGCAAGCCTGCAGCCAAAATAGAATTTTTTCCCTTGTTTTTCAAAGGACAAGCCACACTGCGTGTATTCAATGAATACTACTAAGTTTAATAACTGTGTTGTGGCCCTGCAAATGTGTCACAGAACTGCAGTGATGCAAAGTTATTCGCTACAGCAGATCAGGGATTTCCCATGCAGGAAAAAAATTGGCGCAAGCCTGCAGTAAAACGTAGCTGGCTGCGTCTGATTTTTTTTAACGTTCTGCACGCAGCACACACGTACCCAGAGCCCTGAGGACTGTCAGAGGCAGGCGAAATAGAATTTTTTCCCTTGTTTTTCAAAGGAAAAGCCACACTGCGTCTATTCAATGAATAATGTATGTCTTCTGGCCCTGCCTACACAATTCTATCCCTGTAGTATTAATGCCGGGTGCAATGGTCTGCACAGCCGGTTTTGAGAAAAAAAAAAAAAATGCAACACTGCTAACAGCAGCCTGGACAGTACTGCACACGGATAGAAGTGGCCCTAGAAAGGACCGTTGGGGTTCTTGAAGCCTACACTCACTGCTAACACTCTCCCTGCCTAACCACCACTTCTGTCCCTATTGCAGGGCGCAATGCTCTGCAGATCCAATTTTGAAAAAAATAAATAAATACAGTGCTAACACAGTACTGCACACTATTAGATGTGGCCCTCAGAAGGACCGTTGGGGTTCTTGAAGCCTACACTGACTCCTAACGCTCTCCCTACAGCAGCTCCAGCACGATACCACTGTCCCTCAGCTAACTCACAAGGCATCTGAGCCGAGCCGCGGGAGGGGCCGATTTTTATACTCGGGTGACATCTGATCGCCCCAGCCACTCACAGCAGGGGGGTGGTATAGGGCTTGAACGTCACAGGGGGAAGTTGTAATGCCTTCCCTGTCTTTCAATTGGCCAGAAAAGCGCGCTAACGTCTCAGAGAGGAAACTGAAAGTAACTGGAACACCGCTTGGTACTCGTTACGAGTAACGAGCATCCCGAACACCCTAATATTCGCACGAATATCAAGCTTGGACGAGTACATTCGCTCATCTCTAATACTCACCCCTCCGCAGCTGCCGGGGATCAGGCGCATCCAGCAGGGTCTTCTCCCTGCACTGCTCTGAAGTGCTTTAAGCAGGCGGGACTTAAAATCTATTGAATGACAGCTGATAGCTACCTCTGATTGGTCACAGTGCTCAACCAATCAGAGGCAGCGCTTTCAGCAGGCGGGGATTTTAAATCCCGGCCTGCTGAAAGCACTTCAAAGCAGTGCAGGGAGAAGACCCTGCTGGATGGCTGCGCCTGAGCCCCGGCAGCTGCAGAGAGGTGAGTATATATATTTTTTGTTCAAAAAGATTTTATTAGGACAATCAATGTAATGATACAGTCAGGGCATTTAAGAAGACTTCACATGAACTCAAATACAGTTTAAAGAATGAACGTCTACTCGTTTTGCCCCACTCTCACATAGTTAGTGAAGTGAGTAGAGTTGTCCTCGATTTTGTGTTTAACAATACTTAACTGAGCACAAAACTGTAATAAGGCAGAACTAGGTAACAGACAGTAGAAGAGGAAAGACAAGGCATAGAGAAAAAAAGAAAGAAAGAGGGGTGGGGGGGTAAAGGGGGATGGGGTAGACCAGGCAACCGCGCTAATTTTGCGCAACGACCATGTCAGTTGGGTCTAATGACGTTGTGGAGTCTCGGTGGCCAAGTCTACCCACGTCGCTTCATAGCGGGTTAACCATTGTCAGTGTCCAGTGACAAGAGGACTCCCCGCGGAGATGAAGAAATTCTCTGCCACGCTGTCACAACTGTGGCAGAGGAGCACGATGTTCTCTGTCAATGCCGCCGCCGAACGCCCCATTGACAACAAGGTAAAGCCCCTGGATGTGACAGCATCCAGGGATTTCACTTCCAAGGAATCCCCTGCGGCAGCTGTCAGAGCCGCAGCAGGGGATAGCGGGCACCACTCTTTATGTGCGCAAGAACTCGGCCACGTGCGTTTTTTTCAGCCTGACGCCCGCTTTGGTCACGCAAATTATTTACGCATGTGTTTTTGCGCACATGAATTTGCACATAAATGCCCGTCTGCCTGAGCCCTTAGCAGGATAAACTACATGAGGCTCTATGCTAAAAGACCAGAACATTGGCATCAACAGGGGTGTAGAAACGTAAGGGCTGCTCACATCAGGACTTTTATGTACATTTAACATACATGTGACATACACATAAAACAACATATACAAACATAAGCTGTTTTAAGCATACAGTGGATATAAAGAGTCTGCAGCATGCCACGTGTGCTCCCAGGTGTCCTTACCTCCAATGTACACATTTTTCATTAAAAGCCTTAAAGAAAAGAAAATGTTCAGCTACAAAACTTTAGGAAAAAAGTGAGAACTGTGTGTTTTTTGTTGTAAAAACGAACACAAAGATACAGAAACGCCCGGTTATCATTCTAACATATATGTTTTAAAAACTTGTAAATACATGGAATATAATAAGTTCACACCCTCTTAAATTTTGGGGATGTGGTTGTGTTCAGAATTCGCCAATCACATTTAGGCCTCGTTCACACGGGCAACAAAGTCGCGTGATTTTTTCGCGTTGCTACAATGCTTCAAATGTATGTGATGCCCATGCTTTCCAATGGGTTACTTCACACATGTGATGTTTTGTAGCATGTGACATCCCGAAACCAAAACCTCGCGGGTCCGGCGATCTGCCCGCGACTCGTGAGGTTTTGTAGCACATGTTTCCCTTTGGAGCTTTCCTCTCTGTTGCATTGCATTGCACGAAAACGTGATTTTGTGCGGTGCGATGCAACTTTGACAGTAGGAAATCCTACTAGCAAAGCCCTGGCTGCAGGAAAAAAATTTTAAAAACAGTATATATCACCTAGAAGCGCTGTCCAACGCCACAGCAGCTTCTTCCCGGGGCCCAACACTGTTTTTTCTTCATCTGTGCTGGCCGGGGAGCATATTTGGTATTTCAGCCGCACTTAAGCGGCGCTGCTGATTAGAGCCACCTGATTGGCTCTTCGGCACCACGTGACTACACAGCGTGCACGCGGATTGCCTTAAGCAGCCGTGCACTACACACTATACTTAAGCAGCCGGAGATGTGCACGAGTGCTACTTCACGAGACCCGCGGGGGGGTTAGGGTTTAGGGCTACGGGTTAGGTTTAGGGTTAGGGTTAGGTTTAGGGTTAGCACGGCTCATCATGCACGGCTGCTTAAGTGTAGTGTGTAGTGCACGGCTGCTTAAGGCAATCCGCATGCACGCAGTGTAGTCACGTGGTGCCGAAGAGCCAATCAGGTGGCTCTAACAGCAGCACCGCTTAAGTGCGGCTGAAATACCAAATATGCGGCCGGGGATTGAAAAATCCCACCTCCTAAAAGTGCTGCCTCTGATTGGCTGACGATAAGCCAATCAGAGTCAGCACTTGAAGAACCAATCACAGCCAGCGCTTCCAGGAGGTGGGGATTTTTCAATCCCATCCAGAAGAGATGAAGAAGATCAGTGCCGAGGACTGGGAAGAACCTGCAGCAGGGCCCCACAGCGCTTCTTAGGTGCTGTATACTGTTTTTTTTATTTTTTATTGCAGCTACGGCTTATTTTCAGGGTAGGGCTTATATTCCAAGGCCTCCCCCCCCCCCAAAAAAAAGTCGCTCAGCTTTGTAGCACCACATGTGATTTTGTAGCGCTACAATATTGTGATATCATCGTGAGAAACCACAGTGATAACGCACGGACCAGTGATGCGATATCGCTGTGATTTTCTCGCAGTGATGCCATGTTGCCCGTGTGAAAGAGGCCTTAAACTCCTGATAACTAGCAGTCAGCTCTCCGCTGCCATTATTTGCAGGGATTCTAAATCCCCCATATAAAGTTTGGCTCTTCTGGGAGGATTTTCCTGACATTTTCTTAGTTGGTCAGTAAAGACATCAGTACATCAAAAGGATCTGATTGTTGGAAGATATCAGTCAGGAGAAGGAGGACAAAACATCTCCAAGGCATTACATATACCATGGGGCACAGGGGAGACGTCATCAAGAAGGGGATTACATTTGGCAGAGCAGTGACATCACCAAGTCACACTCCTAAACTCCTCCCACCTCCTTTCTCCAGTCGCTGTCATAGGCTCCCATAGGAGTCTATGCAGCAGCCGACGTATTCTGGCCTGGAAGATAGTTCCAGGACTATCTTTCCTGCCCGGCGTAAAAGCATCCAGCGCTATATTTGCCGACCGGGCGCTTTTATGCCACAGGAATACACCTGTGTGATCTGATGCATTGGAATCCAATTCATCAGATTGTAGCATATATCGAGCGGCCGTGAAAACAGCGGCTAATATACGCTTGTGAATAAGCCCGTAGGTTGTGTATATTTTTTAACATAACAAAACCTGGCCTTATAACAGACTTATTATATCCCTGTATTTGTTCCCTTTTTTAGAACATGTATGTTAGGCCGGCTGCACACGAACGGATTTGCATTGCAGAATTCATGGCAGGCGTCATTTACGATATCCGCTCGCAGAGGAAAAAACGCAGCATGCTCCATAATAGTGCGGATTCTGCACGGACGGTTTCCATTGAAGTCAGTGGGAGCCGTCCGACCAGCGGTCCTTCGGCAATTAACATTGTGGTTAGGTGGCGGGTACCCGTGTCATCGTGTGGGAAAAATAAACATTTGGAAAAAAAATCTGTACTGCGCATGACCGACAGCTCGCCATCCGACCATCCGCAGTACAGATAGTAAAGAAAGAAGATGCAATGGCCAGCCGGGGTCAGAGCCGGATTCTGCTGCGGCTCCCGTGCGCTCCATGTGAGGCCAGCCTTAAACTGATAACCGCACATTTCTAAACCTTTTCTGTTCGTTTTTACAATAAAAACCGCAAACGTTTCTCAATGTTTTGTAGCTGGACGCCTTCTTGTCCTTTAACCCTTTCCAATCCACTGTCTGATCTCTGAAGACATTATGATTTAAGGCTGTACAGCTTCGATGTTGGTAGACGTCCGTCGGGGTTCTCTTACTGTATATTGCCAGCCTCTCTGCTGTCGGAGCCTATCCAATGTGTCACCTCATGCAGTACTGGCTTTAGCCAGCAGATAGCGCCAATGTATAACGGCAGAAAAAAGAGTAAGCCCCCTAGGAAAACCAGGATACAAATTGGATTGGAAAGGGTTAAGGCATTTGATAAATAATGTGTACATTAAACGTAAAGAAGCTCGCAGCCGCACTTTTGCATACATTGTCTATTGGCTGTGATGTAAAAAAGTATACGTTTCCATACTTTTTTGTGGTTTGCTGTATGTTTCTATCACACAGATTGTCAGGGAGGCGACTAGTAGCCAGCGGTGTCACCACCGGACCGCTTCACCCATTATAGTCAATGGGCATGTCAAACAATATGCTTTAAAGCGGACATTCTGGAACATTTGTAACTTTTTCTGTGGATGACAGGTGATCATTAGATGATCGATGGGGACCGGCCACCCGGATCCTCGCTGATCAGCTGATTACCGAGGCTGTTGTCACTAGATCAGCACAGGAAGTAAAAAACGCTGACCATAGCAAGTGGAGTAATGGGCCTGCAATACCAACCCGAGCCACTGTGCGCTTCCTGTGCTGACCTAGTGACAGTGGGCACAGAAATCAGCTGATTGGCGGGGATCAGAGCAGCGGATTACCGCTGATCATCTATTGATGACCTGTCAGTCATTAACAGGAAAAACTAAAAACGTGTCGGAATCCCCCTTTAATACTTTCTTTGTATTACAGCCTACATGGAGGATAATTGGATGGATAGTAGAATCCTAATGTAAACGGCCCTTAGAAACGTAAAAAAAAAATTGCCCTTTTCTCACAAATGTGGTTACATTTTATATGAAAAAAAGATTTTGCATAATTGGTATTGTTGCATGCGTGAGGGATCAGTCAGACGGGAATTTTTTTGCTACGCATGTTCTTTGCATTTGCGATTCGCATCTATTAAAACTAATGCTTTTCAATGGCAGCGGCCACATGTCCAATTTTTTCATGCGCAATGCAAATTCTAGGACACCATATTTGAAAACGCAGCTATCTGCGTTCGCAAAGACTTTTCTCAAAAGCAGAGGACTTGCCATTGCCTACTATTGTGTTCTTTAAAACATGTCACACTGTGCGTTTTTTTCCGCGTGACGCACGCTTCGGTCACACAAATTTTTTTACGCACGCATTTTGCGCAAAAGAATGCACACAAACAACACCCGTCTGACTGAGCCCTCAGGCTGTATTTACACTGGTGATTTTCACCTGCGAGTTCTGCGCCTTGCGAGATGGACAGAACTCACACCCATTTTCAATGGGTTAATTTACATGAGCGTTTTTTTTTTACTCGCACCGATAGTGCGCGATTGAAGCATTGCAGGATGTCTTCTTTTTGGGCGATTCCATTGCAAGAATCACCCATTATTTCCTATGGGAGTCACAAAAACATCCGATACAATTAAGGCCTCTCTCACACAGACGCTTTTTACCGTAATTAACGCCGCCCAAATCGCAGTAGAACCCTCCCATTGAAATCAATGGGGCCTCGCAGCTATGCACTGGATCGCGGCGCTGGACGGCGATTTTCGAGTTGAGTCTGTTCTATATTTGTGCGTATACCGCACCTCATCACCCATCACAACGATGGGGTGCGCTAAAACACGCTGCTGGCCACAGGGAGCTGTGGCCAAAGGCGAAAGTCAAATTGCCACGCTTTGCGGCGTTTATGTGTGAGAGCGACCTGTGAATGCGTTATTTATCCCGAACGATGAACGTTGTGGGGAAAAAGAGGCCAAAATATTGTGCTTTGTTTATTCTGCATCCCAAAAACTAAAGTAATCAAAAAGTAGTTTGTACCACAAAACGACACGAATGGAACCCCCACGTTGTCCCACAAAAAACAACAACCCCCTCAGAGCGTTGTGAAGCAAAAAAGTTTTGGGCATAAGAACACAGTGACCCCAAAAGTAAATTATTTCTAAGGGAACCGTCGGCATGATTGTGCAGGTTGAGCGCGGAGTAGCCGCCGCCAGGACCATCGCAGAGCAGACCTTAGTAATGTTTATGAACTCGCCGTCACCCCGGTACTCGCTATTTTGTATTTCCCGCCTGATACTATAATTGAGTCCTGCAGCGCCTCTGAGCCCAGCCCTTCCACAACACCCCTCCCCCACGCTTTATTCTTCCCTTCCAATGGAAATCCTGCGCATCGAGCAATAGCTACAGAGCAAGCGCAAATGAGTAGTTCATATATATATATATATATATATATATAATATTGGCCAACCGAGCGCCGGGCAGTATAGGAAGTCAGCCAGGGTATAGGAGAGGACTAATGCATGGGAATCGCTTGGCATAGCGCCTGCACAAAAGCTAGCACACCCGTCCATCAGGGGTGTGCCTGGACCGGAGAGCTGAGAAAATCAGACTCTTTCCAGGTCATTTGTATAGAAGGCGGGAAAACTTTGGAAGATTATAACGGTACCGTTTCATGGTGCGGCTGAGTTCTCTCTATCAGCGCTATGACATCAGCAGCTTACATAGGCTTATAAAACTCGCTCACTGCTCCCTAAAATTAGAAAAAAAGCAAAAAAAAAAAAGACTGGCACAAATTGGTCGTGTCCGTGCCCAGCGCCGAAACAAAGTATTCCAAAGGGTATTTACTGGTCAGCAGGTGCCACATAAACATGGACCCCGACCTCCACAGTCCACTGCAGCTTTTCATATGCAAACACCATATGAAGTCAAAATACTAATGATCGCCTGTCTGGGAGTGACTGAGTGACTGTGTGAGTTACATGTGATGATGTCACCGTCATGTGATCAGTCACTTGGGCTCTGAGCTCTGCCCCTGATCACAAAACGGTGATGTCATCACAGGTCCTTCCCCCCTGTGCACTGAATGAGGGATTGCAGTTGGACTACATCCCCACAAACCCCAGCAGCCTCAGTTGCTATGGATACAGCAGTACTCAGTCTAGCAGTTTGTAGCTGGTTGTGAGACAGCTGGACACCTGTGTGGAGACTCCAATAAACGACACCTCACAAATGTACACATACAGCTGGCAGTACATATTGACCAGCAACATTGAAGCATCATCCTTCACCCCTATCTTCACATCTCCTGAATGTGATATCATGTCATCTCAAGTGCTAATGCCGCCAACACCAGTCCAGCCTTCATCTAATCGTCAACCGTTGTCCAGTGTTGGAACAAACTGTCGCTGTCGAACAAACATGTTACCACAGAGGGTTCAGCCCCACTCTGAAGCTAATGCAGCTTACATGACACAGCGACAATTTCACCTCAGTGAGCAGCTCACATGCGAAAGCTACGAGCGAACATGTCTCCTCAGCGAGCTGCTGAAGTTTGTAAATCTCGTGCAGCTCACAGAAATACTTTGACCAACTCCAATCCGTTTCACTAGATTATATTAGTAAGTGATGCATTGCGCCACCAAAAACACTGGTTCTAGTTACTATATATGCGCTGAGGTGACAGTTTTTGTTACTGTATGTACATGCCTTGCACCACATTTATAATGTGCCTTAGGCCTCCGTCACACAACCGTTTTTACATTCACCTGTACGCACCGTATATACGCATGAATAAAGATTTGCCGCGATCGAGTCCCAAACTTCAGCTGTTTATTTTCAGCCAATCACACAGGCGGCTGCTGCGTATAGGCAAGAAAATACACAGAAGTGATGAAAACCATCAATCGCTGTAAAATGCTCGGAATGACAAATAATGGTTAAAATGGTCCTTCTGTGTTCTTTTTCCAGCGTTGTACGCACGGTAACTCCCCCCCCCCCCCCTCCTTTATCCAGATTCCATTGAAGTCTATGGGAGTTTCCTCCATATTTTGGCAAAAGATAGGGCAAGGCCTGATTTACAATGTATGTCTCCGCTCTGTTTTGAGTGCAAAACAGTCTCAAATTTCTGTGTGAACATTTATTTAGATCAAGAGGAAGGTGTCCCCCCCCCCCCCCCCCCGCATCTGTATGTTATAATCATGTGCCGTCCAAACTAGTTTCATTCAATAGCCTGACGAAGAGGGCGAGATATCCCTGAAAGTTGGCTGTAACATTATGCATTTTTGTTAGCCATTAAAAGCTATCATATCTACAAGAATACTTGGTTTCTCTCACTGAGAACAATCGCACATGGTTACAAATGTAGCAAGTTAAAAACTGTGTTAAGATTCAGTATCTTTGATTAGATCTGTGTCAGGGTGGCCATGTACACTAGACAGGTGTCTGCTGACCATTGGTATGGCTGTAGGCTTTTTCGCTCAACAGTCTCCATACACAGTTGGACAGGCGTTCATAGTTAATGAATGCAGAATGGGGAGAATGCCGCTACCAGACCCCTCTATCCTTCTCTGCTCCTGATCTCTGCTGTCCTCCCCAGACTCCTCTACCCCCTACAGACCTCTCTGTTCCCATCCAGACTCCTCTATCCCTTTCCAGACTCCTCTGTCCCCTCAGAAATCTATTTTCCCATCTAGACTCCTCTGTCCCACAGCCCAGACTTATCTGTCCTCTTTGAGATCCCTCTGTCTACCTCCAGACTCCTCAGTTTCTGTCCAGACACTTCAGCTTCCCCCTAGGTTCCTCTATCTCCCTCCAAACATCTCTGACCCCCTCCAGACTCATCTGTCCCCCTCTAGATGTCTCTGTCCCCTCTAGACTCTTATGTCCTTCTTTAGATTTCTCTGTCCTCCAGAATCTCTAGTCCACTCTGTCCTGTCTGGATTCCCCTGTCCTCCTTCAAACTCCACTGTCCACCTCCCACCAACTCTGTCTCCTTTAAAATCTTCTGTCACTTCCATACACCAATATCCCCTACAGACACCTCTATCTCCTTTAGACACCTCCTTACCCTTAAGACCCCTGTGTCCCCTTCCAGGCCCGCTGTCCTCTCTGGACTCCTCTTTACTCGCCAGGCATCTCTGTCCTCTATTCCAGCCTCCACTGTCCAACTCCAAACCCTTCTCTCCTTTCCAGACTCCATTGTCTCCCTCAAGATCCCTGTCCCCTCCAGACTGCTCTGTCCTCCTCCAGAACCCTATATGAACTCCAGACATCTCTGTTCTTTACACCAGATTCTATCTGCCACCAGACCCCTCTCTCCCTTCCAGAATCCTTTACCCCCCTCTCAACATGCATTTGTCCTCCTCAAGTCCCCTCTGTCCTTCTGCATACTTCTCTATCACCCCCAGATCTCTCTGTCCCTTTCCATCATTCTTTCTCCAGACACCTCCATCCCTGTGCAGGTCCACACTCCTCTATCTTTCTCTAGACTCCTCTGTCTCCCTCCAAACTCTTCTGTCCCCCCGCAGACTGTTCTGTCCTCCTATAGTCCTCTCTGTAACCTCCACCTCCTTAGTCCCCTCCTGACCCGCTGCATGTAATGTCCATGCTCTTCGCATTGAACAATCTTGCACGCTGTGCTGTATGTAACGTCCCTGCACACTGCGTAGAATATCCCTGCCCAATGCACTGCCTATGTCCGTCCACGCTCTGCGGCCTGCACACTGAAAATAAGTCCCTGTTCACTGCTCTGCATATAACATTCCTGCCCACTGCACTGCATATGTCCGTGCATGCTGTGCTACTTGGATAATGCATATATTCCGCTATGCTACATATAACATCTCTGTATACTGCGCTTTATATAACGTCGCTACCCAGTGCGTATAATGTCCCTGCCTGCTGCATATAAAGACCATGCATGTATAACATCCTTGCCCGTTGCATATAAGGCCCCTTTCACACGGCGACCTATGCGCACAAAAATCACGCGCGTAATAACTTTGCAGCTATTAGAACCAATGGGAGCGTTCAGATGAAGGAATTTTACATGCCCAAAAACCATCTGACCGCTCCCATAGGAATCCATTGGTTCCAATAGCCGCAATTTTTTTACACGCGTGATTTTTGCGCACGTAAGTCTGAAAGAGCCCTAAAGTCCTTAATGGGCACGGCCATCCATATAACACCCTTGCCCGCTGCGTATAAACACCATGCACACTGCACCATGGACAGATATAGCTGGGTGATAGCTGGCAGTTGTAGTCACACCCTGGTCCCCACTGCGCTCAGGCTCTGTGTCTCTGGCACAGAGAGGGTTAAGCCGGATTTCGGGGCCAGGGGGGCGGAGGGCGCATTGTGCCTGGAATAAAAGGGACATTTATCATCCCATTAGCGCTCCCCATACATGAAAGGGAAATGAATCACCGCTGCAGCAGCCGTCAGCACCGTCACCCGTGTGAATGCGGCGCCCGGCGCGGCCTTTATCTGCTCGGGGGGAGTCGGGCGCACTCAGCGGTGATTAAGCGCCCAACGTGCGGATCCTGACAGCGCCGGTGACGGACGGAGAGTAATTAATACCTAGAATAAATGATCGTCCTCCTGCGCCGGAGATAACACCCCCTGCCGGGTAATTAGGAGCTCATCATCATTACCTGGAGGATGAAGATTTTACTTCTCTGTACATAGTCATCCTCCATCACCCAACTGCAAACTGCGCTCTACACCCGGCGCTGTGCAAACTCTACACCCGGCGCTGTGCAAACTCTACACCCGGCGCTGTGCAAACTCTACACCCGGCGCTGTGCAAAGTCTACTCTACACCAGGCGCTGTGCAAACTCTACACCCGGCGCTGTGCAAACTCTACACCCGGCGCTGTGCAAACTCTACACCCGGCGCTGTGCAAAGTCTACTCTACACCACACGCTGTGCAAACTCTACACCCGGCGCTGTGCAAACTCTACACCCGGCGCTGTGCAAACTCTACACCCGGCGCTGTGCAAAGTCTACTCTACACCACACGCTGTGCAAACTCTACACCCGGCGCTGTGCAAACTCTACACCCGGCGCTGTGCAAACTCTACACCCGGCGCTGTGCAAAGTCTACTCTACACCCGGCGCTGCGCAAAATCTACACCCGGCGCTGTGCAAACTCTACTCTAGATGTACAAACTTTACTCTCTACACCCGACACTGCAAATTCCACTCTCTACACCCTGCCCGGGGCAAACTCCACTCTACACCCGGCGCTGTGCAAACTCCTCTGCATACAACCGGCACCTGTCTATCTATCTATCTATCTATCTATCTATCTATCTATCTATCTATCTATCTATCTATCTATCTGTCTATCTATCTATCTCATATCTATCTGTCTGTCTATCTATCTCATATCTATCATCTATCTATCTATCTATCTCATATCTATCTATCTCCTATCTATCTATCTCATATCTATCTATCTATCTATCTCATATCTATCTATCTATCTATCCCATATCTATCTATCTATCTATCTATCTCATATCTATCTATCTATCTATCTATCTATCTATCTATCTATCTATCTATCTATCTATCTCATATCTATCTATCTATCTATCTCATATCTCTCTATCCATCTATCTATCTGTCTAATATCTATCTATCTATCTCATATCTATCTATCTATCTATCTCCTATCTATCTATCTCCTATCTATCTATCTCATATCTATCTATCTATCTCATATCTATCTATCTATCTATCCCATATCTATCTATCTATCTATCTCATATCTATCTAGCTATCTATCACATATCTATCTATCTATCTATCTATCTATCTCATATCTATCTATCTATCTATCACATATCTATCTATCTCATATCTATCTATCTATCTATCTCATATCTATCTGTCTATCTATCTATCTCATATCTCCTATCTATCTATCTCATATCTATCTAGCTAGCTAGCTAGCTAGCTATCACATATCTATCTATCTATCTATCTATCTCATATCTATCTATCTATCACATATCTATCTATCTATCTATCTCATATCTATCTATCTATCTCATATCTATCTATCTATCACATATCTATCTATCTATCTATCTCATATCTATCTATCTATCTCATATCTATCTATCTATCTCATATCTATCTATCTATCACATATCTATCTATCTATTTTATCCGTTCTATCTATCCTCTCATCCATAACCTAATATCACTTATATTTGAAGAGACTAGTACTCATTACATGGTGATATGGCGCCTGTCAGGGTGGGAGGATATATTATGTGGTATATTTATATGTATTATTACAGGATACATTATGTGGTTTATTATATATTTGACAGCAAGTGATCAGTCAGCTCTTCAAGTTGATGTTGAAAGCAAGGAAAATGGGCAAGTGTAAGAGTCTGTTCACACAGCAGAATCCAGCACAGATCTTCCACCTGGAATTCAACAGGGAGGAAATCTCGCAGAAATCTTGTGAAATGTCCGCAGCGGTACCGCACGGAAATTCAACGAGATTTCCGCAGCAGAAATGCTGCTTCCTAATGCGCTCCCTTTGGCGCTGATTTGATTAAGCTTTTCCGCCTGTATTCCGCTGCGGAAATCTTTCCCCACAGAGAGAAGTGAGCCCTCAGCAGGAACAGCGATACAATTGACATGTCGCGGATTCGAATTCCGCGCGGCTTATCCTCCGTGGACTGTTGGCAGGGTGTTAACGGGATTTTGGCAAATCTCGTCCTCTATCTGCTTAGTCCGAGCGTTAAAAATGCCTGCGGAATTTACATGGGGAAATCCTGCACGGAAATTTTGTGGCGATTCCTTCTCCTTCCCCGTGTGAACCGAGCCTGCGGGCTTCAATAGACGAACGTATGCGCAGGTACGCTTGCTGCAACAGAGCGTATTTGTGCATGAACAAGGTTTGGAGATGGCAATACTCAGACTGTTACGCCCGTGCCAGCGATTAGTAATGTAATTTGGGCGCTCGATATGCCAGTTCGTGATGCTGCTCTTCCGTGGAATAGAAGGGCTACTTAAACCCAAATCAGCGCCAGCTGTCCTCTTGCCCCTGCGTTGTACCCAGGGTAACTCCCTCCCCCTTGATTTTTTCAACGTGCCTTAGACTTCTATGGCAGCTTTCTGCGTAACACGCAGAAGGATGGGGCATGACCTATCTTTTCTCATGCGCAGGAATTGCGCAAGCCAAGCACACTCATGAGAATAAAATCCACTGAAATCAATGGGCGCTTCATCACATCGCAGGCGAGAGTTTCACGCACGCAAAAATGTGCGCAAATACGTTCGTCTGTTTAAGTCCTAAAAACCACTGCAGAGATCCGCAGCGAGGGGGTTCTGCGCGGTTATACAATTGTATACCCACAGATCCTTCCCAATTGGCAAATCCACAGCTTTATATCTGCACATGGACTTCAAAATCTGCCTGCGGGGAAAGTCTGCGCCATAAAGACTACAGAGCGGATTCCCAATGAAAGTAATGAGATGCGGATTTGCTGTGGAATTAGCACAGATTCCGCGCCAATTACATGGCTAAATTCCGCTGTGTGAACATACGCTAAAGATCTAAGGAACCGTGATAAGGGCCAGATTGTGATGGGCAGATAACGGGGTCAGAGCATCTCCAGAATGGCCAGTCTTGGGGGGGTGTTCCCGGTCTGTAGTGGTTAGTATCTACCAAAAGTAGTCCAAAGAAGGACAGCCAATGACTGTCGATAGAGTCTGGGTATGAAAGGCTCCTGGATGTGTGAGGAGTGAAGGTCGTCCGTCGGGTCCGATCCCACATAAGAGCAACTGAGGAGACATTACACTATGGGAAGGAGATCTCAATCCAATGAAGTGGGAAGTGCAGGAAAAACAATTCTGATCAATGGAGGCCGTATCTCATGACTTCGGCTGACAGTTTCCCTGAGGCTGGGTTCACACAAAACGGATTTGCCACGGAAATTCCGTGCAAAATTTATGCGCGGCAAATCCACCCACGGCTCCTAATCGCAGGATTAGCCCGCGATGTGGACGAGATTGTCGTCCACATGGGACGGCCAGTCTGTCGTGGCAAAGCCAGTGGAATCGGTGATGCGGCACGGAATTGACAGCCGCAGCATGTCAATTCTTTTATTTTTCCGTTGCGGTTCACTCCTCTCTATGGGGCGAGAGAGCCGCAACGGAATGCCGGCAGCTGAACTGCTCTAAAACCCGCGGCTCTCCCACGGAAATCTCGCAGCTTTTCGGTGTGGCCAACCCGCGGGAATTCCGTCTTGTGGGAACCAAGCCTTAGTGTGCTATACCGGAGGACAACGGATGCCAGAACTGATCACTTTGTTTCTGGTGTATCAGCTGTGACGCAGGATATCTCTCTGTGCTGGAGGGAAACATTTGGCGGTTTTGTCCCATTTAGGTATAAAACAACTGGCCAGACACAAGTGATACGGCAATCCAGCAGCACTCAGGGACCTTCACATGGGTGGAATTGCAAAAAACCCGCAACCACAGTGCAAGCCACTATAACGGCGAATTAGTGGAATTAGTTCCATATGTTCTATTTCTCTGTGAGAATGCCCAGGTAAATAGTACATGCTGCGTATATTTTGCGCGACAGAATTGCGCGTGCAGAACACGAGCTTGTGAACAAGACCATTAAATTCAATGGGTTCTATCCGCTACGTATCACATGCACAAATTATGCGTCCACAAGTACGGCTGTGTGCATCGGCCTTATGGGGTGCGATCACACATCATGGAAGCTGCGGATCCGCACCATTAGTGCTGAGTCTGACTCGGGTTCAACTGTGAATCGGCAGCTGATTTCCGTCTATAATGTCCAGTGAGTATGAGCTGCAGCTATAGTGGGTGGGAGCAGCGACTCGGGGCAAGGCAAATATTTAGCAGATTCCCATCCCTTTCTTCAGGAAGGTCAGTCAGGTGATGCAGAAGGGCGCTCAGTAGTGGTGCCGGGTGTTGTAGCGAGGGGCGCTCTTCCTGCAGGGATTTGCTAAGTATCTTTTACTTACTCTTGAGTTGCTGCTCCAACTCGCTGTAGCTAAAATGCAGAAATCAGCTGCGGATCTGCAGCAGAATCCAACTCAAACC
Organism: Eleutherodactylus coqui; assembly: GCA_035609135.1. Taxonomy (NCBI): domain Eukaryota; kingdom Metazoa; phylum Chordata; class Amphibia; order Anura; family Eleutherodactylidae; genus Eleutherodactylus; species Eleutherodactylus coqui. The sequence continues at coordinate 26,051,475 of CM069412.1, read as the reverse complement.
CGCACCAGTGATGCAGATTTGGCTCGGGTTTTGATGCAGAAATGCTGCAGGCTTGGGTGCGGATCCACAGCATTTCCGCTAAGTGTGAACCTACCCTAATGGCGTGTTTCTGCATCAAAAACCGTGCCAGATCTGCAGCACATCAGGGGATGTTCACACGTAGCGGAAAATCCGCAGCAACATCTCCAGCCTTTTTGTATAAAAAAACGCATCAAAATCCACCCATTTGTGCAGCTGTTGACTTGCATTCGGCTGCGGTTCAGCAGCTAATTGCAGCTTGCACATAAGAGCGCTCCTCTCACATCCAAATGCCGCCATCAGGCAACCGCTGCTGAGAGCCGCTGCCACCACTCAGGTGATGCGGAAGCGGGTGGCCCGTTACTACGGTAGCTGAAAGATGGTGGATTTTGATGCGGAAATGCTGCCGATTTTGTGGTGGATTTTCTGCAGCCTATGAAAATAAGCTTAGGTCGGCTTTATGCAGGCGTATGCGTATTTGCGTGCGCCTGAGCGCTGTATTATTGCGGAATGAACAATACTTTTTTGTGCGCTCATCTGTGTGTTTTACTGTACTTTTTGCACCTGCAGGGCGTTTCATTTGCACACCGATTGAAATGGCTAATTAGTCTGAAGGAGTGCCAGATGTGTTCTCTTTGCTGCATAGTTACGCAGTACTTCACGCATCTCTCTCCGGGGTGCGCAAATACACCAAAAATAGAGCATGTTCTGTTTTTTCGTCTGACCGATATGCTCACGCAGAATGCGGCAATGCAAACTGACCCATTGAAATCAATGGGTTTATTCTCTACGCATTACACCCGTGTGAAGGTGCCCGCGGGGTGCTTCACAAATAGCTGTTTTGTTGCAGATCTGCAGAAGATTTCATCCTTTCAATTGCATTCAAAATGCGAATCTGCAGCAGATCCGCACCAAAATCCGCAGTGAATCTGCGATGTGTGGACGCACCCTTAATTGGGTGGATGTTGGTCTGGATTTCCACAAGTCCGGTGGCTCTTGCACCCGATACCACAGGACACGGCAGTGGTCTTGTAGGGTCCGGGCATTCTGGTCTGGGGGAACTGTCACACGGGACGAGTTATTCAGTGCGGACCTTTCTGCATCCCAATGTTATCCCTGTGAGGCCTGAATTCCGCACCTGTTAAAATCAGCGCGTTTTTACGCCAAAACCGCAAAATTTAATTCCGCAGAGGAAAACCTTCCTGCTGCAGCGTTAGGCTCCATTCACACGGGGCGCTTTGGTTGCCATTAAAACGACACCAGAAAGTGCGTCAATAAAGCCTTGTGTGTTTGTGAGTTCTAGTATAATGTGGCAAAAAACGGACACAGTCTTTAAAATGCACTTTTTGGTACAGTTTTAATTGCAACCGAACTGCCCTATGTGAATGAAGCCTTAGGGCTCTTTCACATGGGCGCATATACTGCGCGTTTTCACGCGCGGCCATATATACGCTACTGATGTGAAGCATTGGTTTCCAATGCATCCGTTCACACGAGCGAATATACGGCGCGTAAAAACGTGGAATTGTGAAAAATGGAACATCTGCAACCAAAATACGTGCTGACACATATACATTGCGCAAAAAGATAGTTCTGGAACTATCTTTTGGCCAATATACGCCGGTGGGTCCCATAGACTCTTATGGGAGCAGGGGAAAAAAGGGAGGGGGCCTTTCCCCAGAAAGCTTGCAGGTGCCTTTATGGGGACATAAGAAGTCAATTCAGAGGATGTAAGGTAAGCCAAGCGAGTTTTCCGGGGTGCAACATATTTTTCCACTAAAAACCACGCTCACGGTTGTGTGAATGGGTGGGTAAATGCTAATTACCCTGGCAAAAAAAAGTCCTTTCACGCATTTTTTTACCGCCAGCGATAAAACATAAAAACGCCTGCGCCCGTGTGAAGGGGCCCTTATGGACGTCTTGTGGAATTGTTGTTGCAGATACAGGAGATGTAATTCCACAATTAAGGTCAATGTAAAAAAACTGAAGAAATTGCGCAAGACGTTTTGCAGAACGCATTCTGCAGTTGGAAACGCAACAAAATGCGCAGTAACGGTGGCTTCAGACGACCATATTTGCGTGCGTAAAATATACAGGCACAGAGAGTGGAAGCCATTGATGTCATTGGGTTCGCTCTCATGAATGTTTTTTTTTTTAATTGTTTGTGCTTTTTCTTTTTTTGTATATTGCGCTACAAACGCCCCATAGAAGTCTATGGGAGGCGTGTAATAACGGCGAAAATGCGCAATAAGCTGAGCGATTCCATAATAAACGGAACCCATCGGGACCTCAGTAGGCTGAATGGCTTCATGGATGAGGTGTGAACAGGCCCTGCTGGTGCCAGAAGTACAGTACTGTGCGCCGATACGCACAAATCTACCTTGTGCTTGTGTGAAGCCGCCCTAAGGGCTTCCTCAAATGGGCGCATGTGCGAATACGCTCGCCGCTACTGAGTGTATTTGCGCATGAACCAGTCCAAAGTCTTTTTTTACCATTGCTACTGCGCACCGAAAAACAAAAGCAGAAAAATGGGGCAGACCAATCTTTTCTCGCACGTATAACGGCTATGTGCGGGAAAGATAGGGCGTGTTTAGTAATATCGTGCGAGAATCACACTAGCGAAAACGAAACCATTGAAATTACCCTTTTTGGCGTGATTTTCACGCCTATAAAATGTTGCGCAATTTTGGTCATCAGTTTAAACCCTAATTGACAAAATCGTCATTTGTGCTGCAGACAATGCCGTCCTGTGTGAGGGGTCCCCGGGGGTCCCTGGGTATTGTGCCGCAGTTCTGGCATGCAGTGCTGGGCTTCTGATGGTCAGTGATGCCTTCTTGGATGCTCTTTAGGACCTTCCGATGTGTATTTCTGGGATGACATCGTTATCGGATCACAACGATAATGAACACAGTCGGGACTGTAATCGCGATACTGCTATACAGGACAATGGAGGAGGAGGTACCTACACATATCTCACGGTATATGAGCGATGTTATATGTTAGGAATATACTTTTATATTAATATGAGGAGCCGATCTATATATTGCTTCAGGAGCCGACAATACACGGGAGCAAGTAACACCCCCGGCGGACATTGTCGGGCTCCTCTGTGGAGGGTTCTGCATATATATCCCCGGGGAGCGGGTGTGAATGTATGGGATACGATGTATGTAGGCCACCCGAGTCTTCGCTCCAAAGGCCAACCCGTGTAAGCAAGCATGCAGTATGTGTGTATGTAATATATATATATATATATATATATATATATATATATATATATATATATATATATATATATATATATATAAAATCCCCTATAATAGTAATTATGTGACGTTGTGTATAGGTTGCCCTGATCTGCACCACACTATATTTATGGCCTAGTAGTGTACTGATTATAAGACATCAGATAACCATGTGTGATAACGTGTATCTGCGGTACACAGCAGCAGTCAGTGGAGCCTGGTGGATACTAACACTTTGACGAGGAGGCTGTGATCTGTTCTCGCTGCTTACGAAGGGAACGCTGGTGTGTGTACCCTGGATGGATGGATGGATGGATGGGTGGATGGATGGATGGATGGATGGGTGGATGGGTGGACGGACGCATAATAATGTTTTATACAGGATGCTTCTATAGAGTACTATATAAAGTGTTATTATTAATAGTATGAAATGTTATGCACAGAGTTCGGTAGTATCGGTACTTATAGATAGTTACAGTCTGAACAGTATTGTTTTATGTATGTAGTCGCATTTATAGTACACAGCATATCGGTATTACATGATGCATTGTTAGTATTACCCGTGCATAGAGCAGTATCAGTATAGTACAAGTATCATGCACGGTAGGATGAGTACTTCAGTATCGCTAAAGTTATTACATGTTCTAAACAGAATAATAGTAGTAGTATATCAGGTTCCAGTTTATAATACGTTATACACCGTGTGATATGAGTAGATTTATATGTTCTTCACGGTTGTGTAATATACAGCGTTATATGTAGAGTGCTACTAGTATTTTGTTCTATACGGTTATTATCAGTAGTACCGTATATGTTGTGTGTAGACTGTTTTATAATAGCATATTTTATATACAGATCATGATTCATATCATTATGTTATATGCCAAGCGTCATTAGTGGTATTATTTGTTTTATACCGACTGGTATTATGAGTAGTGTTATATGTTATACAAAGAGTGGTATTATTAGTATTACCGTATATACAAAGTGGTATTATTAGTAATGTTATATGTTATACATAGAGTGATATTAGTAGTATTATAATATACAGACGGGTATTATATGTTATATATAGAATGGTATTTTAATATTATATGTTATACATAGAATGGTATTAGTTGTGTTATATACAGAGTGGTAATATAAGTAGTATTGTATGTTATATTAAGAGTGGTATTATATGTTCTATACAGAGTGGTATTAGTAGTGTTATATGTAATATACCGAATGGTATCATATGTTCTGGCAGAGTCGTATTATATGTTATATAACGAGTGCTATTAGTAGTATTATATGTTATGTACCGAATGGTATTAGTGGTGTTATATTAGGGCTGGTATTACATGTCATATACCGAGTGGTATTAGTATTATATCGGCAATGTCATATGTTATGCAGTATTATAGTATTATATTGATGTACAGAGTGGTATTATTTGTCATGTATTGTTCACAATGATATTTGGGTCTCGTGATTAGACATTGCATGTTATATATATAATGGGGATACATGACGTCACCGTTATTATTGTTTAGTAGTGCAGCCCATGTTGTGTGTTATGATATAGATATTTAGGGACACGACTATTTGGCGTCAGATCTCCGCGCTCCCATTGGGCAGTGACAGGACAGTCAGGCATATCCCAGGCTTCCTATTGGTCGCCCACACGTGCAGCTGCCTCACGTGCTTCCGGCTGAGGGGAAAAAGTCCCGAGAAGAAGGGAGAGGAGTCAGAGAGAGGAGAGCAGGGGCGCATCGAGGGGACGGATATTGGGGGCACTGAGGGCCACGATTATTAGGGGCCACTAAGGGCCACGGTATTAAGGTGCATTGAAGGCACGGGGCACTGGGGTTGGTGGGTGCCGGGTTGCATCAGGCTGCCGCCAGTACTAGTGATGAGGATTTGGGGGTTTTAGAGCAAAGAGTTAGGAGTGCCAGTCTAGGGACAGCGGGTGCTGACTCCTGCAGGGTCACCCAACTGGGGTGGGCTCCGGGGCTGGTTGGTGCCACAATGGAAGATCAGACAGAGCACAGTCCCGGAGCCCCCAGTGAAGCGGACAACGGGGTCTCCCCGCCACCCCTGCACCCAGGAGCGCCCCCACACCGGACCACCAACTTCTTCATAGACAATATTCTACGTCCAGATTTTGGCTGCAGGAAGGAGACCCCCGGGCGAGAGAACGTAAACCCCCTGCAAACCCGGCAGGGTAACCCCACGCCAAGCCCGGACTCTGATTCCACCTCTGAGAGCGACCCCAACCCTTCGCTAGTGCTGGTGGGAAACTCTGCGCCCCCCGCAAACAAATCCGACCCGCTGGTGTGGCCCGCCTGGGTGTACTGTACCCGCTACTCCGACCGACCGTCCTCAGGTGAGTGTCTGTAGAAAGGCTGCGCACCTACCGCTGTCAGAACTCACTGCTAGCCATATACATTATACAGTATACACGGGAATTACTGCCCTTACACATTATACAGGGATTACTGCCCCTATACAGTATAAATAGGAATGACTGCCCCTATACAGTATAAATAGGAATGACTGCCTTACACATTATACACAGGAATGACTGCCCCTATACAGTATAAATAGGAATGACTGCCCTTACACATTATACACAGGGAATCCTGCCCCTATACAGTATAAATAGGAAATATTGTCCTTACACATTATACACAGGAATGACTGCCCCTATACAGTATAAATAGGAATGACTGCCCCTATACAGTATAAATAGGAATGACTGCCCCTATACAGTATAAATAGGAATGACTGCCCCTATACAGTATAAATAGGAATGACTGCCCCTATACAGTATAAATAGGAATGACTGCCCTTACACATTACACACAGGAATGACTGCCCCTATACAGTATAAATAGGAATGACTGCCCTTACACATTATACACAGGGAATCCTGCCCCTATACAGTAGTAACAGGAATGACTGCCCCTATACAGTAGTAACAGGAATGACTGCCCCTATACAATATAAACTGGAATTTCTGCCCTATACAGTATAAATAGAAATTACTGTCCTTATACCTTATAAAGAGAATATACTGCTCCTTTACATTACAAACACTGATTACTACTCTTATACATTATAAACAGGAATTACTGCCCCTACATATTATATAATAAACACGAATAAATGTTGATATATATTATAAACGCATATTTCTTCCCCTATACACATTATAAAATTATAAAACATGGATCTGCCCCTATACAGTATAAATGGGAATGACTTCACTTATATAGTATAATTAGGAATTACTGCACCTATACATTTTAAACAGAAATTACTGCCCCTTTATATTTTAAACACTGATTACTGCCCTTATATATTATAAACAGGAATTACTGTCGATATACATTATAAACACGGATTTCTGCCCATATACTTAATAAACCCCGATTTCTACCCACATTTTTACAAACATCCCCGTCATTATAAATTCGGATAAATGCAGCATATATTCTAAACACCAATTTGTACCCCTATACATTATAGACACTGATCGCTTTGCATATACATTATAAAGCCCGATTCCTGCTCAGATTGTAGATTGATTTGCGCTGCCGCACACCGAAAGGCCGTGTAATATATAGTGCCGTGTAATATATAGTGCCGTGTAATATATAGTGCCGTGAAGTAAAGGGATCACTGGCTGTTTCTGTATTTGCCCGCCTGCTCCATGTGTGCTGTTTTACTCTATATACATTGTATACGGTGCTCTATGTATGCTGGGTGTTGTACTATGTATATATGGTGTACGGTGCTTTATGTACAGTATGCTGGGTGCTATACTGTATATACATAGTGTATGGTGCTTTATGTATGCTGGGTGTTATGCTGTATATACTTAGTATATAGTGCTCTATGTATGCTGGCTGGTTTCCTTTTTACACATGGTGCACAGTGATATATGTATACTGTGTGTTATACTATGTATATATGGTATACTATGCTTTATGTACAGTATACTAGGTGTTAGGCTGTATATACATGGTATACCATGCCCTGTTTATACAGGTTATTTTGTATATACTTGGTATACAGTGCTCTGTGTTTCATGGGTGTCATATTGTGTAATATATATATATATATATATATATATATATATATATATATATATATATATATATATATATATATATATATATATATATATACACACACACAAAATAACCTGTATAATTAGGGCACGGTATATATGGTGTACAGTGATCTGTGTATATTGATGTCGTACTGTACCCGTCCTATACGATAGAGTAGATCCTGGAGATCCTGTATCGCACACGCTTCTATTTGTGCAGTGTTTGTTGCATACATACTGCTTTTATTTAATGCCATTTTTCTATAATAGATTTTATCCTCCGGTACACAATATACAGTGATAGTGACAATATTAGTTCAGACACATACATATACAATACACGACGTGGCACCATGCGCTCCTATACTAATCATACACAAGATATAGACACAGGACATCCATAATAACGAGATTTCATTATGAGAAACATTCAATGCTGCGACATGGGTATTATACTGTAGATATCGTTACAGCGATAAATATGGATACACTTTTAGGTGAGGGATTGTAAATGATACATTGTATTCACGTACATATAAATATTACACTTCTGTTGTAGATATGCAGTATTTACGTTTTCTCTACACATATCTCGTAAACATCGATTTTTTTTCCATAGATATATACAATAAGTGAATTAATCCGGAGATATTTTGGGTTAGATACATTTGTGTTTGTCTCCATATTTTTCTACACATTGTTGTTATATTAATCATCGTCGATTTGGTGCTGGTAAAATCCCCCTGTTGGTTTTATAAGGCAGGCGCTATATATTCTACAAACTGCTAAAGGGAATACCGCCGCCATATTTATAAGGATTATTATTGTTATGTGCATCGCTGTTCTGTATTATGGTACAGTTGAGATCAATATTCTGGATTATGGTAATCTGAAGTCAGTATTCTGGATTATGGTGCAGTTGAGGTCAAAATTCTGCATCTAACGGGAATGTTCTGGATCACGGTATATCTGGGGTTATTGTTCTGGATTACGGTATATCTGGGGTTATTGTTCTGGATTATGGTATATCTGGGGTTATTGTTCTGGATTAAAATGTAGCTGAGGTCAGTGTTCTATTTTATGGTATAGCTGGGGTCACTGGTCTGGATTATGATTAGGTTATTGTTCTGGCTAATGGTACAGATGGGGTCAGTATTCTGGATTATGGTAAGAATGGGGTCAACTGGTCTGGATTATGGTATAGCTGGGTATAGCTCTGGATTATGGCAGAGTTGGAGTTGGTGGGAAAGTTTATGAGGAAAGTTAGTGATGTTGATTGACATGAATTAAGACGTCAGATGACACTTTTTCCCTTTGGAGAAGATTTCTTGTAATTTCTGTAGATGAAGAGACTCTTTAGTCTCTAGGGGATCTCCTCCCCCAGGCCTGACACCTCAGCTCATTCAGGGCCCTGCGTTATGCATATATTATCTGTATACACCGCTCTATTATATATTATATCCGTGTACACCGCTCCATTATACGTCTATATACACCACTCCATTATATATCTTTGTAAATCGCTTCATTATGTTATATTCGTATACAACGTTCCATCATATATCTGTATACACTGCTCTATTATGTTTTATCGGTATACACAGCTCCATTATATGTTATATCAGTATACACGGCTCTATTATATTTATATCTGCATACACCACTCTATTATTTGTTATATCCCTATACGCAGCTCCATTATATGTTCTATCAGTACAGACCACTGTATTTTAGATCTGTATATAAAGCTTCACTATGTTATATCCATATACACCACTCCATTATATGTTATATCCGCATAATCCACGCTGTTATAATTTATATCTGTATACACCACTCCATTTTATCTAATAACTATATAAATTGCTCCATTATATATTCTGTCCTTACACCCCTACATTACACCGTATTTGTATGCTCTGCTCCATTATCTGTTACATTCGTATACACCGCTATTTTATGTTATATATTTATACACTGCCCCATTATATATTTAGCTGTATGCATTGCTCCATTATATATCTGCGTACACCGCCCCATCATATTTTATATTTGTATACATCGCTCCATTATATATCTGCATACACCGCCCATTATTTTATATATTTGTATACATCGCCCTATTATATATCTGTATATACTGATCCATTATATTTTATATCTGTATACATCGCTCCATTATATATTATATCCTTATAGCCCGCTTTATTGTAGGTTATATCTCTACACATCTGCATCCACCGAGCCACGGTAGGTTATTTCAGCATGCACTGCTTTTTTATGTTATATCCGTATACACCGCTATATATTCTTGTAGACACCTCCACTACAATGTATATCATTAAACACCGCATCAGTATTATATGTGTTATATTTATAGATCGCTCCACTGTAGTTTATATCGTCATACACCGCTTCATTATTCGCTACATCGTTGCAGTTAAACCCAGTTTCAATCATTTCATGTTATATAGTTATACACCATTATACCTTATATAGTTCTATGTTACATCGTCATACACCTCTCCATTATATCCTGCTCCATTATATGATACTGTATCTTCATACATCGCTCTATTATTTGTTATATTGCTATACCCTTCTGCACTGCTATATCATTATACACCTCTTCAGTACACATTATCTCGGCATACACTTCTGCATTATATAGTTACCCATTGCTCCATTATAGTTTATATCCCCATAAACCGCTCCATTATATTATTACATACTGCTCCACTATATCATACCTATATACATTGCTGTATTATTCGATATATCGTTATACACTACTCCACTCACTGTTATATCCGTATACAAGTCTTCATTATATCTCCATATACCTCTACATTATATATAGTATCCATTGCCCCATTATAGTCTGTCATTATACACTGTTCCACCATATGCTATCTGTATACGCAGTTCTATTATTCGATATATCGTTGTACACTGCTCCATTGTTATATCCTTATGTTCCCTATACGTCCTTATATCCTTAACATAATGAAGAGGTGTATATGATAATTACTGTACACCGCTTTATTATATCTAACATCTTTATGCACTGTGTCATTATATGTTATGTAGTTACCCACTGCTCCATTATCGCTTATATAGTTATACATGCTCCATTGTATGCTATCTGTATGCAGAGTTGTGCTATGCGATATATCGTTATTCAGGCACCATAGCTTATGTCGCACTATATGTCACATCCTATACACTTCTCTATAATGTTATGTCCTTACACATTGCACCATTATATGTTAAAGCTGAGTTACTGACTACTCCATTGTTATATCGGTGCACACAGCTCCACTATATGATATCTGTATACGGAGCTGTCATTCGTTATATCGGTATATAGTACTGTATTATATTGTATTATATTTTTATAAACTGCCTCACTATATGCTATCTGTATACACATAGTTAATTTCGTTATACACTGCTCTACTGTGTGACATCGGTATTTCTGTATACTCCCCTCCATTATATATCTGTTTACAGCAGCTCCGTGATATCTTATATCTGTACACGGCTCCAGTACGTATTTTCTATATACCGTTTAAAATATAACTGTATACATAGACTCCTAACAACCATTGTAAACACTATTATATGAAATATTATTGTGGAATTATTATTTAAATGTTTATCTCGGTTAATATCGGTGCCAAGTGCAGTTAATATTACTATTATTATTTGCGGCAGTGCCCCATAATTGTTGGTACGTTCTGATAATATTCTGCGACACATTGTAGCGGATTGTACCGAGTAATCGGTGATAGTTGTGTTAACACCCAGTGATACATTGTAGCGGATTATACTTGTGCTGCTGTACATTGTCATAGCACCTGCTGATACATTATAGCTGACTGTTCCCAGTAATCGGCGATGCTTTGTGTTAACACCCGGTGATACAGTGTAGCAAATTGTAATCGGCGATACATTAAAATGACACGGTGATACATTGTAGCGGTTTTGTGTCCCAGAAATGGTGAACGGAAATGATTTCTTGTGAAATTCCCGGGATCCGGGTACGGTAATCATTGTAATCAGTGGTGCTTCTGCAGCGGCGATCCTGATAGGAGTGTATGCAGATTTATATGATTATATTATATACTCCTTCCTACATAATAACATTCACAACGAATCCGCCCCTCCCCCACATTATAAATGACAGACAGTAATCCCCGCTCATAGGAAGTGTGCTGCAGTTATGAGATCACAACCAGCGGGTGACATCAAAAATAACCATTATAGTGATCCAATTTTCAGTGTACGGGATGATACTAACGCTGTAACCCCCTAAATCAGTGCCCCCTTCCTCTGTCTATTTGCAATCCCATTTTATCACTGCCCCCCCTTATTTGCAGGCCCGCTCTTATTAGTGTCCGCCTTTTGCAGCTTCCCTCATATCAGTGTTCCCCATTTATTGGCAGCTCCGCTCTTACTTGCAAACCCTCCTACTTGCAGCTCCCCTTTTATCAGTGTCCCCCTCTTATTGCCCTCCTATTAGTTATCCCCTTGCAGGTGCCACTTTTTGCACTTCCCCTCCTAACAATGTTCCCCTTCTTATTTGCAGCCTCTTGTTAGCGGTGTCCCTCTCTTATTTGCAGACCCCTTTTATTTTTGCAGGTCCCCTCTTCTTGCTGGTAGCCACCCCACTCCCCCGCTTCTTTGCAGCACCCTCTTATAAGTGTCCCTCTATTTGCCGGTCCCCTCTTCTTATTTTCAGCCCAACTTTTATATGCATGTCCCCTCATCTTCTTATCAGTGGTCCCCTCTTTTGCATCCCCCCCTCCTCATAGTCCCCTTTTCTTATTTGCAGCCCTGATCTTATTTATAGTCCCCTCCTTTTCAATGCATATATCCTCTTCTTGTTGGCAGCCCCGCTCTAATTTGCAGCCCCTTATTAGTTTCCTCCTTTTTGCAACCCTCCTTTTATATATGGGTCCCATTTTCTTGTTGGCAGCCCCATCTTATTTGCAGGTGCCCTATTCTTATTGCAGCACCACTTTTATACGTAGGTCCCATATTCTTGTTGGTAGTCCCCTCTTATTTGCAGGTGCCCTCTTCTTATTTACAGCCCCATTTTTATTTGCAAGTCCCATCTTCTTATTGGCAGCCCCCTCCTATATGCAGCCTCTTATTATCAGGGTCCCTGTCTTATTTGTAGCCTCCTTATAAATGCAGTTCCCTCTTCTTGTTAGCAGCCCCTTTTTATCAGTGTTCCTCTCTTATTTTCACCCCACTTTTATAGTCCCCCACTCTTATTTTAGCCCCCCTTTGATATGCATCCCCTCTTCTTGTTGGCAGCTCCGCTCTAATTTGCAGCCCCTCTTTATGAGGACCCCCCTCTTCTTTGCAGCCCTCCTTCTATATGCAGACCCCCTATTCTCGTTGGCAGCCCCCTCTTACAGTGCCCCCCTCTTCGTGGAACAGCCCTCCTTCTATATGCAGATCCCCTATTCTCGTTGGCAGCCCCCTCTTACAGTGCCCCCCTCTTCTTTGCAGCCCTCCTTCTATATGCAGATCCCCTATTTTTGTTGGCAGCCCCCTCTTACAGTGCCCCCTCTTCTTTGCAGCCCTCCTTCTATATGCAGATCCCCTATTTTATGTTGGCAGCCCCCTCTTACAGTGCCCCCCTCTTCTTTGCAGCCCTCCTTCTATATGCAGATCCCCTATTTCTGTTGGCAGACCCCTCTTACAGTGTCCCCCTCTTCTTTGCAGGTCCCCGCACTCGGAAGCTGAAGAAGAAGAAGAGTGAGAAGGAGGATAAGCGGCCCCGCACGGCCTTCACTGCGGAGCAGCTGCAGCGACTCAAGGCCGAGTTCCAGGCTAATCGTTACATCACGGAGCAGCGGCGCCAGACCTTGGCCCAAGAGCTCAACCTCAACGAGTCCCAGATCAAGATCTGGTTCCAGAACAAGCGGGCCAAGATCAAGAAGGCGAGCGGGCTAAAGAACGGGCTGGCGCTGCACCTGATGGCGCAGGGTCTGTACAACCACTCCACGACCACCGTGCAGGACAAGGAAGAGAGCGACTAGGGGACTACGGGGAGGGAGGGGGCGGCACAGTGTATCACCGGCCCTCAGGGGGCGCAGAACTGTCCTTTCAAGCCAAAGATTTTATTATGATGATGATGATGATGAGGCCGCACCCGAGCCCCGTGCCGGGCGCTCACCCGAGGCTGTAATTTATTTTATAATAAAGCGAATATTCCACGACATCCTCTCCGGCTCTCACTGTTCTGCCCGGGGATGGGGGGCAGTCATCAGTCCACACACCCGCCGGAGCCCTAAAGGGGTGCAGAGTGAGGGGGTGACCGGGGAGCGCAAGGTGGGGGGAATGGCCGATTCTGCAGACTACTCGCACACCGGCTGCGTCTTCTTCCTTTTCTTGCATTCCGTCTTGTGCTTCTTTTGTTGTCATCTTCTTGCGGTTTCTTGCTTGTTTTGCCTCTTGCAAGCTTTGTATTATGTAAGGAGTTTGTACATTTTCCAGGATTGTCAGGGTTCCTGGATTACATTGAAGATTGATGAGACTTCTGCACGAAATATATTCACTTATGTCAGTATAATATCGGAGCAGTGAAATAATAAGGAATTGTGTTAGCAATAGATATATTAACCAGCTAATAATACCGAGATGTGTAATAGTAGATAGAACAATCGGTTAATAATACAGAACTATGTAATGTTAGATGTAATGAATAAGCAGCTAATAATACAGAGCTGTGTAATATTATATATAATAACCAGCTAATAATACAGAACTGTGTAATATGATCTAACAGATGTCTAATAATATAGAGCTGTGTAATATTAGATATAATAACTAGCTGTAAATACAGAACTGTGTAACATTAGATATAATAATCTGCTGATAATAAAGAGCTGTGTAATATACAATATAATAACTGTCTAATAATATAGAGCTGGGCCATATTAGATATAATGAATAAACAGCTAGGAATGCAGATCTGAGTAATATTAGATACATAGCTGTTTAATATTAGATGTAATTAATAACCAGCTAATAATGCAGAGTTGTGTAATAATAGGTATAATAACCATCTAATTATACATATCTGTATAATACTACATACAATAACCAATTTTTAATACAGAGCTGTGTAATATTAGATGCATAACCAGCTAATAATACAAAGCTGTTTAATATTATATGTAATTAATAACCAGCTAATCATACACAGCTGCGTAATCATTAGATAAAAGCACCATCTAATAATACAGAGCTATGTAATTTTAGATATAATGAATAACCAGCCAATAATACAGAACTGCAATATCATAAGATACCATAACTAGCTAATAATAAAGAACCGTATAATAAATACAATAACTAGATAATAATACAGACCTGTGTAATATTAGAGGCAATAACCAGCTAAAATATAAGGCTGTGTAATATTAAATACAATAACCAGCTAACAATACAGAGTTGTGTAATATTAGATATAATGAATTACCAGCTAATAATGCATACATGTGTGATCATTAGCTATAATAACCAGCTAACAATACAGAGTTGTGTAATATTAGATATAATGAATTACCAGCTAATAATACAGACGTGTGATCATTAGATATAATAACCAGCTAACAATACAGAGCTGTGCAATATTAAATACAATAAGCAGTTAATACAGAGTTGTGTAATATTAGATATAATGGATAACCAGCTAATAATACAAAGCTGTATAATATTAGACATATTGAATAACCAGCTAATACAGAGCTGTGTAATATTAGATAGTATAATAATAATCAGCTGATAATACAGAACTGCACTAATAATATAGAAATGTATAATATTATATACAATAACTAGCTAATAATACAGAGCTGTGTAATATTAGTCATAATAACCAGCTGATAATACAAAACTATGTAATATTAGATATAATAACTAGCTAATAATACAGAGCTGTGAAATCTTAGATGAATTAAATAACCAGCAAATAATACAGAACTGTGTAATAATAGATTTAAGAATTAGCTGATATATACTAGATATTTATATTACATATATTAGATATATTGAATGACTAGCTAATAAAACAGCTCTGTATTATTAGATATAATAACCAGTTAATAATAGAGCTGTGTAATATTGTATATACTGTAGCTAATAACCATGAAATAATACAGCACTGTATAATAGAGAGAAGGACTAATAAGCTAATATACAGTGCTATGTAAAATCAGATTCAATACTTTGCTAATTATACAGAGTTGTGTGATATTAGATGTAATGAATAATCAGCTTATAATACAGAACTGTGTAATATTAGCTATAATAATCAGCTGACAATACAGAGTTGTGTAATATTGGGTAATAATATGGAGCTGTGTAATATTAGGTCTAATAAATAACCAGCTAATAATACAAAGCTGCACAATATTAAATATTATTAATAACTAGATAATAATACAGGGCTATGTTTTATTATAAATATCCCATCACAGAGCTGTGTAATATTAGATATAATAGCTAGTTAATAACACAGGACAGTGTAATATTAGATATTATTAATAACTAGATAATAATATAGAGCTGTGTTATACTAGATATAGTAGACAGTGAATAATACAGAGCTGAGTAATAATATATATTATTAATAACTAGATGATATTACAGAGCTGTGTAATAATAGATATAATAGACAGCTAATAATACAGAGCTGTGTGATATTAGATATTATTAATAACTAGATAATAATATAGAGCTGTGTAATACTAGATATAGTAGATAATACAGAGCTGTGTAATAGGTATTATTAATAACTAGATGATAAATCAGAGCTGTGTAATATTAAAAATAATAACCCATAATACAGAGCTATAAAATAATAGCTAATAATACAGAGCTGTGTAATTTTCTTTGTCTGAGTTGGACTCTTGTGGGGACTCCAGTGTGACAGCTGAATATGGCTCCACTATGAGATTAATGTCATCAGCTTCCTTTGGTGTAGTACAGAAACAGGAGAAATGAGAGACTTGGAGGGCTGGATAACCAGCATTAATTAGTTATATAGAGAGACTAATATGGAGCTATATAATAACCTGTTATATACAGTGACTAATATAAAACTATAAAATATTACATGTAAGAATCTAGATGGTGAATAATGTTGAGATATATCATGTTGGATATAATAACCAGTTACATATAATAATAGAGACAAATATTACAGGATATAAAAACCTGTTATATACAGAAACCTGGTTTATACAGAATAATACTATACAGATCTATACAATTAGATATAATGAACTGTTAGTCATTAGGTACTTAGGGTATTTATGGGAACAGTTTTGTGTCAGGTGGGATGAGTTCTGCTTCCAGAAGTCTTCCTGAGCAGGATAATACCTTGCATGCAGCACTTATCTGTTTGGCTATGGATGCTGGACTGGCGCATAAAGTGTACAACTTTCTCATCAGTCATGGCTGGATAGAACTGATATATGTGAACCTAGCCTTTTATAAAGAGAATAATATAAAGCCATATAATAATCTGATCTATATGGTAAATAACAATACATTGGCTATAATAATGTTATATAAATTGCTGATACAGGGTTGTATAAGATAAAATAACCCATACCGTGAATAATATAGATATAAAATATAGGCTAGAATAACCAGATATGTATGTATATATATATATATATATATATATATATATAGTAATATAACACTATATAATAATATTTTCTTATATATAGTAATATAACACTATATAATATTTGAGCTTGACATTTATTATGATATAACACATAGTGTTGGATATACTCATCTGTTATGCATAGTTAAGTTATAATTCTGGATGTAAAGTAATATAATATAAAGATATATCATACCGAATATAACACAGGACTGTACATATAGCCTGGTATAATGAATAATAACTGGTTATATATAGCAATTAGATAAGTAGAAGATTTTACAAAGACTAGTGACAGGATAGAAAATTACTACATTACAAGCTGATATGTTTTTCTATGAGCAGGTGTTGAATGTGACATAGTGGATATATAGACAGTAGAGCATAGCAAGATTGGATATAGTGGAATGGATATAAATGGCATTCTGGAGCAAGCATAGAATATGGTATAACAGATATAATGGTTTAGCAAATGGTATAATCTCTCTCCCTAGGATAATATGGTATAGTTGATAAAGAATGTAGAATAAGGTTTAATGGACTAATAGAGTATGGTGTAGCTGGAATAAATAAGGTATAACACAAAACAGATACATTGTATTATGAGGTAGCTAGAATAAGATATGGTGATATATATTCGTGTGTGTATGTATGGTATGTCGTAGCTAGCATTGATATGTTATAATAGAGATACCAACACAATACAGAAGCAGCGCTCCAATATCTCCTATAAAATATGCAAGGTTTATTCCCCCATGGATTTATAGCGGTGTTTCTGCTCCTTATTGGAGACATTCTCAGGCTAAGCAGCTGAAATGTTGCTGTAAAACCACAAGTGAATAAACCGCACACATCACATAGAAGATATTGCAGCGCTGCTTATTTTCTTGTTCTCTTCTGTGGACTTCTGAAGTCTAGTTTTTGGAAGCTCTGCTTGAAAAATTCTCATTTTGTTGCTTCATTTACTTGAATATACAGCTTTTATAATGCAGATATACATATTGTGCAGCTGGCATACAATAGAATATGGCACCATGTTTGTGTATATTACATACTGTATATATATATATATATATACACACACAGTTGCAAGTAAGTGGAATTCCCTGGATTTCTGCATTAATAAGTGAAGCATTTTAGTAATAAAATGTGGTCTGACCCTAACTCTAAGCTGAAGTGACAACCAGAGACAAACACAGTGAAACTAAAAACATACAGACAGTTGTACTATTCATGCCTTTTATTGATCAACATTCAAAGGGGAAAGAGCAAAGTGAACCCTTGAATTTAATTACCTGTTGATCCTCTGTTAGCAGCAATCACTTCCACCAAATGTTTCCTATAGCTGCAATTAAGACTAACACAACATATAGGACAAATCTTAAACCTATCCTCTTTGAAAATGTGTTTCAGTTCATCAGTATTTCTGGGATGCCTTGTATGCAGAGCCCTCTTAGGTCCCAATGCAGCATTTTGGCCACTCCAAAGCACAAATCTTCTTAACCACTTTTTTAGTTGATTTCCTTGGGTGCTTTGGGTCATTGTCTTGTATCACCCAAAGTCTCTTCAGCTTGAGGACCGGAACGGTCCAGCCCTTCTCCTGTAAGATGTTCTGATCCACTATAAAATTCATTGTTTTCTCAATGATCACAGGCCCTAAGGAGAAAACCTGCCCAAAACCATTATGCTCCCTCTTCCATAGCCCACCATGATGCCCCTCCAGCAGTCTTCGCAGTTGGATGAGGTTTTGGTGTGCTGTGTTCTTTTTTCCTCTAAGCATAGTGTTGTGCATTTGTGCTAATCTGTACAGAGCATTTCTCAGAAGCATTGTGACACATCCCGGAGGTGTCGGGTAAACTCGAGGCAGGCTGCAATGTATTTTATGTCCAGCAGCAGCTTCCTTTTTGGTGTCCTTCCATAATCCCCATTCGTAGTCAGTGTTTCAGTAATAGAGGACACATGAACGGAGGTCTCTGCAGTCTGCAGTCCTTCTGCTGTTCCTCCTGTTTTTTTCACCTCTTTCAGGATTGCCCATTGTGATCTTGGAGCGATCTTAGAAGGATGTCTGCTCCTGGGGAGAGCAGCAACAATGCTGAATTTTCTCAGTTTGTAGTATTTGCCTGTTGATATACACCCGGGTCTTTAGCTTTTCGAGCCTCATACGTCTTTAGAACACGTCTTTGGAAAGTTGTTTGCATTTTGGTGCTGTTCACACTAACCAGTGTTTCTTGGGAAGGACAGATTTGTCAGTAACCAGGCTTTGTGTGCCTTTACTCAGGCCGGTTTTACACGGGTGTATTTGTGTACAAAAAATGTGCGCCTGCAATATGCAGTGAATAGAACCCATTGATTTAAATTGGTTTGTTTGCTTGCGCATATTTTTCCTATGCATTTTGGTTGCGTTAAAAAAAACCCGCAGCGCACTCTTATTTTTTTGCGCCCCAAAAGTCTTCATATAAGTCAATGGGGATGCGCAAATCCACACGTAATGCGCTAGGAGATGCGTCAAACACTGTAATCGTGCAGGAAAAAGCACATCTTGATGCATATTGCCGATGCGTGCGCAAAAAAGCAACCTTCATTCCGCAAATACGCGGCTCTCGTGTGACGCTGCTCTTAAACCTCTTGAAGACCTGACAGTTTTCAGATTTTCATTTTTGTTTGTTCCCGCTTTTCAAGATCTTTAACTGTTCTATTTTTCCATCGACGGAGCCGTATGAAGGTTGGATTTTTGTGGGGCGAATCGCCATTTTCATTGTTATCACTTAATTCACCCTAAAATATATAATATGACTCAAAAATTTTAAAGTGGGCTGAAATAGACAAAAATGTTACTGCGCCGTTGTATTTTGTATGTTATTTTTATAGATGCACGATGTGATAAAATGTTCGCTTTATTCCGTGGGTCGGTATGATTAAGGCGACGGCCATTTTATATAGTTTTTTTTTATTTTTTACTATTTTAAAAAAATAACAAATTTTTGTAATTAAAAGAAAAAGTTTTCTGTCTCATCTTCTGACCCGAATAACTTTTTTTCATTTTCCTGCTGATGGGTCTCTTTTTTTTAGGGGGGGGGGGGGGGGGTGTCGTTTTCTATTGGTACAGTTTTGGGTACATAGGACTCTTTGATCACCTTTTATTATTTAAGGGGGGATGACAGGCTGCTAAAAAACCTGCAATTCTGGCCTTATGTATTATTTTGGGACGTTCACCATGCAGGTTAGATAATGCAATAGAGATGCAGCAATACTAATTAGGGGTTTCTTTTTTTATTTTTTTTTTATACACTAGGAAAAGTTTTTTTTAAAAACTTTTAATATTTTTAATACTTAAAAAAGCTTTATTAAACTTAGCTTTACTTTTTTGTTTGGTCTCTAAAGTGAATCGGTGACCGTCTGATCGCTTGTTCAATATACTGCAGTACATTAGTATTGAAGTATATTGCATTTTTACTGCAAGTCTATTAACTCCTTCACCACCAGAGAGTTTTAATTTTTTTTTTTTCGTTCTTTTGTCCCCACCTTTGAAGAACCATAACTTTTTACTTTTCCATTGGCATCGCTGGATGAAGGCTCATTTTTAAGTGAAGTAAAATGAAAAAAAATAAATAAATAAAGCAACTGTGCCATTTTTTTTGGGGGGGGGGGGGCGGGTATTGCTTTTACAGTGATAGCGGAGCAGTAGAAATGACATGAATTTCGCTCTGTGAGTCAGTGTGATTGCAGCAATTCCTAATTTATATATTGTTTATGTTGTACTACTTTTAACAAGTCTTCTTCTGAACACAGTTTCCTGCGGGGCAGGCTGTAGTTTTTCTTAGTACTATTTTGGGGTGCATACATCTTTTTTATGCAATGCTCTTATGAGCCAGGGTAACCAAAATGAGCAATTCTTGCATTCCGTGTTTTTTTTTTACAGTGTTCACTGTGTGGGATAAATAGTGCAATATACCGTGTTTCCCCAAAAATAAGACAGTGTCTTATATTAATTTTTGTTCAAAAAGGTTTAACTTTTTTACATGTATAGCTGCCTGGACACTATTTAAATTGATTTTTAAAATTAACTGTTAGCAGGGCTTCATTTTGGAGTAGGGCTTATATTTCAAGCATCCTCAAAAAGCCTGAAAAATCATTTTGCATCCTCAAAAATTCTGGAAAATCATGCTATGTCTTATTTTCAGGGAAACGGGGTATTTCAATAGGTTGGACTTTTACAAACACGGTGATACCAAATATGCGGGATTTTTCACTGTTTAGATTTTTTATGTGAAAAAGGTTTTTTTGAACTTGCAATTTTTATTTTTTTACTGTTTTAAACATTTTATTAAACCTTTTTCTACATTATTTTTAGTCCCCATAGGAAACTCGATCTTGTCATCACTTGAACAGGGCGTTTTCAAAATGACTGATCGCAATATTGGTGCCTTATCTTGAAATAACAACAGTGTACTTGAATAGGAAGGCATTGATACACCATGGTAGGGAGCATAAGTCCCTGTAGGCCTCCGAACATGGATTTCAATTTGGTGTTGTGGCCCCTGTAAGAGATAGAGGGAAAACTCCACTCCATAGACCCTTTTATGACCAGATGACATATGTTTATGTGAAGCAGTCAGGAAGGGGTTAAACCTTCCTCACTAGCCTGAAATACATGGCAGACATGGGCATCTTCTATAGGCCCAGGCAGCCATGGCATCCCATTGTCTCCCTCTGATCATATCATGGAAGGGCGTCCGGGGTCCCCACTCCGACCAGCTACAATCGTTGCTACTTCCAGTTGCAGCCAAACAGGTGACAGCTACCAGGTATGGAGTTGGGATTGGTTCCCAGAAGCCCCCTGCAAAACCCACTCCATGCAACTTATGATGTACAATCATGTCATAGGTCATCACAGGTCACCTGTTGACAATTTGTTCTTGGAGAAGCCATTGGCCCGCTATTACACGGAGTGTTTCTCCAATGTTAAACACAGGTGGTAGATGCTGACAGCGGCCGGCACCTGCACAACGGCATGATGAGCGCCGGGAGTGGCTGCAGTCAACCTTATGCCGGCTTCACACGGGCGCTAAAATCGTGCAAAATTTGTGTGTTGTGAGAGGCACAAATATTAACCCATTTCTTTTGAATGCGGTCGTATACATGAGCAATGTTTTCCCGCATGGCACCGCGATTCTATGCGGGAAAGAAATCGCGGCGTGTCCTATCTCGTTGTGTGCTTTTGCATTGCCGCACCCAATGTTTTCTATGGGGCCGGCCCCATTGAAAGCAATAAAAGAAACTAAGAGCTGTGCCGTAAGATCCGTGCACCCCGAAGTGGCGAGCCATTAAAATGCCTCACATCCTTGGGGATTTCACATGGATGGCGAGTGAGATATGGGTGCGGGATACATGGCCCCATATTATACTCCTCTCTCCCCACAGCTCCACCATCTCAGCGCCAACCTCCATGCTGGACACTCCAGCACCGATGTCTGTGATTGGCTGCAGCAGCCTTCCATGTCCTGTACACTGGCTGACTGCAACCTGTAAATAGGGGAGATTGGAGGAGCCGGAAGAGCCGACTATAAAATGTTTTATTATGATTTGTCATAGGGAACACTAATTTAAAAAGTAATTGTAACTTAGGCAACTCTATAAACACAGAAGTTCACTTACTTTTCCTCTCTGCACCCTGGATGTTACACAATGTGCTCTATAAAACACGTGAGCGCTACATCTGTCTGAGCTACTGGTTACACTGGGCTTGTCTGTAATTGGGACGGAGGCCGCGGTCACACCGGCGCTGCATCAACTCATCCAGTGTACAGAATAAAAGCATCTGGAAAAGCTTTGCCTTTAATCTGTTTTACAGCATTTGAATCACAGTGGTGGCTCAGTGGTGGCTCGGTGGTGGCTCGGTGGTGGCTCAGTGGTGGCTCAGTGGTTAGCACGGCTACCTGGCTGTGCCGGAGTTGTTGCTTCAAATCTGACCAAGGGTGATGGCTGGATGGAGTTTTTCAAAGATGCCCTTGATGAGATGTGAACCCCGGACCCCCAGCATGGCAAGGCTACAGTGCTAACCACAGTCATCCAAGAGGCTTCGCCATGCAGATTGTCTACAAGTTCCATTGTTTGCTTTTTGTTCTCCGTTCATTTGAGGCTTCTTTCACATATCATTTTCACGGCCGTCCGATATACGCAACATTAGGGGCGAAAAAAATGGTAAACGGGCGCACAAATCAAACGTTTGTGTGCCCGTTCATATGACCTGGTGAGGCCGGCGCAAATATGCCGACCTCACCAGGCCATCACCTATTTCTCCTCCCTCCCCATCGCAGGCTTACTTATCTACCTCCCCGCTCCGTCTGTGCAATGGGAGCGGGTGGGACGGGGGGGAACTAAGCATCCTGAGGAGCCCATGCAGCGGCCCGACGTGTTCCAGAACTAAGCTTTGGGCTCAACGTAAAAACTCCCGGGGCTATATTGGCTATATTTATGTCTCGCGAATACACCCACAGCGAATATCGGCCGGCCGTGAAATGGCGCTCATGTGAAAGAAGCCTTAGTCAGACATCAAAATCCTCGTTGGCTCGTTTACTGATCGTTCCATCATTCTCAGTACGATATCAGGCTGTGAGACTCAACGTCACGCTCGGGGACGTGCGATTGCCCCACGGATGTGCCATCCTCCGGTGTGGCTGACAGCAAGGCAATGGTAAACCTCGCCCTGCATTGTTCGCCCCTCGCACATCCTGAGATGCTTCACAAAACAATGGCAAGGCATTCCGAGGGAACGCCCAAAGATCGGACATTCCTTGTTTTTTTTCCCCACAATGCAATGCAGAAAAAAATCGCTCATGTATATGACCCCATTAAAAAGAATAGGGTTGATATTCGTGCAAGATTTTTGCGTTTTGCAACAGACAAATCTTGCGCAATTTTCTCAGCCGTGTGCAGGCAGCCTCATACAGCGAATGTGAAAGACGGAGCGAGCCAACCATGTATCTGCTGGATTAGCAGGCTGCCTGAGCGACCTCTGACATCGTTCAAAGGAGAAATCGGCGGCTCTAAAGGGACCCTAAGTTACCATCCATTATGGCTGCTGTGCATCAAACATTGGCGCGTCCGTGATAAGTTTGGAGGAACTTTGGGGCATCCCCATTCAGGCATCATTTTCTAAAACTTTAATAGCCAGTGATTCAGAGCTTTGTGCTCACCGTTTTGTGGTTTCTGTTGTATCAGGCGGTATTTACGGTACACCGGCCAGTGTGATATAGATTGGACCTACATCGCACTTGTAAACGTGTTTTTCCAGCTTCTGCGATACGTTTTTGCATTAATCATGGACGATTCGCATTGTTATACTATGAATTTTTCACATGCTTAAAAAAATTGTATGTTGTTCCAATAGTTGAAATGGGTAAAAACGCATCGTACCCGCGCGCCAATCTCATGGCACATGGGTGAGGGGCATTTTTTCCCATTCTTCAAAATGAAAATCTCTGGTAAAATGATAGCTGCCCCCTGATTGGCTGCGATGAGCAACAAAGAAAGTTTTACTATTAGACGGCGTTGATAAATGAGGCCTTATGTGTTCTGGGGAAGGAAACCTGCCAGAGTCACCCACACAATGCCAATCAGGTGTTTATAAGGGAAGTGGATAAATGGTGGCCTTAAAGGGGTTGTCAGGTTGGAAACTATTAATGGTCTATTAGCAGGATAGTCCAGCACCAATAGATCAGCAGGGGTCTGCCACCAGAGAAACACACCAATCAGCTGTTTACTGAGTCCTTGTGTTCATAGAATAAGTTGATTTCTTTAGGAAACAGACAGCTCAGTTCTCACTGCAGTGGCCAGGATTGGTATTGCAGGCTAAGTTTCCACTCACTTTAATACGAGCTGGGCTTGCACTACCAAGCCTGGCCACTGCAGTGAGAACGGAGCTGTCTGCTTCCTGCATAAATAAGCTGAGCGCACAATCACACAGGCCCAGTGAACAGCTGATTAGTGGGGGTCTCAGGCAATGGACAATCCCTTTAATTGCAACAGTTGCGTAATCTTACCACTTTAGTCTGCTTTCACACACCATTTTTTAGGAAAACCCATTATGTATTCAGTAGCATTTTTTGCTGTTATTTTGGCTAAAAACCTCGTGGCCGGAAATAATAACCTCACTGATTTATTCCCACAGGCTTCACGTTCACAAGTAGCAGATTTTGGCGGTACAGATTTTTGGTGCACAACCAACTGCACCAAAATCCGCTTAAAAATTGGCAACATTTGGTCCGGATTTAGATGTGGTTTGTGATGCGGATCTGCACCAGATTTCAGTCTTACGGAGTGGCGTGCGCTGCGGGTCACGTAAACTCGCTTCGGAATCCACACAAATTTGCTTGGTGTGAACATTTATTGTGCGTTTTTGGGGACTTTTTTCTAGCAATCACAGCAGGTTTGGTGTTTCTTGAAGCTTCTTTAGACCCCGTCCAGCCGAGCAAAAAGATCGCCGTTTGTGTGTGAAAAAATCACGTGAACGAAGCAGAAGGCGCGATCAACATTTGTGCATAATTTGCTCGTTCACACGATCCGTGGTGCGTGCTGCGCGGTAATCCAGCTACCGTAGGAGTCAATGGGAACTCCTACGCAACACGCACCAAATAGAGATGAGCGAGTATACTCGCTAAGGCACATAACTCAAGCGAGTAGTGCCTTAGCCGAGTATCTCCCCGCTCGTCTCTAAAGATTTGGGGGCCGGCGCCGGTGACAGGTGAGTTGCGTCGGGGAGCGGGGGGGAGAGAGGGAGAGAGAGATCTCCCCTCCGTTTCTCCCCGCTCTCCCCGCCCCCAGAATCTTTAAAGACGAGCGGGCAGGTACTCGGCTAAGGCACTACTCGCTCATCTCTAGTCAGGCACTATCTTTTCTCGCAGCACGGACCTTAGTCACAGATCACAGCTCTGCCCTAATGGAGCTGAAGTAAAAAGCTGCAAGATGTGAGAAGAACAAGTAGCAGCCGTACCCCCAAAGGGTCAGGGTCTGTATGGAGCAGGATCGTCAGCTGATCCCGCTACATACAGGGCTGACAGCTGACAGCCGCTGGTTAACCTAAGGGGACTAAAAAAATGTAAAAATAAGTAATGAAAGATTTTTTAAATTATTTATTTGAAAAAAAAAGTAAAAGTAAAACTAAAAAATTGCAATTTTTTCCATATCAATAATAATAATAAAAAAAAAAAAATATATATTTTGTATTGTAACGTCCATAAAAGTCCAAACTATCAAAGCAGCACATGTTTATCCGGTGCTTTTTTTTTGGTCACCTCGTCTCTGAGAAAAAATGTAATAAAAAGTGATCAAAAAGTCAAATATACTCCAAAATGGTGCAAATGGAAACTATAGGACGTCCCACAAAAACGAGCCCTCACTATAAAAAGGGTATGGCGATCAGAAGATGGCGGTCACAAAAAAGCCAAAAACTATCTAAATTTGGTAACGTAATCGCACTAAGGGCGCATTCAGACGACCGTATACCGGGTTTTCACGCCCAGCCGATATACAGCGTCTCTCTCTGCAGGGGGAGGAGGCTGGAAGAGCCGAGAGCAGTGCTCTGAGCTCCCACCCCTTCTCTGCCTCCTCTCCACCCCCCTGCACTATTTGCAATGAGAGGAGGCGTGGTGGAGCTAAGTTCTGGGAATTAGCTCCGCCCCCATCCCACCTCTCCTCATTGAAAATAGTGCAGGAGGGTAGAGAGGGGGCGGGAGCTCAGAGCACTGCTCCCGACTCTTCCAGCCTCCTCCCCCTGCAGAGAGAGACGCTGTATATCAGCCAGCGTGAAAACCCAGCCGATATACGGTCGTCTGAATGCGCCCTGACACATAGAATAAAGTTATCACGTCATTTCGGCTGCCCATAGATGGTGGGGTTGCATTTTTTCCCATGTTGCTCCATTTTTCGGTACATTAAATAGTACCATTGAAAAATGCAATTCATCCCACAAAAAGCAGGTACGGCGATGGATAAATAAAAGAGTTGGAAGGGGGTAGGAAAAACTGAAAACGAAGCCAAAAAAAAAGAGGTAGGCATCATTAAGGGGTTAAAGCCAAGTTGATGAGTCTTCCAGAAATCTCATTCACAAACTGTGTAAAAGATCTGCAGTGTAGATCGGCCTGCGGTGGACGGTAAATCCTCAGCATGGCGGTTTATACTCTGGATTGGTCGCGGATTTGTTGGGGATTTTCCAATTGTTTTCAATGGGGAAGTCAAAACCTGCAACAAATCCCAATTGTTGTGGACTTTGCTGTGGATTTGCAGACCCCCGGCAATCAATTCATAGAGAAACAGAATAATCTGCTCCTATTGAGTCTCGCCTGCTCTGGGGGTCTCCCATCCTGGCCTCTAGCATCTCATAGCCGCTACGGCCGATCGCACACTGCAGCGGTCAGGAGAGACTCGCGGGAGAGCAGGCAGGAGCGGATGATGGACGGCCAGGATTCTTGTCTTTAATCCTCTCTGCGCTGCAAATTCACAAGCAAATCTGACCAAAATGTTGCAGATTTGCCGCCTTAGGATCTGGCCTTTTTTCTCGGTGCTATATAAGGGGTCATGTGACTATAAAGTGCCCCCCCCCCCCCTCTCTTTCTTACTTTGGCCTCATTCATACCAGCGGTTTTACGTGGCTAATTTGGCTGTGATGAAGACTCGCGCCCGTCTGCAGCGTTGGATTCCAATACATTCATTCAGATGACCCATTTTTAGCCGCGTAAAAGCGTTGTGCCGGGAAAGATAAGACATCGGGCACTGAATACGGAGGGCGATTGTATACTCAGCCGGAAAAGAGAGGTCCTAGCTTTCGGTCGATGTATGCTGGTGGCTCCTGTAGACGCCAATGGGAGCTGAAGAAAAAGGGGGTGGGAGCGAGTTTAGAGCGTCCAACACTGCAAAAAGATAACCGGCGCCTGTATTTACGCATTAGAAGTAATTTCGAGGATTTACGCTGACTGCGGGAATACTGGGCTGCGGCGTATTTTTTGGCTAATGCACCGCACCCTGATGTGTGAATGGACGAGAAAACGCTAATTTTAGCTGCAACTTGATCGCGGCAATTTTCCCGTTCATGCCATTTCGGCCACAATGCGGCCAGCATAGGAACGCATTGCCTGTGTCAAAGAGGCCAAAGGCTCATTATAGGTATATTCATCATTACACTCTTGGATTACTTCCAGAGTAATCCGTGACATCATAGAGTGCATCATGTGACCTGCTGGAGTGCAGATTGCTCATGCGCCAGCAGATGCAATGATGAACAAATCGCCAGTTCGCACATCATGTGACCAGAAGTGTGAAGCTTGTTGGTCCTTTAATAGTAACAGCCTGAACATTAATGTCACCTGTTCAGGTAAATCATCTGTAGTGAAGCCACCAGATCCTTTAACTTCTACATGCTTCCAATCATCAGGCAGAGAACTGGCTTCTGTCGGCTACATCTGTGCGGCTTCTGCATCCATTTCAAAGCTGCACAACTGTCTGTGCAGGACGAATCGGATCAGAACTAATGCACTTGGCACTGATTCTATGCTTTCAACCACGCTTTTGGATGGAAGACGGCTAGCACACTCCGGATATGCTCTGTGGAGTGTACTCTAGTAATGATGAACAGGCAGAGCATGCGCTCTAGAGATGCTTCTGGCCATGAACAGGCAGAGCATGCGCTCTAGAGATGCTTCTGGCCATGATGAACAGGCAGAGCATGCGCTCCAGAGATGCTTCTGGCCATGATGAACAGCCAGAGCATGTGCTCCAGAGATGCTTCTGGCCATGATGAACAGGCAGAGCATGCGCTCTAGAGATGCTTCTGGCCATGATGAACAGGCAGAGCATGAGCTCTAGAGATGCTTCTGGCCATGATGAACAGGCAGAGCATGTGCTCCAGAGATTCTTCTGGCCATGATGAACAGGCAGAGCATGTTTTCTGCACTCCAAGCATTCTCAGAGTGCAATAATGAATATGTCCAATGTGTGTAGCGGTTTACTGATCACCTCCTTTCTCACTGGTGGGGCGGTAGGCTGTACTTGATAATTTTCGGTCCTTGTGTAATGTAATCATCTCTTCATTCACTGAACCTTGTGTTTACACACAGCAGCCAATCAGAGGAGGCCAAGCTACAGCAGGGGAGGAGAGAGCAGTAGCCTCAACCAGTGATGAGGCAGGGGGTGTGTCTCAAACTACTGCCGACTGCTGTAGATACTGTAGCTGGGCTCTAGCCACAGATCACAGTTCTGTCTTAATGGAGCTGAAGTAAAAAGTCGCAAGATGTGAGAAGAATAAGTATCAGCTCCGCCCCTCCACCCCCTGCAGGGGATGACTTATGTGTAACAGTTCAGGTCTTCCCTGAACCATCGCTTTAGCTAAATGTCTGCCATTCTGCATCAAAATCCACGGTTAGTCCTGCGGATTTTGGTGGGAAATTTACATCGGCTTGCAAGGCATCTTGCGTCTTATTCCATCCTGTAAGAAAAGTCGCATTTACATGGCTGATATTCTCACCAGAGTTTTGTGCGCTGTAAGATGCACAAAATTCGCACAAAAATAGGCCGATTTACATGGGGGATTATTCTCTTGCAGCAAGAAAATCGGACGGATATCGCACTCTTAGACCTATGATCGCAAATCAAGACATATTCTATCTGTCGCCGGTCCATTGATAGCAATGGGAGCAATTCCGCAATCCTCTGCCTTGGCTGTGACAGCCGGGCCGGAGGATCCCTGCATCCCCGAAGTGATGTGAGGCTGTTTTCTCGCATCTGTGGGGATTTCATATGGTGAGGAGCGCGATATGGGGGTGGGGCTCATGGCCCGATATCGCTCTTGCCCATGTGGGGTTAGCCTAAGGCTTCTCTAACATGGTAGCATTTCTACCCTGGAAAAGACAGGTGGAGAAACGCTGATTGCAGACGGCACCTGGACTCATCACAGTAACTAAATTGAGACGTACAGGTACCGGCCACAATCAGTGTAGCTCTGCCTGTGTTTTGTAGGGGAGTATTAGCGCTACACTGTGGAATTCCATTTGGGGGTTACGAAATGAGCAGAACCATTCACTGTCATTAGACAAGGTGTCCGGTATATTCGGAGTATAGATTAACATAGACTACCAGTGAGGAAATCCTGAGAAACACGGCTCTAGAAAAAGCCACTGCTCCAGAATACACACGGCTCTAGAAAAAGCCACTGCTCTAGAAAACACTGCTCTAGAATAGGCGTTGCTCTTGAATAAGGTCTATTTTCTAGACCTCTGCTTGTCGTCAGTGATTGGAAACACTTTTCTAAGATAGACAGCTTATACAGCCCTTGTCTTGTTAAGAAAGGTGCAACCCTCTTTAGTATGTATCATTACCCTACAAAACCCATTGGCTGTGGGCAGAAGGAGGTAAGGACGGGCCTTTAGCTTTTAGATGTAAATAAACCACCAAGAGCACCTACAACGGGCACCTGGACATCAGAACTGGACCATGAAGCAATGGAAGAAGGCGGCCTGGTCTAATGAATGATGGGTTACATCATGTGGCCGGCCGGGTGTGTTAGTTACTTGGGGAAGAGATGGCACCAGGACGCACTATGGGAAGAAGACAAGCAGGCCTTCATAGCAGAGGGATTCCCTAATGGCAGCGCCCCCTATCAGCAGGATAATATCCCACCCGCATTACAGGAACTGTCTAAGAACATGCAAGAAAGATGAAGGTGATGACTCGATCTCCATATATTCTGATCTCAATCCATTCGAGCATCTGTGGCATGTGCTGGGAAAATAGGTCCGGCTGGTGGAGAACATTGCCCGACTGCTGGACAGAACGGATCCATAGGAAGAAGGATCTACATGGCTCAACTCCTGATGTGAGATAACTGTCATGCTTATCTAAAAGTCTTCAAAACTCATAAAGGCTACTTAATAACTGCAGGTGATTTCAACCTTCAGTCCTTTCTGAATTGGACAGCTGTGCTTCTGTGGCACGTAACAGACATGTGATACGCTTGCTGGCGCCTGCGCAGTGGCATTCGGCACTGAACACCGAGGGAGAAACATCTGGCTTCGGTTGTAGAGCTGATAGGCTGGCTGGGCTGTCTATCGTCCCAGTCAACCTATCAGTGGTTTGCTCAGGGTATTTATTCTGCCTTCTCTTTGCAGAGGATGCCAGTAACACAGTTGCCTTCTAGTCCTGCTCAGTCGTGGGGTCTGTGTGTACCAAAGTGCTTCTGGGTGTTTCTTTAGTTGCATGACTTTTTGGACTTCAAACTACTACAGTCTGCTCCTCTCTCTAATACGAACTTTTATTACATAGTAACATAGTAGCATAGTATGTAAGGCCGAATGAAGACAATGTCCATCTAGTCCAGCCTGTCTAGCCTCCTGTGTTGTTGATCCAGAGGAAGGCAAAAAAAAAAAAAACAAGAGCAAAAGCCAATTAGCCCTTTTGGGGGAAAGATTCCTTCCCAGACTTTGACCTTGGATAGTTTATTAGTCTAATTTATCCCACCCCCTTCTCCACATTACACCTAGAAGTGTATAGAGAATCAATTCATGTTCCAGATGTGAGGTTGCCCTTTTCGGGCCAGGTGCTACAGTCAGTGCAGATCAGGAAAAGAACCTAGACTTCTTCTCCTTTTCTACCACCATCAGTTGTCTTGTGTGTCTAGCAACCCAGAATCCCCTTGTCTACATGTCATTTAGTCTGTCTCTGTCCCGTTTCTAAATCTGATAGTTGGTTTCCTCGAAAGGACTTGACGGACGTGATGGAAGCATCTTCACGATACCTTATGCTATCTCCACCCTAGTGATTCTACTTTTTTCTGCTCTTTACATGAGAATTGACTACTTCTTGGAAGAAAGTCTTTTGTTACCCAGGACCGCGTCGGTAGCAAGAGGGCATCCTCTACGTCTAGAAGAAAGCAGGTTTCATCACCAACACAGAAGGGGTTCTTTACTGTAAGAGCAGTGAGACTGTGGAACTCTTTGCCTGAGGATGTGGTGATGGCAAAATCCGTAGAGGAGTTTAAGAGGGGACTAGATGCCTTTTTAGAGTGCTATGATATTACAGGATATAGACATCAGGTGACCAGAGGGTTGTTGTTCTGGGTCTTACATTCAGGTAGGAACTATCAAAGGTTGATCCAGGGATTATTATGGAGTCGGGACGGATTTTTTTCCCCCAAATAGGCTAATTGGCTTCTGCCTCTTGGTTTTTTTTTTTGCCTTCCTCTGGATCAACAAAGGGGTTGAAACAGGCTGAACTGGATGGACATTGTCTTCATTCAGCCTAACATACCATGTCACTATGTTACTCAGGGTCCATTAAGTGTTCATCAGTCTTATAACCTGGTTTGATTATTCTCTGAGGTCCTTTACTGTACTAGGGCATTATCATATTTCCCCGATAGACCGTAGAGACCGCGCTCATTCCTTCTCAGTATATACTCATCAAGAATCTATTAGGTCGGCTATCTCTGACTTCTTGCTAACCATGATACAGAAAATGTGGTGATTCCGTACGGCCTAGAAGGTTACTTATAAAACCCATTGCACTTCATAAGAAAAAAAAGAAGAGGCCAGACACTCCATCTTGTCTCAATTACACCAACTTGAACAAATTAATAAATTATCTCCGTCTCAGTCTGTCTTGACTCAAAGAGCTGATTTACATGGACAGCTACATCGATTAACGCTATATAAATATGTGAGGGCAATGAAAAAAAGCTCAAGGCCCAGCGGGTTCTTCACTTTTGTGGAAAGTGAAGAAATGACAAGCTAAATGTATAATTAGCTGCATAGAACATCCTCCGAAAGGTAGTTTGTAGCCCCTCAGACACAGCAGATGCTTCTGTCCAGTATTACTCTGGGCGCCATATTATAAATTCAGACCCGATCACCCCCCCCCCCCCCAGGCTTCAGCTGGATGACAAATTTCTCTCTAAAATAAACCTCCCCAAATTTCCTCCTCAGATTTGGATATTTTGATTTCTCCAAAAACCATTGATGAAGTACTTAACCCCTTAATGTCACAGATCTTTTTTTTTTTCATTTTTCTTTTTACCTTCGCATTCTCAAAAAATCCTAACTCTCCTTTTTCCATCAATGTTGATGGATTTTTCAATGGGACTATTTAATACAAAATTTTAAAAAATTTCTAAGTGGAGTGAAATGGAAAAAAAAGGCCCCAGGCTTCCAGGGCAAAAAACATCACCTTGCAATCTCATCGTGAGGGAGCCATTCGGGACCCTCCAAATACTGATCAGAGCATCTAAAGGGTTAACAGGCACGAAGATCAGGGCATTTAAAGGTGGGTAACATAGCTTTGCAGTCACAGTCGAGCGGACTTCAATGGTGTCTCTCTTTTGCTTCTACTCACCCCTATTCTCCTGTACGGTCTCTTCTTAGAATTGGCTCCCGATGCCGTGAATATGTCAAGTGGGCAGTCCCCACTAATTCACTGTCAATCAAGTCTGACATCATCTATTGAGAGTGAGTGGTGGAGACCGCCCACTTGACACATTCACAGCTCTGGGAGCCAAATGTAGTGCTAGGCATCTCATAGTGGCGGAGCCTGGTATAGCATCTCAATCCCATTCACTTGAATGGGACTGAGCTACGCTTAGACCATGTGACTAATGAATGTGACATCATAGGCTTGAGAAGAGGGCCACGGCGTTCAACCAAGCCTCTTCAAACAGCTGATCAGTGGGGTCCTGTGTGGCACACCCCTACAGATCAGATATTGATGGTGTATCCAGAAGATAGGTCATCAATATATCTCTTTCAGAAAACTCTTTTAAAGGCTGGTCACATGGCTATAGTGGCCCCGTATAACATCCTTAATGCCAAGGTTTTCGTATTGTACAATTCCTATTACAAATGGCGCACGCCAGATTTGTCCTCTCCCTCTATTAATTACCACTCTAGTAATAGAACCGTTGGCCTCCTTGATTTCAGGCAGCTCCATTAAAGACATTAACATAGGACACAAAATAGGCTTATACGCCGGCTATGTAATAATAATAATGTTTATTTGTATAGCGCCAACTTATTCCACAGCGCTTCCGAGGGACATGGGGAACACAAACAATATGAAAATTACCGAAATTACAAACGTTACATGTGGCATTCAATTATTTGGAAAAAAGGGGGTGGGGTGATACAGAAAGTACAGGGGCGGAGCAAGGGGGAACACAGAAGTGTGACGATCACATGCGATATATAGTTTTTAGGATACAAATGGGGTGGGGGTAGTGCAGGAGGTGCGGGGCAGGAAGTGTACATGAGGGAAAAGTGGAAAGCGGGCTCTGATTGCTCTATTTTCACCCCGATTTCCAATTCGTTTAGGTCCATTTTCCGCATGATCACTTCCACATATATGTTAAACAAGAAGGGTGAGAGGATGCAGCCCTGTCGGACTCCTTTCCCGATCCCAAACCAATCTGTGTCCCCATGTGCTTCATATGTTTGCTTATTCAACTCTCTGGTTGTTACATAATTTGGTTCTACTGTAAGTCCTGGAGGTATCTAGTACTGTGAGACACCGTTAGAGCTCTGGAAAGATGACAATTTCTGCTGTTTTGGGTCCAGCCATTATTGTTAGACTTACCTTTTTTCATCGACAACATAAATTTGGCAACCCACACTCGCACGTCGACAAATTTCTACAGCTCATCTCCCAATATCAGTGGAACTGTCACGTTGAGTCCTGATCATCTTACCTTATCTCTGAAAATACTTCTGTCTGGGGACCCTGGCAGCAGATTCTTCCTTACTGCACAAACACAGTCCTTGTAAACTTTCAAAACTGCTGAATGGAAAATAACTCAATATATGGTCCACTTTACAGGATTGGTTCTATGCTCTTAGGTGGCCATTTAAAATCTCAAAATATCGCAATCATCTGGAATCCAGCAGATAACCTCTGATGAGCTTGTGAAGCTGGACCTTAGCTTTGTAGGCCTTGCTCATCTGTGTTGGAGGCAATGAGGACGCACTGGGACTCTCCTTCGCATTTGCTGGTTTTGTAAAATAGTTAATCCCTTTTGAACAAAGATTTTTTTATACATTTCGCAACTGA
The DNA here is from genome assembly GCA_035609135.1 of Eleutherodactylus coqui. Taxonomy (NCBI): domain Eukaryota; kingdom Metazoa; phylum Chordata; class Amphibia; order Anura; family Eleutherodactylidae; genus Eleutherodactylus; species Eleutherodactylus coqui. The sequence continues at coordinate 26,016,335 of CM069412.1, read as the reverse complement.
TTAGCTGTTCTCTTCAGATTAGCAGTGCTGCACTTGGATGATATTCGTCCTTTAGGGGGACACCTGACTGCCCTCCCTCTCCGGCAGGCTGATGAAGGTCCCCAACATGGTTTCTCAGTGGTTCTGCCAAACCAGTGAGATGCAGTCATGTCCCTATACTCAGTTTTCGCTCCCGAAGCCACTCCGGCCTTCTTCCTACTTTTGGGTACATGTATGGACATGGACACCTGACCAGCGCTGGCCAATCTACAGTCTCAGATGCTGAGACCAGGGACTGGGTGCAGCCTTCACGGTCAGCACATTATGTCACCTGGAAGTAAGAAGATGCAGTCTGGAGCAGCTTTTGGGACTTACAAATATGATTTTTTTTTTTCACCAACACTGAGGTGCGGTATTAAAGTATGAGGGATACTGGGGGGCACTATTACCATATAAGGGGGCACCAAAAGGCATTAATACTATAATATAGAGCACCAAGGGGCATTATTAATGTATAAGGGAGCATGATTATTTATGGGGGCAAAAAATGCTGTTGATTATTTATGAAGGCAGTAAAGGGGCAGTATTAATCTGTGGGAGCATAAAAAAGGCATTATTAATTCTGCAGGCAGAAAAGGGGCCTTATCTACGGGGCACAAAAAAGGCATCATTATTAATATTAATCATGGAGATAGAAAGGGGGCATTGTTAATTTATGGGACAGAAAAGGGGCATTATCACTCATGTGGTCAGAAAAGGCATAATCACTTATGAGGGCAGAAAAGGAGGCATTATTACTGATGGGGCATAAAACAGGGCACTTTTACTGTACGAAGGTCATTAAAAGCAGCATCTACTGTGTGGGGCCTAATTACTGTTTGGGGTACTATGTATTGTGTAGAGGTGTGGAAAACAAGAAGCGAAAGATATCTGTGTGTGAATTTCTGCAGAGACAAGCTGTAGTTGGGAGAAGTTATCATGGTGGTCTGGGCCTGTAAAGAGAAGAAAAGGGAAAGAGAATTACAACCATCAGAGATAACGCCACCTGTGATCAGTACAGATACTACTGGACACTTGAGAGGTCTAGTGGATGAAGTCCAGGCTTTGAAGTCAGAGCATGAGGGGAAGCTGCACAATATGGTTTAAATAATATAGCTGCTCGGTCTCTGTATCATTACAGATTAATGTGTGTACAGTAGATACATAGGCATAATGGGGCAGGTATATCGGCAATTACATTAGAAAATAGAGTATGCCAAGTTTATTACGTGTTTGATCTCAACTGTTTGGAAAAGTGTTGAAGAAATAGTAGCATTGAAATGCTAAGCATTAGAGATGAGCGAGCGTACTCGGTTCGGGTGTTTTTGGACCCGAGCACCGCTTTTTCCGAGTAACTGACTACTCGGACAAAAAGATTCGGGGTGCGCGGGGGGTTGCAGAGGGGAGGGGGGAGAGAGAGAGCTCCCCCCTGTTCCCCACTGCTACCCCCCCCCCCCCACTCCACCACACCGCCCCCCGAATCTTTTCGTCCGAGTAGTCAGTTACTCGGAAAAAGTGGTGCTCGGGTCCAAAAACACCCGAACCGAGTACGCTCGCTCATCTCTAATAAGCATACAAAGAAGAGATTGGGCACCATGGCAATAATCAAAATAAGCCGCCCCCAATGGTTCACCCTGCACAGGTCCTTGACACCAAGCAGTAAAGGTAATTGGAGGGCTGGGCCCAATAACAGCGGCACGGCCTGCTAGAAATACGTGGTTCTTAATATACATTATATATATGTATATATCCACAAACTTCCCGCATTGGCCATAACTATCCATTATAAGCATCTAGACAGACCGCTGTGTGTGCCATGCCTACACAGACCCGATGGCGAGGGGGTTGAGGTGACGCTGCACAGTCGCTAGTGAGAAGCGTTAAAGGATTTCTTGGTACTTGAGTTACACACATGTAGGATATTACCAGACAATGCATGTGATCCCGGCGCAGCTGCTGGGCCTGCGGACCACACATCAGGGGTTACGCCTTTTTAAAGACCCTGTCAGATCCATATGCAGAACGTGGGGGTCATTATCTATGTCACTTAACCCCTTCAGCCCTGGGGCCTCTGCCAGCTGAGATGAATTTCTGAAGCTTTTTCCCCTTCCACCATCTGCAGCGCACATGCCTGGGTGACGGCGCTCATCATCTTCCATCTACGTGTGACTATCGGAGGACAGCGTGATATCATCTGGTCCCATCTCCAACCTGAAGAACTGGTCTGACATAAATCACTGAAAAATCTGCTGAAAGTTCCCATCAAATGACAAATGTTTGTCTTATTGCCACAAGCCCATTATCATATAGGAGGCGGTTAACCCCATAAAGGCTGAAACCACCAGATGTCACGTAGGAGGAGGAGAAGAGGAAGAACACTGGCCCTTATTTATGAATGTCTCTAACGCTGCACCAGCATGAAGGTGTTCGGAGTTTAAGACAAATCTACGAATAGTTTGCACCAAAAGGAAGGAAAAGATCTGACAAGTTTGTTGAGCCCCCCCTCCCCCCCCCCCCCACGTCTTTTCTATTTTCGATGCAGTGTAAATTGTACCAAATATAGACGTTCGTGCGACACTTTTGTGAATTTTGCGCAATTTAAGACTGTTGAGTTATAAAAAAAAATATTCATAAATTAGCGCCATGGTTGTTCTTCGCATTCACATGGCAGTATGTCAGTTGTGCCCGAAAAATCTTACATTGGACGCGAGTGCCGACCAATCTCCACGGACACCGCGCATCACACGTTCCATTCTCGACAGCAAAAACGGACAAGAGTCGGGCATGCAGCGATTATTTTTACCCGGATCCTCAGTTTGTGTGAAAAATTGTTTCGGACAATAGCCTCATAGGCGGAGCGCGCCAAAGATCTCTTCCGGCCGCCTTAATTTGCTACAAACAGGTAGTCTTCCGAAGATGAACGAATGCCTGTTTACACTGAGACGTCGCTCGCTGCTCTTTGCATTTCAGTGAGCTGAGATGAAACGTCTAGTGACTACTAAGCGACTCGCTCAGCACCCCGTCGGGCGATTACTCTGCCCAACCGTCACTTGTTTGTAAAAGTACCCTTATTCACAAGGGCATTTTTGCGTGATTTGTAATTGGATTGCGCTCGCGTGGAAATACAACGCCCTGATCTGAACGGATCTGCTCTGATGAGCATTGCTTTACTCGGATGGATAGTCTGAATGAAAGGAAAATGCAGCGTCTTATCTGGGTCCCATTTTTAGACGCGAATTGCCCATTCAAGTCAATGGGTTCTCTGAAAAACGGATTGTATTTGCATAATGTGAGTGTGGTCCGCTTATAACGAGGACCGGAAAAAATGATCCGGGCCAAGTGGATGGCATGCGAAAAAGGCAAAAAACGCATGAGGACAGCACAAAAAAATGGTCTGTTTTTCACGGATCGCAATCGCACTCGCCCGGGTGAATAAGGCTTTACAAACAAAAAAAAATCTGACTATAAAGGACAAAGACAGATGCAGGACTGGACCGAAAAAGGGAGCTTTAGGCCTCATGTCCACTAGAAAAATACAAACCGCGCAGAATCTGCCGCGGATTTCTAGTCTATTCTAGGATTTCCGCGGCAGATTCCACGCGGATTTGCTTTAAAAGGAATTTTTTTTGCCTGCAGATATCCGCACACATTGCTATCAATGTGATAGAAATGTGGCTGATCTGCGCGGAATCAGCAGCAAAATGGAGCATGCCGCGTTTTTTCTCCCGCGCGTGAAAAACGCAATTCTTTTAAAATGCCATCCGCGGGTGCAAAAATCAGTTTAATGGACCGCGGATGGCAATGATTCCCTATGGGCGAAATCCGCTGCGGATTCCGCAATTCCATTTACCCAGTGGACATGAGGCCTAATTGTCTTACAGAAAATGTTACCAGTTGTCGGCGGTTACATGGCTGAGCGCGGCGGAATGGGACGCCATGGAGTATTTCTGGGCTCACGGTTTCACGGGCCGCTGGTATCCCTCTCTCCCCTTTGCCAATATCACACGGTGCTGCTCGGTATCCGCTGTAGCCAGCCACCTTAAAAGAGTTGTACCAAAATCAGCTTTTATCACCTATCCGTTAGATAGGTGAGAAACGTCTGATCGGTGGGGGGCTCACCACGGAGACCCTCACCGATCCTCAGGATAGGGGTCTCGTGTTCCTAACCCCTCCTCACTGCACCCTCGTAGTGAGAAGACTGAATGGAGAGGCGGTCGTGCTCGAGCGGCGCGGCGCCATTCATCTTCAGTGTGACGGCTGCTTGTCTGCTACTTCCATCAGCCCTACTGAAATGAATGGAACAGCGAGGCCGAAGTGCAACAGCAGCGCCATTCAAGGTCCAATATCACAGCGGGGGGTGCAGAGAGGCCACAGTGATGAGAAGAGGGGGAGACCGGGCCCCGTTCTTGGGATCGGTGGCGGTCTCACCGGCGAGTCCCCCACCGATCAGGCTTTAATTACCTAACCTATGGATAGATGATAGAAGTCTATTCTAGGATGACCCCTTAAAGGTGACCCCAAAGCAAGAAATCCAGAAGGGTCAAGTCTGGGGAACATGGCGGGCAAGAAACAGGGTACGTACCCACAGAAATCCCACGCTCGGGGCAGAAGAGATGTATTCTTGGACTTGACTGATGGCATGAATTCATCTGTGGCATTGGTGATTACCGCCAGCATTGTTATGCTAATTCATCTTAAACTGATACCTTCTGTTATTGTACTGCTGGAACAATCTCCGCGACGCGGGCCGCTGCTAGAAGCTCTTTCACCCCCGGATGGGTATTTCTGTGGGCATCCTGTATGTATACACAGAAGAGCAGACGGACTTGATGAATGGACGTAGATGACAACAGAATGTGCTCAGAGAGTAAATCCTCAATATGCCTTAAAAGTAAAAAAAAACACACTAAAGATGTTGGAGAAGCCTTGTAGGTGAAATGGATGCTGCGCGCGGCCCCGTTGGGGGGTCAGGAAATGATAAATTATCCCGGTATTCGCAGTCAGTCCTCCAGAACGCAGCTGGATTCACTTGCAGACATATTTTATGTTCACACCTCTTCTTTTCATCTGCATATTCCAGAACTGGACGCCTCATGTGCCAAAAACCGCACCGAGTAACATACAAAGGGCCTAACAATGAAGGAGCGAGCTGCGAACATCGGACGCTCAAAGTCTCCTTAATTTACACCCCAGAAATCTCTTCATAAACTGCTCAGACAATACACCGCAACGCTACACCGCAACACCATAACTCGCAGTAACTACCGGCGTGGAACATCTGTGGGCGACTGCAGGAATAATTCTGGTACTTGTTGTACATTAGATGAATGAATGATGCTATGCACCCCAGAAAACACTATAAAGGTCCTCCCACACATGAACACGGCAAAGCGCCACGATTTTACTTTTGTTTTCGGCTGACCGTGTTTTAGCGCACTCACTGTGATGGGTGATGAGGTGCGCTAAACACCAAAAAAATAGAGCAGACAGCGCTTGAAAATCTCGGCGCTGGAAAGCCCCATCCAGCGCCGTCATCGAACGCATGCCTGCGAGGCCCCATTGAAATCAATGGGAGCGTTATACCGCGGCGTTCCAAACTCTGTATTAATGTGTGAGAGCGGCCTTAGGGTGGCTTCACATGCAGCATCTTTGGAAAAGCCATTAGAGAAGAGCGAGCGTACTCGGTAAGGACAGATACTCGAGCGAGTATCGTCCTTATTGAGTACCTGCCTGCTCGCCCGCAAAGATTCGGGTGCCGGCGTGGGTGAGCGCTGCGTTGCAGGAGGGAGCGGGGGGGGGGAGCGTGGGGTGGGGGGTGGGGGTAGAGAGAGAGATCTCCTCCCGTTCCCCCACTGCTCTCCCCGCCCCCCGCCGATGCAGTTTTTTTCAGCCAAACGTAGAATGCATAAGAGGAGCTGTATACACTAACATGCCAAAAGTCATGGGACAGGAACTAGTATCATATAGTACCCCAGCAGCTCAGCAAAGTGCAGCAACTTGGCGTGGCATCGACTCCACAAGGGGATGGAAGATGTCTGGAGAGATGTTGAGTCATCTGGATTTCTCCAGCCAGCTCTGGGGTATTTGTAGGTGCAGGACCTCCGGTGCAAGTGGACCTCTCCAGCATATCCCATAAATGCTTGATTCGGCTCATGTCGGGTGCACGTGCCGGCCACACCATTCATGGGAGTTCTCTAGAATGTTCCTCCAACCAATTCTGGACAACTTGGGCCCAATGGCACGGAGTATTATCCTGCTGGAGTATCCCATCCTTTTGCAGGTACATGAAGTCCATGAAGTTCTGCAAATGGTCACCATGCAGTGCAATGTAGCAGGTATCAGTCAATGACGTGTTTAATCAGACCAGTGGAGCCAACCGATGCCACGAGAACCCCACACCAGTATGGAACAACCAGCCTGCACAGTGCCTTGTTGACAACTGGAGTCTATGACTTCATGGGGTCTGCGCCACACACGAACCTTACCATCAGCCCAAAACAACTGGTACCGTGACTCATTGGACCATGCCACATGTTGCCAGTCCTCTAGGGTCCCATTAGCTACCTCACAAGCCCAGGTTTGGCGCTGTGTCCGGTGTCGTGGTGATAACAGAGGGGCTCTGGTGGTTTTCTGCTCCCATATCCCATGAAAGCTAAAGAACACTGTGCTGTCCTGTGGGATATACATGGGGGTCTTCTGTATTGAATATAGATGTGATTTCTGCTAAAGTCAATTTGTGACGGGAACTGCATGCTATTGTATATACAAGTTATACAGCTGCACACAAGCCGTCCATCATGAAGCACAATGCATCGGCCCGTCTATAGTAGTGCAAGGAGCATTGTCATTGGACAGTTCAATAATGGAAGAACGTTCTATGGCGTGACGAACAATGCTACTTCATCTTCATATCAGATGGAGGTACCTGGAGGTGGAGATGTCTGGGGAATTACTTTTACCTGAGTGTGTTATGCCAAAGGTTAATTACCGCAGAGGATCCATTATGATTCGGGATGCTTTACATGGAATGGTCTCATTCCGTTGGTTGCAGTGATGAGAACCCTGAACACGGAGGTGTACCCTGACATTATAGATAATATTGTCACAACCTGAACCTACTGATCATCTTTGGGACGAATTGAAACTTCGGGTCAGGAATTATGAACAGCATCCATCTTCTCTAAGAAAACTAGTCAGGTGTTTGCAGGATGAATGGAGGGAAATATCAGCTGAAGTGTATCAGATGTTAGTATAAAGTATACCACGTAAGATATCTGATGTCATTAGGGCCAAAGGACCTCGCTAAGTGTTAACATATGGAAATAAATACCGCTAGTGATTTTTTGCTTAGTTGTCCAATTACGTTTGGTAGGATAGTGTATAATAAACAAGTAATTAGGGGCAATCACCCTGAAACTGCTGTCTGTGTATGGTTTCTGGCTTTGGCTTCCAATTCCCAGTCATTGTTACAAGACTTGTTCAACATTGACTTGTTGGAATGCTGCCTTCCAATAGGTGAAATGCAAAGATAGAGAAAAAAGAAAAGGAGCAAAACCTGAATGATTACGACAAATGAAAAACTAGGACTGTGGAGGCTCCAATAGTGCTTGGAGTAATAGAGGTGCTTCCTACCAGATAACGCGCCACCTAAATGGGCAGGAATGCACTGGAAGATAAAGCCAAAGAACCAAGTCAACACTCCAGATATTAAAGATCAGAGGTAACGCAGTGTGAGGCTTCTCCTTATTAAATGACTTGCGAAGCCAGCATGGTAGAACGCGTTTCGGGGTCACACCCCTTCATCAGTTCGCCTGGTTAAAATATGTAGAGACAGTTGGAGCCCAAAGGATGGCGAGGTCCCAAATGTCAAGGGGAATCCCAAAGATCCTGTATGCAGCAGGGCAGATGGTCTTTTCCGATGCTGGCCACGCACATCATTGAAGCTTCACACTGCGTTATCTCTGATCTTTAATATTTGGAGTGTTGCACCAAACCACCAGTTCTTATGGCTTTATCTGCCTTCCAATCGATTGCGCTGCAGAGGTATTGTTCCATCTTCCCATTTGCATATTTCCCAGAGGAGCTTGCATGGCCTTATAAGTCTCCACACTCCCCTTCTTGCTGCTCTCCTTAAGGAGAGACGATACCCTTCCTAATAAGCAAGTAACAATGCTGTTACCTCTTTTACTTCAGGCCACAGTTTGGCTGCAGGTCATGTCAGCTCCATATACCATTGTGTGCAGACTTCATTACACGGGGGTTGACGTATTGTTTCCTCCATGACACTGGTGGCGGACAGAGGCGTAACTTGAAGCTCCTGGGCCCCAATGCAAAACTGTAACAGGGCCCCCAACTATAATGCTCTATTCATAGTACTGGGCTCCCTATATGGAAAAGTCTTATGGGCCCCCTAAGGTTCCTAGGCCCGAGTGCAACCACATCCCCTATTATTACACCCCTGGTGGCGGATATGTAAGGCTCTGACAATTCTCTTGTATTCTAGACCTATCTGGTAATTAAATTACAGAAGTGAATAGAATCTTGGGTTCTTCTCGCCGGTGTTTCCGAAGCCGTTGGGCCTGAAGCTCCCAAACAATGGAGACAATTTGTAGAGGTTTTCTACAGCTTCTAGAGAGAACGCCGCTGACCCACAGCAGCCTCAGCATGTCTGACAGACGCCAATGGCCCGACACCATGTTTGCAGAAACACTTTACAGAAATGGAGGAAAGTTGCTTGTGGCGCAATTGCGATATTAAACAGTGTAAATCTATTCTTCTGGCGGCGCTGAGCGCTTCTCTGTATTTTGGAGTATGATTTGTTTTATAAAAAGCTGATTACAGCAATTTTAATTAAGTAAACATCTCTCAGGAGGAATCACTCGGTAATACTCGGAGCCACGGGCTAGTGTCTGCGCCTCTTTAATTACTTCTCACCCGACAAGCTCTACTGTGACTGCGCTATACAATTAACACGGGGTTCTCGCCTTATAGGAAGCGAGATGTTTAATATTTAATTTTAATTAAATTACTTAAATTGTTTACTTAATTTCATGCGCTTTATTATCAGAAGCTGATGCAAGATTTATGTCCTAACAAAGGAGTAAGGAGCCGGCGACAGCAGCTGCCGTTTTGTCGCCACGTTGTGCTCTTGATAAAGGTGATTTTATGGACTTTACTGATAATAACACCGCTTGCTGGAATCGCTGCTCGGTCACACGGGGCAGCCCACAAATTCATCAGTATTATCAGGCTGGACGGTGAGGACGGCATCTAATGGCCCAAGTTACACGTAACGATTAAACAATCGAAAATGCGCGATAATCGTTACATGTCAATGCGAAGCCAGCGTGGACTATTTGTTTACTCTTCGTTTGTCGCTCACCTGTATAAAAATCACTGCCTTCTCGCTGCGTCTAAACGCTCATCGCGTGAATGTGAAGCGCTGAGCGAGAAGTTAGCGATTCTCCCCGATCATCTGCCTGTCTAAACATTCTGCACGTACATCTAGCGGTGAGGTTATCCACTCGTGTGCTCATCGAGCTGACAGCCGTCCCGTGTAAATGGGCCATTAGAGTGAACCTGCCATCAAGTCTTTACAATGTAATCCACTATAGACCTTTAACAGCGCTGCTAATGAGGTTTCCTTATCGCCTTTGGTTCTGTAATCCGCGCCCGGTACCGTCACAATCCGCTTTTGAAGTTTTCCTGCACTGTATTCCAATGAGCTGAAAAAAGTCAGATTTAGCAGAAAAGAGTCAGATTTGTCCCTCAGCGCTGCGCCAGGTACTCCCATGTTCTTAATTGGCATGCATACTGATTTGCAGTCTTTGCTGTAATCCTGCACAAGCGCCGTAGCAAACCCTGCCCGCGCCCCTCCGCTCTCCTTTACTTGCTAAGACATCAGCACGTACTGCGCATGCGCCTTGAGGATCGTCACTCCCACAGTCATCTGACTTCAAATGCAGTGGCAGTAATGATCCTCATGGCGCATGCGCAGTATGATGGTGAAGCTACAGCTAGTAAAGGAGAGCTGAGGGATCTGGTGGGGCTGAGTTTACTATGGCGCTTGCGCGGGACTACATCGAAGACAGGAAATCAGTATGCCAACCAAGAAAAGAGGCGGCCCGGTGCGGCGCTAGGGAAAATTTGACTCTCTTCAACTCATTAAAATACAGCGTGGGAAAAGTTTAGAAGCAGATTGTGAGGGTACAAAACTAATTAGTGATGATGAAATCTGATTAGCAGCGCTGATAAAGGTTTAACATAGATGACATGTAAAGTTTGATGATGTGTGCCCTTTAAGAAAACACGGTAAGGGTGAATTCACACTCGTGTTACGGCTTCTGAAATACAGCGGAATTAAACTTTTCCATTTTTTCCTCCATGGATTACAATGTTTTTTCAAAGTAGCGCTACTGACCGCAAGCCGCAGAACTTGCGCAGATGTTTGAGCGCTACTGACCGCAAGACGCAGAAGCGGCGCATATGTTTGAGCGCTACTGACCGCAAGACGCAGAACCTGCGCAGATGTTTGTAAACACCGGATCCATCATTATTGTAAAAACTCACTTTATATTGTCGCGCAAATCGGTGTACTTTGAACCACAGAGGCGGAACCACTAAGTCACAGCGTCCAGCCTCTTCCCACACCCCTCCGCTGCTCGGCTGTCTCCCCCTGCTTGCGTTGTGCGGCCCCACACCCCAACCTGAAGCAGACAAGTGTATCACCTTCAGTGCACATGTCCGTATCAGGTGGGGGAGGCGGTCAAGCAGTGGAGGGGGCGTGACAAGAGGCTGGACCCTGTGACTGGAGGCGGGCTAATTTGCATAAAAGATGCAACAATATAAGTCAGTTTTTACAATAATACCAAATCTTCTTGCGTTTACAAAGATACAATCAGCTTCTGTGTCATACAATAGACCAAGGTGCGCTACCTGAGCGTGTGAACGGAGGTGTAGGCAGATCAATTGGGGTCGCGGCAGGCAACGTAATTATAGAATGAGGAACCTGCCAGAGGTCGGAGTTGGCAGCAGAATAGTGGGAATGGAGCCCAGACAATCAGTAGAAAGAATACAGCACCTTAAGATGGACCACAGAGATCAGGCATCTTCTTTAGGGGAACGGCACTTGGTATAGCCAGGGATATCTCAGGATTGGCAGGAGTAGATTTAGGAAAGTTAGCAGACATGGCCCCCCAGCAGTGGACAGAGACAGGGCCAACGCTGGGGGCTGCAGGGGAAGAGGACACAAACTGTGGCCGCCAGCGGAAAGAGGAGAGGTAAGATGGTAGTCACAAACTGTAACAACTGTAGGCCAACTACAACGTTCTGAGGGGCTGTTCACACTAGGATCGTAGCATCCGTGAATTACATACATTTTTATACAAAAAAGTACAAAAACGTATAGTTTCATGTACTCCTAGGCAAGAATGGGTCATGTCGTTCAAAAATGCCTACTTTTGTCTACGTTTCATCTCTCATATGTTTATAAATATTTTTTTGCGCAGCCTTCTACTGTTACAGTCAGTGGAAATTGTGTACTTTTACATTACAATCAATGGAAAACATGGGAACGGATGTCTGTATGCTTCCATATGTTTAAGGTTTTTTGCTATCAAATGCCTTAAAGGGAAAAAAAAGTGTTCAGCTACAAAACTTTATGATTAAAAAAAATCTTGCGGTGAAAAACGTATACGTTTTTAATGTAAAAATAGACACAAATGTATAGAAATGTATGACTATTTAATGCATATGTCTAAAAAATGCACAGGTATGCTTAACCCCTTAGTGACGCGGTCTATTTTGGAACTGAACACACAACAATTTTTTGGGGAGCTCTTTAAAGGCTTTTTTTTTGCTTTTATTTAGCTATTATTGGTACTATTTTAAGGTACATTTAACTTTTTTGACCACTTTTATTGCATTTTTTTTGCTTTTCATTTTATGGCATTTGTCGTGCAGGATAAAAAGTGTGTTCAATTTATTGTACAAGTCGTTATGAATGTGATAATACCAAACATGGTTGTAAAAAAATTTTAAAATAATTTTTTTTTTTTTAAAAGAGGGGAAAGTGCACAAATGTTTTTTTGCTATTTTTTTTAAACATTTTTTATGTCCCTGTAGGGATCCTGAACCTGCAATGCAGTGCATTATCGCTTCTCATAGCGATCATAGGCAATGGCAGACTCAGACAGCATTGACTGGCTTCTGGATGCCATGGCAAGCCACTAGGCCACTGAGATTACATGCTGTAGGGTCAATAACATCACAGAGGGAGTGCCCTCTCTCTGTGAAAC